>CM055103.1:55373591-55677884 GCA_029204225.1 Diphasiastrum complanatum
TTGAATATATCAAACTTAAACCATCAAGAAGGTCAAGAATGGGTCTCATATCCCCTACTACATCTGCTAGTGACCAAAACAGGATGCATCCTAACTAACAAGTTGGTATTGTTGCTAGCTCTCACTATTGTCTCTCAATTGAAATGCTATTTGCAAAGTTTATGTTCTCTTGATGGTCACACCCACTACTTCAGACAAAAGTGGTTTGTTGTGGCTTTGTATTCAGGGACTCTGAAGGATGTAGAGGAACCACAGCAATCCATCCCGAACTAAGTGACGAAACTCCACTTCGGTGACAATATTGTAGGGCACTACAACATTTAGAACATTTTCAACCCTAATATCCAGGCTTCTTCAAAGCAAAATAATAAAAAATCATGGGAGAGAAACTAACTTTCGTCTCCCACTCGGACCTTCTAGGAAACTACTCAGCTTGACACTATAAGAACATATAGTTTCGAGGCTTTTTCTTTACAACACCGTGAAGAGTTCTTTCTTCTTACATGCTGAAAGTGCACCCTACGAGTTCACGGATCAACAAAGTGTCATCATAACGGTAAAGTTTTTCTTCCTCTTACATTTCTATCTCAGCGCTCTACTCTCATAATGATAGTTCTTTAATAGCCCCTAGCTATTGATGATGCTTGCTCATCACACAAAAGCATGCATGATGTTTTTATGGTAGTGGGTCCCCAGCGGTGGACATTACTAAATGCCTTTGCTTACTAAAATGCAAGCACATCCTACCCAAAGGGTAGCGATGGAGGCTTCTTTCCTACTACATCTCTGAAAAAACATTTTGATGGCCACGCTGACATACTGCGCGGCCATCAAAATGTTTTAGGCCAAAAATTCCAAATTTGGCCTAAAACTAGCTAGGAAATGTTGACAGTTTTCATAGGGGTCCTCTGGTTATGGACTAGTTTGCTCAAAGGGGCATCGAGATGGTTCAAATTTGTTCATGCAAATAATGGAATCAAAAGAAATAGAGATTTAGTGCGCCAATTTGCAGACTTGTATTTCTTTTTCTGTAAGATAAGTCATCATAATTCAAGGTTGATAGGAATAGGTGCAAGGAAATTAACAGAAGGAAGACTCCAGAGTTTCTAAGAGTGGATTTGTACTCAATTGACTCTAGCAGGAACAAAAGGGACTTGGCAACTTTTGGATTGACAGAAAATCAAAGGAGGAAAGGTCACCAATATCACAAATATCTTGAGAGAAGATCTCAAGGTGAGAGGCATTGTCTTCATTTTTCATAAGGTTTCCATTTATAGTGATATTTGGATGTTTGATCAAGTTCTGACATGATTATGGATTGCATTGTTGATCAAATCTTACTAACCTTTGTTTTGTGAGTTGAACTTGTGGATTAAAAGCATATTTCAAGTCTGTTGAAGATCACATAGGCTTGAGAAGAAGCTATTTTTGATCAGATCATCACATCTAATCATTTGTTGATTGTGAGGCTTGTCCATATTCAATACTAACAATGTTCTTTTCATTCTATTGTTGACAATCTCCATTTTTTTGGATGAACACTCTCCTTAAGTGGATGAACTTTCTCCTTAAGTGGATGACAAATGCTCTTTTGACTGAGTTTGTAATTCTCCTAAAGGCCTAAGAAAAGCTCCCATTTGGATGAAAAATTTGCATTTGGGTGAATATATTGTAAGCTCCATTGTGAAGAGCATATTGTAAAGATTGTCATCAATTTTGGCATAAATTTTGATGTACTTTGTTGAGCATGTAAGTAAATCTCCTTATGTTATTTGATTGGAGCATTTGCTGGAAGGTTTTAACCATGATGAAAATGTGTTTTTTAGGTTATTAACAGGTTGAGGAACATTTTTGTCTAAAGATATTCCAGGAAGCTAAAGTATCTTTCTTGTATTCTTTTGGCCAGAAGTGGGCTTTAATTTGTTTTTTTAAAGCTATGCATGTAGATGCAGGTTCGTGATTTGATTTCATAGTTGCCCACCATAGTAATGCATAGTTATCTAGATGTAACGTTGTATATCGAATCTGGAATGATTAGAGTATCTACTTTTCCTCAAAGAAATTATCAAGATTTCAAATCCAAGCAAGCAAACTCTTTACATTGCTAGCATCTCCATGAAACTTAGAAACTTGTGATTAGAGAAATGCCATTCTCCAAAAAGAAAGATAGAAGCTCGCATTTGCAAAGTGTTGTCTCTAAAATAAAAAGCAAGTTGGAGATCCAATTCTCAAGGATCTCCTAAATGGAGTCTATTAGCTCTAGTATTAAAGAGATATTGGAGAGAAAAAAGAAATTCGAGCAGAAGGGAAGTCTATTCGAACGCAAACATACAAAGTCCTGTGTATTGGAATTTGTTTCAAGAATGAACACACAAGGCCTTCACAACAATTTCACAAAGAAAGAAAAATAGTAGACCTTGGCTCTAATACCAAAACTATGAACTCAAAGTGAAGGACTCCTAAATTCTAAAGTCCTGACCTAAACATTGTGTCTTAAAAAAAGAAACACTGATGAAAAAATTCGATAAAAACTCAAAGCTTAACAAAGTAATTTCATCATTGACTTGCTAAGGGATCAAGATGGGGACCCCCCTCCCCCCCCCCCTTCAAAGAATTTTCTTTAAATTATGCAAGACAAACGGCCCAAGGCCAAATACATATATAGTGGTTTGGGTAAATGGATTCTTGAATCTTTACATTATTCAGATGTTAACAAATTTTGAATCTTAAAGAATGTTATTAAAATGAAAGTGGTTTCTTATGACATGCAAATGCTTAATGATCAAGAGTGGAGCATGCATAGTCATTAGGTGTGATGCCACGAAAATGTTAAATATTGAATATCAACATAAATATGGCATGATATACTCAAAAATGAATATATGAGCTGGATAAGTATAAATCATGAAGAGGCCTAAGTCATTTTTCGGGAATATATCTCCTAAGTACTTGCTTGTAATTAAGGACAAGACCTTTTAAAGGAAAAGACATTGTCTTGGACAACCTTTACTAGGTTGTCCATACGAAACGACTAGATATGAAAAGACATGATAAACTAGAGTAACTTTGACTCATAGTTAAGTATACCTCCTATGGTATAGGTGAACGTATTTTCAGTCTAATCGTTAACTAGACCCTTTCGCGGGAGCGACGCACCCGTTGTTTTAGAGGTGTGTTTGTTCGCCCCATAGAACATATATTGATCTCACACTTCAGTCTCGATCATCGAGAGAGAAGAGTTTATGCTTATGTAAGAGATTGAAGAAGTGAATAGAGTTCTGTGAGTTATTCTCTCTTATCTATGTTCTCCGCACTGCTGAGTGTGAGTGATCTGGAGTCTGCTAACAATCTCTAACGCATTTCATGAATTTCTCTCTGATCAGACAGACGCTCTAGTGCATTACAGTCATTTGTTGTGGTTTTCGTAAAACATGCTCTAAAGAACTGTCTTTAAACCATCCTATTCATCTGTCGCGAATACTTTCTTTTCAGCACTCGAATAACGATTATGTTTGGTACAGTCTAGCACGATCATTGAATAAAGCTATATGTATACATATGAGATGACAGTCCCTGTCTGAAGAATTAAGTCTTTGATCTGTCTTCCTGATTGGCATGACATAAGTTTCTAACGTATTCTAAAACTCTTGGTGTTCTTTAACCATTAAGTTGGACTTTAGTTGTCGAGGACTTCTGAGAAACAAACAGTTTGTGAACGCGATTAATTAATTGTCTGCACAGTCGTGAATACATCGAACAATTCTCGATTCTCTGTTGACACCTTAATCAGCCAGAGTGTAGTACCGCTGTACTACTCTGATAACATCTCACATGTAGAACGCGCTTCATCTAATTCGATAGAGGCCAGATTGTTGTTCTGAATTTATTAACACTACTCATCCCAAACATAAGTAATACTAGTTACTTTTTAATGTTTGTCGACAACCAGAATAACACTCGAAACCACTTGCCATAATTGTACCGAAAATATAACTTTCTAACGTTGTCCTCTAGGGAACGACATTACTTACTATAAAATCTATATTAACTCTGTTGGTATAGTACGACATTAGGCATTGGATGGCATGACATGCAAGAGTCAAGTCTGACATTCATGGACATAAGGCAATGGATGGTGTGACATGCAAGTTTCAAATCAGACATGCATGGACATTAGACAAGGAATGATATGACATGCAAGCTTCAAATTTGACATGCATGGACATTAGGCAAGGAATGATATGACATGCAAGCTTCAAATTTGACATGCATGGCCATTAGGCTATGGATGGTGTGACATGCAAGTTTTAAATCAAACATGCATGGACATTGGGCAAGGAATGGTATGTAAGTTTTAGAGATGAGAGAGAGAGAGAGAGAGATGAAAGAGGTAAAAGAAAGTGAGTGTGAGTGTGTGGTTCCAAAAGGGTTCCAATCCAAGCTTGGTAGATCCTCCTTATGCCATAGCTCCAAGCTTCCTTCCAAGCACCTACACACATAGAAACAAGAACAAGAGGCAAAGTAAAAATGAAAAGGAGATGAATAATAAGGGAGAGGGGCAAGTTACCCCTTTTATAGGGAAGGGGTAGGCTTGAGAAAGTGGGTGATGTGTCCAAAACAAGTGTGAGAGTTGTTAGGGAGACTCTAGGAGAAGTAGAGTGAGAGGGTGAGGTGTATAAGTGTGAGAGGGGGTTTTTATCAATTGTTAATGCAAAAGGGAAAGAGTAGGAGGGCCCATTTCCTTAGGTGTCATATGGTTTATAAGCCATGTGGCAAAGTATGTAAGTTACATATTGATAAGTATGGAAGGTAGGTAGCTTAACACTTAATGTTAGCCACTTTCAAGTTGTATTTTCTTGTTTTACAACATTGAGATTCCCCCAAGTGTATTCATTAGATGGGAAAGGCTTTGTATATGTCCATCTTATCTTTGCATAATTTTCATCAATTCCTAGGCCATTTTTTCTAGGGGTTGCCCATCCCCAATCATAGTGAGTGTGACACAAAGGGTGATCAGTCCTTTGGTTTCTTCTCCAATTTTTCAAAAAAATTGAGCCTTCTTAATAGAACTTTAGAAAAAGCCTTCTTTTGGTACTATCTTTAAGCTTTAAGAAGCTTCTTCAGTTCATTCTTCAGACACTCCTTTAAGTACATGCACATACCCTTAAAGTAGAAGGTTAGGTGTCATAACATACCATTTAAATGGTTCATCATTAGATTCTACTTGTAGAATTTGCACATCAAACTATTAGCATTGATCTACAGTTTTCATTTCTAGTATTCAGGTACTGATACCTACACAAACATTTCATCAATTGGAGTACCAAGCTCTAATGTTCAAATATGTTTCATACAAAAATAATGGAAGATAGGATAGCCTTTATTCCGTTGTCATATTTGTCTGTACAATCTACAAAACTACAAAAAAATAACATGCTACTTCTTGTAGAAATGTCGCATTGAGTTATATTAGAAAGGGTAAATGGCTTCATGGAATTACTAAAACTCTTTCTAAGAATAGGATTGCCAAGGACGAACTGCAATGGCTTACCAACTTTCTATACATTAATGGTATAGATAAATCACAACATAACCCATTTTTTATGTGTAAATTCTTTGCACGAAAATTGGCCATAAAAAGACTCACCAGTCTATATTTCACTCTGTTTCCCAATAATCATTCTAAGTACTCTGTCGAGGATTCCTTGTCACACATTAAAGACATTACTACTAAATCTTTACCAGAAATCTTCTTGGGAAAACAATTCTCTACCGTACCTTCTCTACAGCTTTAAAGCCCACAAAGTTTCATTTAGATGAATTACCGATGCTCATGATTGTCGTTTTACCAAGCTTGCCAAATTTCTTATAGGAGCTCTTGGTATGTTGTCACCATTCCTCATGGAAGGTGCAGGCCTTAAGGCGAATACATACAAGAGTATCCTAAGAGCAAATACAGTTTCACACTGGCAATGTGAGTCATCTATGGATTTCTATCTAAATCTACCATCTTTGATTACCAATATAATGGTTGCACATTCCATACATGATCTTATTTATTATAAATGGAATCACATACCTGAAGTTTTCAAATGGTCATGGGCTAAAAAAAACAATCACAAGAATGGCACACTCTTGATATAGATCTACTATATCAATGGAATGATCTCCTGATTGATAATTGTATTGTCAAACTAGGGAACAAAACCTGAAGACAAGTACGTGGTATTCCTATGAGTTTTTCTTGTTCACCTACTTGGTGTAATTGGTATTTATCCTCCTTTGAAGCACAATTTATTAACAAACTTGCTAAACTGGGCCACACCTCTTTCATGAATATCTTTCGACACTCATTCATATACGGTTATGATATTTGCTTCATCAATAATACTAGTATCAAGCTCTTTATGGATAAAACATAGACGAGAACTCTTGAAAACCCATTTTGGATCTATCCCTTGGACTTTCTAGAAATAGAAAGAAAAACATTTGAAGGTAAGAAGGCCAACTTTCTAGATATATCTATTGCCTTTGATCAAAACTCTGGCCTTGTATGCCTCTCAAAATTTGATAAAAGAAGAGAACTACCCTTCTGTATTTACAATATATACATCTGGCTTCAAATAGACCGATCTATAATTCATATAAGGTTATTGTTTTACAGGTCATTGTCACAATGTACTATTGTAACAAACAAGAGATGTTTATTAAAGAAGCTAGAATTTTGGTTGACGCTTTTCAAAAAAATGGATTTATGAGAGAAAAACTTTGTCTTATCATCAAAAATTTACTTATCTCTGAGTCCTTTCCAGGTTTGTCTTACTCTTTACCACATGATATTGATTGTCTTCTGGTGGGCAGTTAGCTATCCCTTATGGGGAGCTAACTGCCCCTGAAGGGATTCACTAACTGCGGGTTGGTTGGTGGGTTCTCTCTCTCTCTCTCTCTCTCTCTCTCTCTCTCTCTCTCTCTCTCTCTCTCTCTCTCTCTCTCTCTCTCTCTCTCTCTCTCTCTCTCTCTCTCTCTCTCTCTCTCTCTCATGGAAGCTCCTTCGTTCAGTTTTACCCTGCTTCGCTACCAAACAAGTGCCTCTCCAAATATACAAGGTCCTTTAACATTCTACACTTGCATATGAAGGAGTTTTTTATTCTTAACTAAGTGGTTTTCCTACTTAAAATTCAAAAACATTTTATAAGACTTTTTAATGTTTAGATCCTAAATTGGAGGGAAATCAACTTTTCGTCTCCCACTCGGACCTTCTAGGAAACTACTCAGCTTGACACTATAAGAACATATAGTTTCGAGGCTTTTTCTTTACAACACCGTGAAGAGTTCTTTCTCCTCTTACATGCTAAAAGTGCACCCTACCAGTTCACGGATCAACAAAGTGTCATCATAACGGTAAGCCTTTTTCTTCTTCTTACATTGCTATCTCAGCGCTCTACTCTCATAACAATAGTTCTTTAATAGCCCTTAGCTATCGATGATGCTTGCTCATCACACAAAAGCATGAATGAGTTTTTATGGTAGCAGTCCAGTGATGGACATACTAAGTGCCTTTGCTTAATAAAATGCAAGCACATCCTACCCAAAAGGTAGCGATGGAGGCTTCTTTCCTACATACATTTATGAAAAAACGTTCTGATGGCAGCACTGACATACTAGCCACATGTATGTCTACGTATATCGTTTTTTACCTCTGAAATCTAGCGTAGGGATGGCCCTATCGCTTGCAGATTTGTGGCTACAATTTTTTGTACTACATGGCACATCTGTCTAGCAATGTGGACATCTTACTTTCTCTTTCATTCTTTGTGAATTTATCAAGTGAATCTTATCCATGAAACCCAGCAATGGGCAGATTGCCTCATCAACCAATTTTTTTTTTAAATCACACCTACTGTCCACCGACCCTGCTGGTAGATCATTCATTACCTTTACTCGAATTCTCTTTTGAAATAGTTTGATTTTAAATCAAACAAGAAAATTTTCACTTGTAAAATCCAATTTTAAATCTTAATGAAAAGGTAAGAAATTAAAAAATAATAAACGAACTTTCATCATGTGGAGTTTATTGTAAAAAAAGAATTTGGGCTTTCATGTAAGATCTTGTTTTGAAATAAATTATTTTTGTTTTGTTTGCCTCAATTGATGTGCCATTGATTGTGGTTTATTCTTCTGATTCTTATTTTCATTTTGCATATCAACATTAGTTGCAACCAAAATAGAAAGAAAACAACATGATTGGAAAATCCCTGAGTACAGTGCTAACAAACAAATTAACACCAAGTCTATTAGGCAAGCAACAATATTCTCAAATCAGATCCAAGATTAGCGAGTCCCTTACGAGTGAAGTCGAGATGTATTAAAGAAGGGTATGCAAAATATCATTGGTATTCCTTACCATATCAATTGAGCTTATAATTCACAAGTTGGCAAATTGTCATATGATTCTAGCAACAACATGTTTGTAGATTTGAATCATTTATTGAGATATATTATAAAATTATATAGGATTACAAATGAACATGTTAAAAAGTTGATATTAGTTCTCAAGTTAGATGAATCAGAAGTAGTAAAGGGACAAAAATTGGAAAGGGTTAGTGTTACACCCATGTGTGGAGCATTTTCCAATACGACAAACTCGGAGGGCTTAAATTTCAATGTGCAATCCGAAAATGAAATATGTTTGATCAAGTGATACTAAAAATTCCTTTTATATAATTGATGATTTTATGTTTTGGACAGGTTTTAGAAGAAGACTATGATGTTTTGTTCTGGGTTTTTGGCAAGACAAATTATCCAGAGATAAGGATCATATGAACGACATACCAATCCATGTACCTAAAATTGGTGATTTTAATGTGGAATGCCATTTGGATGGAGACTTAAAGACATTGAAGTGCATATTCAATGTCTCTCATGAAGCAAATTCGAAACGTCTGTGCCAATATTTCACGAAAACTACCAAAGAGATGTCGCAGAGCACGATATTTTCAAGAAATATAGAAGAACCAAATTGGAAACCAGTGCTACCGATTCCTCTTTAAAATGTTCATATTTCAAAACTTCATGGGGAGGTAAGGATCATAGAAAAGTTGATATACCTTCATATTTTGTTTTCTTGGAATACTAAGCTAGAGTCATCATCCAAACAGGCAATAGCTCGATTAGAGAAAGTTTTGTCAAAAGCAGGTCTTCATAAGGGACATGTTAAAATACAAAAGGATGAGAAGCTTTTAGGAAAAATGAGAAACATCCCTTGCAAACCAAGCATAGGAGGAGCCAAAGCTCATCATTTCTTATCAAATTATTTTGGGAAATCCACCAAAATTGAATATTTGGTATGAAGAGATGTTATTGATGCAACTCAAGATTTTGAAGATAAAGGAACAACAAGGCTTACAAAAGTTGAACTCTGGAGGAAGCTTGACAACATGGTCAAATTACTCCCATTGAAGAAGAATGTAAATACAAATGTGGATTTACAAATATCTACATCTCCTCCCCAACTTGCATTTGAATATACACAAAGCTGATGGAGATTGTCGTTATTGACTTCTCCATAGCAGATGCAAAAGTCCTATGTAGCTCGAATGTATCTACAAAGCAAACAATGAGAAACAAACCATTCATTAATCACGTTTTCAAAGAGTCATTGTTAGTTCACAAACCAAAAAACAATAACCAAACTATTATGAAATGCACAAATGTAATCAATCTATAGTTCTCTCTCTCTCTCTCTCTCTCTCTCTCTCTCTCTCTCTCTCTCTCTCTCTCTCTCTCTCTCTCTCTCTCTCTCTCTCTCTCTCTCTCTCTCTCTCTCTCTCTCTCTCTCTCTCTCTCTCTCTCTCTCTCTCTCTCTCTCTCTCTCTCTCTCTCTCTCTCATGTACCATAATGGTACGCCCTTCAGTGATGGCCTCGCAAGGGGCATGACGCAGCATTGGAGTTATCGACATGTTTAGATGCCACGCATCACCATCCTAGGTGGTCACGTGTCGCCTGCAGGACTGTGCTTGATGGGACCCACTGTGCTATGCCTATATAGTGGTGGGTTTTCCCTCTTTCCATTGACTCAGTCTACCCGGGAGTTGGTGGATGGAGAGCACGTGCATGAGCCAGGATGTATCTCCAAGCCAGGAGATGTGTGCTAGGGAGAGCCGAGTGCGATGGCTAGTGGTATGGGACACCAGTTATCGTAGGAGGCTAGATTGGGCCTGATTATGTCGATTGCTCCGGGGCATGTGGGTGGGTTGGTTGTGTCCCTACGGTTGGGCGGTTACGGTGCATCGTCACTCGTATGGGGTGTGCGGAACCTTCAAGGCAGTAACAGTTGGTATCAGAGCAGCCGACTTCCTTTTGAGGTGCACTAGTTCCCTTATCTGCCTTTGCCTTTGGTATTCCTTATGGGATTGTGGCTAGTTGTGTTTAGTAGCCTTAGTTCAAATTTATTTTTTTAAAAAGGTGGAAATTTTGTTGTTAGAATTTAAATCTAGTTGGGTGATAACTAGTAACTTTCTTAACAATATTACCTTTAAAACTTATAGTACATTAAGTTTTTTGGTTTATTGGTAAAGAGGACTTGGTTTTGCTAAGTTTCTTTAAAACTAATGGTTTAAAAGAAACTTGTGAATTTTTGCATTTAACTTCAAAGTATGGTACCTTTCCTTTATAAGAGATCAGCTCTTTGATTAAGGTGAATTGAGAAGGGGAAAAAAATTGAGAAAACTCGGGCCTGTGGTTGTGGACTTCTCTTACTCTGATCTGGGCCCAAAATCCCTCACTTTTATGGCTTTCTATTCCCTATCAGACCGTACTATGGTCGTGTCAGACTATTAGTCAGTATGGATTTTGTATGGCACCTTCCTTTCTGAGGCAAGGCTGAGGTGACACTGAGGATAGGCAGGTAGTTTGCTTCCTTTTCAAATGAGTTAACTAATAACACAGAGAGGGACTTGGGCCGTACGCAGTCTGTGTTTCGGACTACAGGCCGTGAGTCATAATTAAGTAAAAGGGGGGGGAGAGTTACATCCCCCTTTTGTTTTTGCTTATGCTGCTGCGCAGACAGCCCGTTTCCTTTTTCAGGAGTAAAGTTGGGGAGGGGATATTCGTACCTCCCTCTGTACTATTGTCATTCAGATTTGACATTTGGAGAGAGGGGTGGTGCGATACCCTATGGCGCCCCTTTTGCAATGTTTTGGAAGCAAGGTTAATGAAATACTTTGGAAGATAAACTCTAAGAGTTAAGTGGAAAACTTGTAAGATTCAACTTGATAAAAGCTTAAATCTATCACTATCAGTTGAAACCAAGCCAAAACCTTTGGATGTCCTTTCTTGGTCGTACTTTTCTCCTCCTCCTCCTCTATACCTGCAAATCTCCCAAGGTAGGAGACAAGTTGTAGTACATTTGTGTGGGAGCTTAGAGAAAGGGCCTTAGTCAAATTTCATAACCCCTTGAGTTCCATGGGCCATGTGGCACCTTTTGGTGGCCCCACATGGTAGAAAAGACCTAGAAGAGACAAATGGGGCCTTTCTTGGGCCCCACTTGTCCTTTTTGCGTGAGGGTGGAGAGGAGCTTTGGGGAGGGGGTAAAGGAAGTATGTTCGCTTCCTTTCCCCTCATTCTCCCAAGTTGTTATAGAGTTTTATTGCTCTCAAGTTGCTTGCTCTCAAGTTGGTTACTTCTTGATGCCTTGTGCACTAGCTTTTTCCTTTTTGCGATTTTCACACCGTAGCTCTCCATTTTCCCTCTAGTTTTTTTCCATTTACTCCTTTATCCATGGACACCCCTATGGATGAGACTAGAGCTCCAAGTTCCGTTGGGACTGATATGGAGAACATGACGCATGCCATTAATTTGCTGCAACAACAAATTGTGGACATGTGTTCAAAGCATGAACGGGTGGAGACTGAGATTCGGGCTATGTCCCAGTCTCGACAAGCTCTCCTAAACCCGATGTTTACTTCGGAATTTTTTACCGAGAAAAAAAGGAAAGACACAAGATGTGGTGTTAGCCTGGTTAGATCGATGGATGTCGCATTTCAACATGCATGATCTACCTCATAGCTCGCGTATTTCGATGGCCATCATGTTTTTACGCGGTAAGGCATATTCTTGGTGGTAGGATCTTAAAGACCGATCTAGAGTATGGCTTTTCAAAGTTATATTAGTCTAAAATCATTTGAAATACCACTTTTAGAAAGTGAGGAAAAAGTAGGAGATCTCTTTCTCATCCGATTTCATGCTTATACATGAGTTCTCTTGGGTTCATCTATCCATTGGTGCACTATATTGATGATATCTTGCAATCTTGTGTGTAGAGTGCTCATATTTTGTTATATTCAGATCCACACATGTGAAATATATTAGCTTACTATTTTTGTATGGAAAAAAACTTCATTTTATCATAAGTTTGATGTTTGATCAGTATCTTATTGAGTTTGCATCTCTTTCATTAAGTAGATGTTGATTTTCTATGTTGCAAATGGTGTAGATGGATGTTTTCATGATTTTACAGCAAGGAATGTTTCTGGAAAACAAATTTTGTTCAATGACTTTGATGATCAAGTTGATGATCAAGAGGTTGATCTCAAAGGGCTTCAACAACATGAAAGGGGAAATGGCAATTTGGAGCTAGTCAAGAGCATCAGAGGAGAGTCAATTGGCAAAGATGGTTTGGATCTATTTTGTAGGTTATTGAAGACTCAAGTAAGGCCAAAGGAGTAAGAAGGAAGTGTTTTTAGAGTTTACTTTACTTGTTCTATCTTATGTTTGAGCAATTTCATGTGGATGTGTGCAAATTATCAAGATATGTCTAAACTAGCTACATTGTTGAGCATCATTTTGATGTTGGAGCTATAGTAGCATTTGGTTGGTTTTTCTGATGGAAATGAAGCTATTGGAGGTTCATTATGTCACTCATTCATGATCAAGTCATCAAGTGATGATGGCATCTTATGGCAAGATGGAGATGGAGGCTCATTCATGGAGTTTCATGGTGGATACATGGTAAGAAAGGACAAAGAAGGAGAAGATAGGCAAGCCATGATTGATCACTCACATTTATTGTTTGGTTGTTGTAATTTTCTAGAGAGTGAAGTTGATATCATGGAGGAATCATTCATTTACATTCTATATGCCTACTAATGATATTCCTACTACATCAGGGGTATATCCGAATCTCAACTCATAGAAGAAGAAATACAATAATATGCTGCAGTGGATTAAAGATTTACAAGAAGATGAGGTCTTGGAAGCCACTAAACCTGCAGTCAAAGTCCATTCTTCACTTGCGCCACCATCGAATTTACGTAATCCATGAACAAATGTCAATACGCAATTATACCATCACGAAAAATCCTTCAAGATGATCGAACCTAAAGCACTGCAAATAGAACTGATCATGGATATTCTATCTAAGAATATGGATGTTACATTGGGAGAATTTCTTAAGTTGGTGCCTCAAGCGAAAGAAGTGTTAGCAGAAAGATTGTCTCATATTGAGCCAACAGTCCAGCAGGAACCATTATTTTGTGCCAGTTTTGAAGAATCAAATGAAGAACTCAATGTAGGGGTAGCCTGGGAAAGTGAGTAGAGAAACATCACCTTGCCAATACAGCACAAACAATTTGGTAAAGAGATAGCCATGATAGATGGAGGTTCATGAGTTAATCTAATCTCAACAAAGCTACGTGCCAAATGGGGCCTTACAAAAATGAAGCCTGCAACTTTTGTTATGAAGCTAGCTGATCAGACGTCCTAAAGGCATAGTAGAAGACATACATGTTAAGATTGTTGGAGTTTAGTTTGCCATTACTTTTGTAGTAATGAACTTAAAGTAAGGACTTAAAGGAAGCACCAAATGTTTATCGTATTCTATTGGGACGTCCATGGGTACAAGTTGTGCAAGTAATTCATAACTATGGGGAAACAGAAAATTTACATGTCAGAATCGTGAGTGTGCAATCAAAGTTGATCCAATCACTTAGACAATCAACTAGTGGTCCATAAAGGAGATGATGATTCAGTTGATCAAGATTGTAAACCTAAATAGAGTTTTGATCTACAATAGATCCAATCTACAAATGCAAGAAACTCGATTTTGGTGTAGAATCCTCTCTGGCATGCTCTAGCCTTGATATCTTCACCAAATCATTGATAGATGTGATTGCCTCATTCATAACCTAAAACACAAGCTCTGATATTATGTGAAAGATTTGGGATCAATTCAGATCCAAATCTATTAAAGATCTTTGGTTACAAAACAAGCTACTACAATCTTGCCAATGTAGAAAAATGAGCATCTACACACAAAATAGAATGCAGACTCTAATAGAACTTGATCAAACATGAATCAAAACATAAATAGAAGCTATTGTCTGTACAACAACAGTAACCTAATGTATTTCACACGTGTGAACCTGAAAATAACAAATATATATCATTCTACATGTAGAATTGCAAGATATTACAAGTATAGTGCACCAATGGATAGTTGAACCCAAGAGAACCACATATAACCATGAAATGAGATAGGGAAGAGAGAAGATATGCTTCTCCATGAGTTACATCCTTTTATAACAGGTCCAAACCCTATTTGGCCACTTGGCTTTCCCTCCAAAATGTAAACCTTACTATTTATGGGTCTAGATTCAATGTACCCAGCATTTACATTTGAATCTACTCGACTTCTAACTTTCCTACACTTTCCAAATGTGTTTATTCAAATGAAATTTAGACTAATATATCTTTGAGAAGCCAAACTTTAAGTCTAATATAAAGTTGGCCTCAATTTGCCAAACATAAAATTGTAGCAAATATGATTAAACTAGTTGAATCTCTCACAGATATCTTTGAGGAGGAAGATCTATATGCAAAATTTGAAGGCCAATCATGACAATCCATGGAATCTGGACCTCCTCTTGCTACTGCTATTGCCACATCAACACCCTTGATACCCTTGGAATTCTTTCACATCTTAGGTGAATGATTCATGACCATAAGATGCTCCTAGAGGATCGAAATCATCTCGGTGAAGTAGCTTGTGTTTGTGGGGGTGAGGCGGCTTGAGCAACTAAAATTGGAATAGAGGATCCAATTGTCATAGAAGGCCCTTGTGAGGAATCAGAGGCGAGGGAGGCTCCAGTGGCTGGGGGAATAGATAGTTCAGCAGGGGGTAGTGTAGCTAACGACGGTAGCCGAGTGCAACGATGAGATGTGAAAGACAAGTCGGCAATCTCGCTGCATACACATCTATGACTCTGAGAGCTGGATGCTTGGTGGAGGGATTTGGCTAGTGCTACTTCATAGTTGGCTACTAGCACTGACTCAACACAAAACTCATAGAGCCATCAACAAACTGCTATTTGGAGTTACCCTTAATGGCTCTCTTTATATAAGAACCACCAAGTGAAGATCTTCAGGATTCCAATCACATGCAAACCAAAAGGACACTTGTGGAGCATGAACCACCCAACCAATATGGAGAGGCTAGTCAATACCCTAACCAATCCACCCCCAAGCCACAGTGAAGAACACAAAAGAAGAGAGGAGAAACTAGCTCAAGAATCACAATTCACAATAGGAGGATGGGCGAGTTTTCACTAGACTTATTCTCGTTAAGAGAGAGAGAATATTTTCTTTAGGATCCCCATGCAACCTAAATTGAGCTATTGACCTCCTATTCTTGCATTCTTCACCATGCATGTGCTCCTATGTCCAATTATAGGTCTGGGTCCTCATGTGATTATTATTTATTTAATACGAACACATTCGGAATGACGTAGCATAACTAATAACCACGTACAACTGGAGTGACCGACTATCCACGTCAGGAATTATTCCAATTCCCTTGTACAGGACATGGACATAGCATTCTTCCCCCCTGAAACCATTTCTATCTCTAGAACTGAAAACTAGAAAAATTCTTCTTTATGCTTTCAACCCTCTCCCATGAATCATCATCCTCAGTTCGTCCCTTCCACCTGATCAAGCACTCAGAAATAGAACGTTTCTCAATTGGTTATCTCTGGTTTTGAGTACCTTTTCAGGTTCCAAATGAATATTAAGCAATGAGTCCTCCAAATGGGTGAGATCTTCCTTTCAATCAACTACATCACCTTCATGTAAACTTAATTTTAAATGACTTACATGAAACACAGGGTGAGCTGCAGTCTTGTTCTGAAAATCTAGTTCGTAAGCTAAAGAATCAATTTTTTTTTATAATTCGGCCAATATCTTGTAGAAAATTTATAATGCTTCCTTGTACTCATAGTCTTAGAATCCTTAGGTATTCTAAGATATACCCAGTCATCAACTTTAAAATCTCTGGGAGACCTCTTAAGATTGGCATAGTGCTTAGCTCTATCCTGAGCACTCCGGATACAATCACAGGCCACTTGCAACATTTCACGCATATCATGCAAGAAATCTGCAACTTTATGGATCTTAACAGACTTTGTCTCCACATTTATTGGAGATCTAGGTTGAAAACCGTACATCAGCATAAACGGACTATAACCAATAGCAGAATGTTTCCTACTATTATAAGCAAACTCAATCAAAAGAATGTAATCTTTCCAGTGAGATTGCCTCTGAGACACATAAGTTCTCAACATATCCTCCATAGTCTGATTAGTTCTCTCAATCTGGCCATCTAATTCAGGATGATCAGAAGAACTAAAACTAAACAAGGTTTCAAGCTTATGGAAGACAGCTGACTAAAAGTGACCTGTAAATTTAGGATCTCTATCACTAACTATATCACTTTTGCTTGCTTTATGCGATAAAGACTAATTCTCTATGTTTGATTGAGAAGAATCCTTAGCTAATGTGATTCTGCTTACTGAACCTAATTGCTAGTTGCTGTCAGTTCTGGCTATTTCCTTGATGCTTGAAGAGCCTGAAAGATAAAGTAATCCTTACATTTATAGACCTTGACCAAAACATTTCATCATTGGTGTCTCTGGATGCCAATTTACCCAAATATCTTTGGATAACCAATTATGTTGTTGTAGTATTCGTTGTGAATTTTATACATACCAGTCCGTTTACCATCATATATACATTTACCATGCAAAAGATGAGATTATTCTCTCTCTTGGGGAACGATCAAACCTTTTATACTACATAATTCATCATTTTTGTGGAAATATATAACGACTAGGCCACCACATAATTTGGCGTCGTTGCCGGGGAGATGAATTTCACCTTTTGCAATATTTTTGAGTGTATTACATCTACGAATCTTTCTCATGTAATGCATGCCAAGAACGTACTCTCAAGCAACTATTGAACGTAAGCATTTAGAGCATGCACAACGTTTAGAAGCATATAGGAAGTCTAGAGATTTGTATTTGCATAATTTGCAAAATTCACCAGCTAGAGCAAGATTAACACTTGAAGCATTTAATGATCTTCTACATGCTACTACAACATTTGTAGATTCATTTGAGGAAAGATCCATTGAAACACCAAGTTCTATAGATTCACTTGAATCAGATTTGTCTGATTCTACTTTCGAACCAAGTTTAGAATCTTTGTCTAAGCGAAGTTTAGATTCAGATCCTCCAAGTTCATCTAGTTCACCACCATCTATTAATATGGCTAATCCAGCGCCACCCACATCTACAAAAATCAGATACGATTTCTTTAAGGGATCATCTTGTGAAGATGCGGATAGTTATTTGTCGCAATTTGAATCCATTACCATAGCAAATAAAGAGCATACGGATGAGGATAAAGTTACAATTTTGCCAGGTCTTCTACGGAAGCAGGCTAGGATTTGGTACAGTCAATTAGTACCGGAAACATTTAGTACTTGGAACACTTTAAAAGCAGCATTCCTTAAACAGTTTAGGGAGATAGGATATTCCACTAGATTGTTGGCTCGGCTTAACTCTGTTGAGAAAAAGCCAAAAGAATCACTTAGGAAATATACTCGTAGGGTTAAGAATTTAATAGGAAAGTTAGAAGCCCAGTATCCAGTTCCTATGCAAAATGAATGGTTCTTGGGTGGTTTGCCTAAGAAAATGGATCAATATTGTCGACATGGTTTGATGACTTCTTTGGAAGATGTCATTGCCTCTGCTGAAAATTACGAAACTTCTCGAATTTCTCCCAGACGGAGAAATGAAAGAAAAAGTAGTAAAAAGCACAAATTTAAACAAACAAAAGAATCTGAAAAATCTACTGAGTCTGAATCAGAATCTGATTCAGTGGATGGCGAATCCTCTGAGTATTCATCTTATTCTTCTTCATCAAAAAAGGAATATTCTTATAGGAAATCCAAAAATAGGAATTCAAATAGAAAGAAAAGGATGGAGAAATCTGAAAAGATGGATCCATTAAGGAAAAGTGTTGAGCTGTTAACAAGAGAAATGAGTGACTTGAAAGTCCAGATATCTGATGTTAAAGCCAAGCAAAAGAAAGCGAAGCCTAACGCCAATGTTTGGTGTACCGCTTGTGGGAAGGAAGGCCATTCTTAGACCAACTGTCCCAGTTTACAGACTAAATATTTAGAAGAGGAACCATTCCTCTGTCCGATTAATAATCATGAGGTAGCTTATACTGCAACTCCTACTAACCAAAAAACTATGATACCGAAACAAGGTACTGGTCAACAGTACACTATTTTGCGAAGGGGCGGAACACGAGATTCCACTCCACCGACCAGAGTAAGGGGTTCGTGCTACAATTGCGGAGCCCCGGGTCACTATTTGCCTGATTGTCCTGAACCCAAGAGACCAGCAGGATATGTACCGCTCTGTGCTAACTGTAAAGGCGAAGGGCATGTCACAACTGAATGTCCTCAGCCACAACAACCACGGTCTAAACCAAGGTTTGTAAACTCGCCTAAGAAAGACGACCTTCGGCCATCTAAGACTAACACTGACATGATAGTTCAGAGGGTAGAAGTAGAGTCTGAATTATTAGATCAAGACCATCAATGGCCAGATTTAGAGGAAAAGATAAATAAAGTAACTACAAGAAGTATTAAAGATTCTTTTACACTTAAAGATAAGAATAAAACTAAGGCAAAAATTGCGAAAAACGCGACAGAAAAAGCGAAGTTCGTAGAACAGTTAGTCAAAATTCCTAGTAATAAAGAATTAAGTCTTGATAAGTTTAATGGAAAACATTATGATGTTGATATTAGTTCAGAAGCTAAGAAGCTTTTAGACGAAGAAACTAGACAAGTTAAGAAAGTGACATTTTCAGATCCAGTTATAAGTAGCGAGATACCTAGAAATCTGTCACCACTTAGAAACCGTTCTTATAATATCGTAGAAGACCTTGTTTCTAGAATGCCTAATAGAACCTTTAAACAGTTATTAGACGATAACCAATATTATAAGAAAGAAATTAAGCAATTCTTGCAAAATAAAAAGAGAAGAAAAGCAAAGTTACCAGTAATCAGCTTAGGATTAGTTAATTACGGTGATGAAGGCCAACCAGATATTCAGATAGTAATTAATTGCTGCATCTTAGATAATGTACCCATAGATTCCGGATCTAGTGTAAATATATTGACTGAAGAAACGACATATGAATTAGGCATTCATCATAGAATTTCACTTCAAGACATTTAAGGTTAGCCGATGCAACTAGAAGATTACCAATAGGAGAACTATCTTAGGTCACAGTTTATATTGGAAACTATAAGTTTCTTATGGATTTTATAATATTAAAAACTACGAGACAATCGTCATATAAAGTGTTATTAGGACGACAATGGCTCTATCATGCCGATGTTATAACCCACTGAAAGAAAAAGGAGATTACCTTCAGAGACCAGATGGAGACACCGACAAGAAAAAGTCTTAAAAGAATTTCCATATCATGGGAAAAAGATAAGTACGAAGGCGAGACACCTACATCTTCCTCGAGCTATACTTCGGAGGAAGAAGGGCTTCAGTCAGTAGGGACTGAGGAAGGGGATTTAGATGCATTAGAGAAAACATTGAGAAGATGTCAAGATACATCTCTTAAACTTCATCCAGCTAAGTGTTACTTTGGGATGAGGGAAGGAATCCCTTAGGACATAAAATTTCGAAGGATGGTATACAAGCCGACATCAAAAAAATAAAAATGATTTTAGAATTATTAGAACCAACCAATTTAAGAGAGCTTAGAGGTTTTCTAGGTCATATAGGTTACTATCGGAGGATAATTAAAGATTATGCTATAATAGTAACTCCTTTAACAAGTTTGTTAAAAAAATCTGTTGAGTACCATTGGACACAAGACCATCAGAAAGCTTTTTATCAATTGAAACAGTCATTAGCAGAAGCCACTGGAGTTAGACCTCCAAATTGGGCTAAAAAATTCCATGTATATGTAGGCACATCACCGTTTGCGATAGGTGTGGTTCTTAGTCAGAAAGATGACCAAAATATAGATTATCCAATTTACTATGCGAGAAGGCAACTTGATGCATCAGACTAGAATTATTCTGCTACAGAGCGAGAAACATTAGGGATGATTTATTCAGTAAAGAAATTTAGACATTATCTTTGAGGATACCCTTTTGTTTCCTATGTAGATCACTACACATTAAAACATTTAGTGAATAAACCTGATCTTTGAAGTAGAATAACTAGATGGGTATTATTATTAGATGAGTTTAATTATGAAGTAGAATTAAGAAGAGACAAGGATCATCAAAATGCTGAGTACATATCCCGCCTCCAAACAAAAAACTAATTAGAACCTATTTCTGATGAATTTCCAGATGAACATATAATGAGTATTCAATCAGAAACATTATTTTATAGGGACGTTATTAATTTTTTACAGGACCAGATATATCTTGAACATTTTAATAAACCTTTAATAAACCGCAAAAAAACTATTTTTCTTTCTAAAGCAGGACCTTACACAATTGTAAATAGTATACTGTATAAATTAGGAGCTGATAATAGTCTTCGCCGATGTTTAGAACCAACCAAGACGACCGTTGTAATAAGTGCATTGCATGAGGAAGATTCGGGGGGTCATTATGCTCTTATAAATACTGCAAAAAAGAATTTTAATGCTAAATATTGGTGGTCTACCGTCTATAGAGATGTTAAAATTTTCACCAAAAAATATGATGCATGCCAGAGGATGGGAAAACCCAATTTTGCAACACATTGGCCACTTACTCCAATTATCCCCTTAGCACCTTTTGAGAAGTGGGGGATAGATTTTGTAGGACCTATCAAACCGACCACGCGTAAAACTCTTCGTCGTTACATATGAAAGATTACAACTAGATAGACTCCATACTATCTTGTGTATGGAATGCATCCCATACTACTGATAGAATTCGAAATTCCGACGTTTCGCATTAGTAATGAAGAGCGAATGGTTGAACACGATAGTCTCCGACAGCGGATGATTTCTTTGACGCAACTGGAAGAGGATCATCGTCTTTCATTAATCGAGACAGAACAAGTTCAGAGTAAAAGAAAAGAAATTTTTGACCAATCCATTAAGAAAATAGAAATTAAACAAGGGGACTGTGCTTCTGTATGATAATACACACATGTTGTTTCTTGGAAAATTACATACCAGATGGATGGGACCATATAATGAGGAAACTTACATGTGAGGTTCTCTTCTCAGGTCTCCTCCAGCTCCAGCCCGCAGGAAATCAGAGACCAATCATGCAAAGGTTAGGCTTCCGGGAGTGTGTAGTATTGTTCTTGTAGATACCAAGAAGTGTTGCTCCTAGGTGCAGACTGGTTGTCAGAATGACTAATAGTCATGCAGGATCCAAAGTGAGCTCATGCAGTTCACGGACAGCTTGATATCAGCTTCCTCATCAGTCTTCTACAAACTGTGTTTAGCAAGTTTCAATCCACAAAGCGACAGAGACAATATCTTTCGATTGCTCCATAGCAGACAACAATGACAGCTCTAGTTCAATGATGGCTCTTCAACGATAATCAGACATACATTCTCAATGGGTCCCCATATCAGTGATGGAGTTAACATTTGCTAAAATCAGTCCTAGGATTTGGAATTATTCTCACTCAAAATATCCATTGCTAATAACGATTCCTCACTGGTTTTAGTAGCCTGATAACAAAGCTCTCACTGTCTCATAGACCGATGTTTGATATTTAGTATTCAAACATCTGTGGAATGCACTTAATTAGTAGGAACACATACAAGTCATCATGCAAAACTTTCTCATAATCATTGAAAAGTCTATACTCAGAACTGCACATATGGATCAGTGCTTTGATAGGAGTGATCATGAAATTAGTGATCTCATCACTATATAGAGACAAATAAAAGTATACTGAGAATCCATACTTCAAATGTGATGTAAAATCAGTACAGACCAGTACTCATAATACAACTGCTTGAATGCATGGTGAGCACTCCCATAGAGATCGATTGAAGGTAATCTCTCAGTTTCACATCAAAGTAGTGATGTTTGCTCAGGCCCGATAGGTGCTGCTTAACGCAATCATGCTCATGTAGGTACTGAAACAATGGCCTCTTCAAATGATCGCACCATAAACTGAAACTCGATTGAAAACTGAGTGGTATTTGCACTATGAGGTTGGTCAATGACGATAGTTCTCACCTGTAGCAGTAGCGATGGAATGCCTCAAATCTTTCATGGAGGATAGAGAGCAACATGATGATACTTCTGTGAGTCAACGCGCGTTCAGAGGATGCTCACGTTGTCAGCTAGGATTTATCTCCCTATCCCATCCGTTAGTGATTATGATCTGCATCAATCGCTCAGTATGCATCCTCCACAAATCTTAATCAAAGTAGTTAATGCAACAACACTGATCAATCAAAATTTGGAGCTCTGAGACTCTGCCCATATCAGCTCTTGAGCAGGAGTAGACTTAACTAGTAATCCATCGTTCTCATAATCAAAGTACCATTCCCCCGAAGCTCTTACGTACTTGGGTGATCAATACTCTCGGAAACAGGATATTCAACAGTACTGACGTTACTCAGAGTAAATGAGATGCCTTCAGCTACATATCTCTCCATGAACACATTGAAATCTACCACACTCTCCATCTTTGATATGTGTTGGCTCTGCGACAGTGATTTTGACAGATCAACTCAAGAAATTCTCAAACACAATGATCAGTTCCACGATCCTTTCGGCTCTCATGAAAGGAAAGTTGGTCACCATCACCCTCAACAAATTACGTAAAGAAGGAATATCACCATCACACCTCTGCAAGGCTACGCGATAAAACAAACATGAAAGCATAACGATATGAAAAAACAGAGCTGGTTCTTGATTTGGTTCTCGATCTGGTTCTGTTTGCGTGAGGCTGGCCATGCATGTATATCCGTCAATGGATGATGGCCCAACCTTTCGATTTTTCATTTCATCCTACCCTTTGACCATTCAACATTTCATTTTGAAGGGTTCATTTATACTTTTTGGCTTTGTGCCATGTGGACTCTTAAATGGCATTGAAGAGTATGGATAGGGCCATGTGGGTCAATGTTCTCATCCAATAGAAATGTCCCGTTTGTCAACATGAGTCAAGGTCTTATGCCCAGTATTTCATATTTTGTCGGCATCCTCTTAAATTCAGACGGTCTTTGACTTTTTTCCCGTCCTTCTTGAAAATTGTTCTTTGGGTGGCCCTTATGCATATAAGTACTCCCATAAGTATGAAGGTTTCTCCCATTTGGGTCCCATGGCCCATTGTCCTAGTGTGATATTTGATACTTGTAGTGCCCAATTTTCTGGTGATGGTATTCTTCATTCGGCTTTTAATTGACGTTCTTGGTCCAAAAAGATCGGTTGGAGAAAAATGTTGGTCTTTGTCAAAAATTCTTGACATTTTTCAAATATCTAGGTGCTCGAAAATAATGGCCAGTCTCTGATTTCCACATAGACTGGATGAAAGGAGAACCTGAAAAAAAATCTCAAACATCATATTATATTAATATAAAATTACATTGGCAATCCACCGAAAATTCGGTAAGATCATGGATCAAAATAGAAATTACACAGCCATTTCTAAGGCGATTTACTTATCAAGCCTCTCGATAGTCCATTTTGGGTGGACTGGGACCCCTTCGTCTATGGCTATACGGGCCAAAATATTTGCCGGTCACACTAAGTAAGTAGCATATTTGATGAGATAACATGTCATTTCTTCTCTAGTTTAGCCCGATTTGTCATGTCAAAAAAGCAGCTAAGATTTTGGCGACCTCTATTGAAATGTGGTCTGCACATAACGGACCCAATAGAAATTATGTTTGTTCTAAAATCCTCTTCAACTGTAGACAGGCTCAATACACAATAATGTGTAATGCTAACTGCTCGTGGGGAAGTTCATGGTACTGGTTTGTAACCGCCTCATCCATTGGGCATGGAGTCTAGTTTTCAACAATATTCAGGGCCATCGATTAAGCCACCGAATCACACAGCAACAGATCATGGTAGTACCTGCATCACACCCATCCTGTGCACCTAGAACGGCTTATGCTCCCACTCCCATCAAATTTCACTATATGCCCATCTCAGATCCATGCACTTTGGGGATATGAGAATGCAATTTCTTTCTACAAAATGACAATCGATAGATGCATTTGATATCAGAACGTGTCTAGATGTGTACTCAAACCTCAAGTGGATGCAATAGGTCTATTGTCTCACTTTTTCTCAAGAATTTACATCTCTCATTCACTCCAGTGACTCATGATTGATTTAATCAATGAAACTTCTCTGATGCTAACTTTTCTTTCTTTTCTTTTCTTTTTTTAACTTTTTTTAGAGAAAGACTGAATAAGATATATATTTTTTCATATATATACATATTTTTTCCCAACTCTTATTTTCATCTTTTTTTTTTTTTTCAATCTCAAACTCCTAAATCATACAATTATGCTCCTTTTCAGACAACGTAGAGGATATGCCCTCTTTCTCTCTTTTTTTTTTCCAATTTTTTTTTTCTCAAATACAAATTTTTTTCACACACATATATACACAACAACCTCCTACTCACTTATATCATTTACTTCTCTCAGTTTTTCATATCTCCCCTCATGCTCCTATTCAAAGAGTTATGCCCTGGGGTAATGCCCATCGAGTCTCTTCCCAAGTTCATGCATAATGCAGGTAGAGATGAATGCCATCGTTCAGACTTGTAGCAGATGAATCAATCAAACCGTGTCTAATATGATGCTCAGATAATGGTGAGTAGTTGATGTACCCTTGCTCATAAGGAAAATTATCTAAACGCTTGACTTACCTATTATACAAAAGACAAGAAAACCATCCATACGTTGATCTCTTTTTTTTTTCAATCGATATATAGAATGAAATAGCAAAATAATCTATCAACAAAACTATGAATAGATAGACAAAAATAGAACTCAAATTGAATTTACAGTCTCTTACCCCCTTGGTGGAATCCAAGGGTAAGAATGGATGGTTTCATAATCATCTACTACCCATTATCGATCTTGTTGTCAGGGTACTTGTCATCTGCTTCCATTCTATCATATGCACTGGCTTGTCTTCCCATGTTCTTTTCTTAATCATCAAAATGATCATACTCAAGGTAGGAAGGTAAGATATTCAGATATGTATTTGAATTCCCTTGATGACCATGACTTTGAAGGTTTTGATGTTCATCTAGATTCTGAGGTAGTAATGCAGGTTTTGATTCTACAGTCTCGAACATTTCTCCTACCCCATACGATTCACTATTGTTGTCTACAATCATATCTGTTCTAGGAGATGCAATGCCTCCTTTGTCATTTCGATTGGTTGATTGGGAGTACAGCCTAGTTGGGCTAGGAGGGTATCTTGCCTCTATAGTTTTCTCACAGTCTGAATCATATCCAGGTAGTTCATTATCCCAATGGAATATTTCGACTGGCACCACTTGGCTTTCTTTGAATAATTCTTGTATACCAAACAGTTCATGATCAAAGACATCAGATGCAGTATATCTAGCATCCTCCCTACTCTCATAATTTGTTGGGTCTAGATTCATGGATTTGACTCTGGGGAGATAATCATCAAGGCTTGTCCATACTATTTCATGTACCTCTGCATGGTTCAAGCTGCTTTCACTATCCTTGTCAGGAGGTACAATTCAATTGTGTTCATCATCTTCTGTATCAGTTCCTGAATCATCATTAGACACTTCTTCCCATTTCGAAGAGGGTATGGGGGCTCTTTCAGACACATGAAATTTGTAGACCATTGATAGTATGACTATCCTTCAAGCAATATTCCCTTATCAAGCCACTCCTGGCAGATGCACCAAAAATGTTACATGTGCCGCTGACGGTCTAAACAACGTACTCATTCAATTTAGCAAATTCTTAGGACATTCTATTTGTATGATAACTACTTACCAAACAATAGTCCCTTATCAAGCCACTCCCGGCAGATGCACCAAAAATGTTATGTGTGTGGTTGATGGTCTAAAGAACAGAATCATTCTCAACCCTTGCAATCCAGACACATGAAATCTGTAGACCATTGATAGTATGACTACCCTTCAAGCAATATTCCCTTATCAAGCCACTCCTAGCAGATGCACAAAAAATGTTACGTGTGCGGCTGACGGTCTAAACAACGTACTCATTCAATTTAGCAAATTCTTAGGACATTCCATTTGTATGATAATTACTTTCCAAACAATAGTCCCTTATCAAGCCACTCCTGGAAGACGCACCAAAAATGTTACGTGTGTGGCTGACGGTCTAAACAACGTACTCATTCAATTTAGCAAATTCTTAGGACATTCCATTTGTATGATAACTACTTTCCAAACAATAGTCCCTTATCAAGCCACTCCCAGTAGATGCACCAAAAATGTTACGACATTTTCCACTAAGGGGATCAAAGCTAAGGGAAAAATAACATAACAGGATACAGCACCACTATGTGTTCAGTGTCGTGCTGTTACGAGAATGGTCATACACGTCTCAAACACAAAGCTAACTCGGGGATCCCTGACATGTTCTATCGACCAAACTGTAACTCTATAGCTAATAGAAGTTTTCCAGGCCTCTAGAGACATAGCCTATAAAGGGTTATACTCACTTTCTCAGTCTTCTTGAAACTCACGACCTTCACTAATGGAATCTTTGCTAGGTATTAGGACAGATCCGTGCCATTCTAACCCGTTCGTAAAAACAATGTATCTTATGCATTTCCATGCTGTTTAAGATTGTCCTATTGGAGTCCTTACTATAAGGTTCTTTGACAAGGGTTTCTTTGAGAATTTGTATGGAAAATACTATCTTTTTCTTAAGTCATTTCTTTAGCAAAAGGGAAGAGGTATATTGAAGAAACTTAAAACAATCAGAATCAAGCACCAGAATTTCTTCAACATGTTGAACCTGCCGAAGATACCAAGGCACCAACTGTGACCTTAACGGGGACTGTTGAAAACTAAGCCACAGTTGTCTCCTTGGTGAATGACTAATTTATATTTCATGATTCTTTCTTCACATTTATTGATCTTTGATCTAGGGTCAGGTGAAACCAACTTTGGTTCTACGTATGCTCATCTGATACTTGCAGGAATCACAAACTTAGACAACCAATTTATTTGAAAAACGTCTACAACGGGCTTCCAGCTGATCTCCAGCAAAGGGTAACCAATCCTTTCATAATTTCAAATTTAGATGTTAAGTTCAATCATTTGAAGTCATTGAAGACTTGGCCATCTTCAACGACTTTCAAGAAACTAGCATTTAGAAAAGTCTGCAGAAATACATTACTTTCGCGACAGTCTGTAGAAATGAACTATGTTCATGACAGTTTCACGACAATTTTGCAAAAGTTTCGCGACAATTTTGCGAAACTAGGATAGTTCAACAGTTTAGACTATTTCACGGAGGTTTCGCAAAACTTGCACAGTTCAAAAGTTTAACTATTTTTAACACCAACTTTTTCGCGAAATGTTCACGAAGAGAGAGAAAATTTCCAAAGGTCATCTATTTCATGAGTTAAACTGTTTTAAAGACACCTTCATCCTTTTAAAGGCACCTTTGCCATTTTGAGAGCACCTTCACCTTTTTAAGGGCACCTTCGGCTTTTTCGCAAAATCCCGAAGAGAGAGAAAATGTCGAAGGTCATCTATTTTGAACGAGGAACGTTCCCAGCCACTTTCTGAAATTTGCGAAGTGAGAGAAATTTGTGATGCCCTTGTCCACGTCAACATTCCCTACGGGTTGATAGTATACACTATGTATAGTTGTCACATAAGCCATATACTTCCAAGTACAACGGCTTACCTAATTAGGTGAAAATCATTTAATGTAGTTAATACATGGATGCAATCTATAAATAGATCATCCCAGCACAGATTACGGGAGACACTCCATCCATGAGACGTATGATTTTTGAGCCTCCCAGTTACGCCGTCATTCTGGTTGTAACTGTCACTGTTGTGCTTCAGTGTAATATAGTAGCAATACACTTTTCTATCTGTGTATAACGTAGATGAATGTTTATTGTGATTTGAATGCACTCTATCGTTGTTTGATCGTGTTTGTTAACTCACTCTGACTAGAACACGGACGTCTACGACTCCTGAGTTTCTGATTAGACGATGGCTATCTTTGACGACTAAGGGACTCACGATATCATACTGCTATTGCAATCTATTTCAGAACAAATCTTCATATTGAATCTGACTTATATTAATACCACACATGCACAAACCATCTCTAATCTCTTCGGTGAACTGTACTCTCATTTGTGTGTATGAACTAATTCTTAAGATCATGTTGAGCAACTAGAACACTTTAAGCTATGATTATACTTAACATAGCTCTCTATTAGATTGGTTTTCCATCTAGCAGTTGATTGTAATGGGAGAGCTGTTCCGCAATATTCCTGCTCTCTTCTCCGTTCGCATTCTTCTATCTCCCTTGCCCCATTAGCTTGCACATGATCATCCTCCGAAAATGTGTATGATCTTGTTCATGAGATGCATCAGCTGGAAAATGTCATGAGGTGCAGCAGCTGGCAGCGCCATGTCCTCCATGTCCTCCATGTCTTCCATGAGGTGCATCAGCTGGCAGCGCCATGTCCTCCACGACATCTCTATCTTCTGGAATGACTTGAATCATGAACCACCATCTGGGATCTGAACGATCGGCATGAAAGACCGCCTGTAATTGATCAATGTTACCATAAACGTTGACTCATAGTTAGTATTTATAGCTATGTTACAATTGCTTGGGTATTACTATACAAAATATACACTTTTTGCAATACATTGAAAATTGATTGATTGACAACAAAAGAGCATAGATATCTTGAAGACATAGAAGAAATATACCTGCTCACATTGTTGAGAAAAAACGAATGTATCGCTTTGACCTATCCAAAGCTTGGTAGAGTCAATGGCAAAATAACCACTCATCTTTCATGACAGTTGCATTGGGACCATTGCAAATAACTTTGAACCATTTGACATCAAATATGAAAAAGTTGAATTGCCTAAATCCAACTTCGAGGATGTCATTGATTGTCCCACAACAATCAAGCTGAGAAGAGAGTAAATTGGTGTCAATCGTGCTTGCTCGACTCTCTTGGGTAAAATTTGCAATGACTCCACAATTGTACGTGTTTCTATTTTTGTCAATGCACTCCATACGGAAGTGTCGTCCATGCGTCCATAGTGCATTGTATTTTTTGTACTGAATGAAATGGAACTAAATGTGTTAGAGATACAAGAAACATATACAAAATTGTAGGTACAATTGTTTTAATTAACATGTGAATGATGTAAATCGCACCCCCTTGCATATTCCCGCTCTCGCACTATTACTTCCTGGTTGTTTGCCAAGGCTTCTCTAAGGGCCTCACGAAGCCAATCAAGCGTCATGTCCTTGGGTAGAAGGGCGAGGTCAAGTCAATATGGTTGTCTTCTATGCTCTCTCCTAAAAGTGGCTCAAGCAGTTTGTCTACGAGCCTTGGCCTCTTCGTATAGCGAAATCCACTTTTGCATTTCTTCGCTATTAAGAATGCAAAACTTATTCACCTTCTCCCTAAAGGACTCACTCATTCTCATGATCGCTCATTTTCCTTGAGGAACCTCTCCAACAACACGCTCATCATCCTTCTTATCCCAAAGACGAGAAATAGAAGAATCGCTATGAGCAAGGAACTCCGTGATGTAAACCATGGACTCTTGCACTAGCTATCCTTCCGACATGCTACCCTCAAGCCTTGCTCTTTGTCTTGCCGAAGCCTTTCAATGTTTTCATGAATCATTCCAAGAAAAATGCTTGAATTAAAAAAATGGATCAATGTAAATGAGAGAACATGGGAATTACCACAATAGCAATAGTCTAAGATTAGGCAATTGACACAAGTATATGATGTATCTGCAATGGCCACCTCATCTACCAAATGCACAATGAGATGTATTTGAATGGTGAGAATGGATGTGGGAAAGTGCTTCTTGATCAAACACACTTCCTCGATGGAGCTTTGTCTTGCCGCCTCAATGGATGCCAGCGATATCTCCTTGGACAAGATTTATCTTCATAAGAAAGAGAAACAACAATGACATACGCATTAGTAAGATCATCACCTTGAATCACCCCCAAAAAAAATGATGTGAGTCATATGCGCATTCACCGTACCTCACCAAACCACTGATTTTGTAGATTGCACTCCTTAACTCCTCTGTCAAAAACCCTCTCAACACCAGGGGAAGCACAAACTGCATGCACAAAAACAATTTGGTCATTGAGATACATATATGCACAATTATTGTGGATGCACATAAAATTTAATATAATACCATGAATCGAACCTGAACATTCCCCATATCCAGGAAAGTCGTGCATCGTCCACATCAAGATCCCCTTTACCACAAAATCTCTTTGTCTCAATGGTCTTGATATATCACTCACTTGAACACCTTGCCATAGAATCTTTAGCTCATCTATCAAGGGAGCCATATACACATCCATATTTTTTGCCTTGTATTTTTCCGGGATAAGAAGGGTGAGCATTAGGTGCCCCTTCTTGATACTTAGCCAAGGGGGGATGTTGTAATTTAGAAGGACAACCGGCCAAGTGGACCATGATGTGGATCTTGCTAAAAGCCCTTAATGAATGTTAGGTTCTATAGAGTGAATTGATACTCGAGTTATACCCCCCTCCAAATGGCGGCCGCGGACTGTGAATGACTAATTTCTATTTCATGATTCTTCCTGCATGTTTATTGATCATCGATCTAGGGTCAGGTGAAACCAACTTTGGTTCTACGTCTGCTCATCTGATACCTGCAGGAATCACAAACTTAGATAGCCAATTTATTTTTCCGGCTGATCTCCAACAAAGAGTAACCAATCTTGTCATAATTTCAAAGTTCAAATTTCAAGTTTAATAACTTGAAGTCATTGAAGACTTGGCCAATACATTACTTTTTTAACAATCTGCAGAAATACACTATGCTTTCGCATTTCCCTGAAATGCGACACTTACATAGTTCAAAAGTTTAACTGCTTTTGACACACCTTCGGCTCTTTGCAAAAAATGTGGAGAGAGAGAGAATTCCCAAAGGTCATCTATTTTCATGTATTAAGCTGTTTTAAAGACATCGCCATCTTTTTTAGGGCACCTTCAGCTTTCTGCGAAAAATATGAAGAGAGAGAAAAATCCCGAAGGTCATCTAAAATAGACGAGGAATGTTCCAGTGACGTCCTCGTCCGTGTCAACGATGCTGAATTATTGACCGTATATACTATGGACAGTTGTCACAAAAGCCATATACTTCCAAGTACAACAGCTTTCCTAATTAGGTTACAAGCATTCAATATAATTAATACATGGATGAAGTCTATAAATAGATCATCCAAGCACTGATTACGAGCTGCTCCATCCATAAGATGCATTTTTGAGCCTCCCAATTACGCCGTCATTTTTTGTTGTCATTGCTATTTGTATTGTGCTTCAGTCTAATATAGCAGCAGCTTGCTTTTATCTATGTAATATGTAGATGAATGCTTGTTGTGATTGAATGCACTTTCATTGATGTTTGATCGCACTTGTTTACTCACTGTGATTAGAACCCGGACGTCTACGACTCATCAGTTTCTGATCAGACGATGGTTGTCTTTGACGCCTGAGGAACTCGCGATATCATACTACTCTTCCATTTATATCAAAACTATACTTCACGTTGAATCTGATTTCAATAGTACCACATACAAACCGTCTCTAATCTCTTCGGTGGATTGTACTCTTGTTTTAGAGTATGAATTAATTTTTTAAGATCCTGTTGGGCAATCACAATGCATTAAGCTATGATCATCTTTAGCATAAGTTGTCTATTAGATTGTTTTTGCACCTAGCATCCGATTAAAATGGGAGAGTTGTTCCGCAATATTTTTGCCCTTTTCTCCGTTCTTGTTCTTCCTATCTCCCTTGTCCCATCAGATTGGTATCAGAGCTTAGCTCAAATAAACCAAGACATTAACTTTGTTCTATTTGTGTACTATTATCATGTCTCATATAGGTAGCTCTTCATCTTCATCACTCAATGAAGCTAGAGTCATTGACAAGTTCAATGGTTCTAACTTCTACATTTGAAAGTTAAAACTTAGAATGATGTTGATAGATAGAGATCTTTGGGATGTAGTAGAAGGTGCAGACCTGAAACCAGAAGATGGTGATCAAGCAAAGGCCTAGAGGATCAAATATCAGAAGGCCCTAGCATGTATCACACTCGATCTGGCCGACTCCCAAATATCTCACGTTATCACACGTGCAAAATCTCTAAGAAAGCACTGGACTTGCTATCAAGTCTTTTTCACACTAAAGGTGAGCATGGTGGATCGCGCAAGAAGCTTTTCTGCAGATATTGCAAAAGAGCTAATCACGACATCAAGGAGTGTCACATCAAGGTCTACAATGAGGCAAAGAAGCAACAACAACAACAACAGCCAGACTCCTCCAACACGGTCGAATTCAAGGAGCAAGGCACACACTTGTCAATGGCTTACAGCAGCAGCGAAGCCTGTGATAGCTGGTACCTAGACAGCGGTGCTACCCAACACATGACCTCTCACAAGGAATGTTTTACGGAGTACACAGCTTACAGCAAAGACCAATTAATCTACCTTGGAGATTCTAGCACCATACGTGTGGAAGGCAAAGGAGCAATGAAGATCAGCTTCAACAATGATCGGTCCAGTTGGGTTCCTAAAGTCCTCAGTTGTCAAAGAACCTGTTATCAGTTTCTAAGATAACTGATGAGGGCTACACTGTTACTTTCTCATCTGAGCAATGTATAATACTCGAGGAAGATACTACTCTGACTACATGCACTAGAGTCGGAAACCTTTACCTACTCTCTAATTCAGTTGCATTAGCTAGTATCTCTAATGAAAATATAAACAACAGTGTTGTTCTGTGGCATAGTGGATTTGGACATGTAAATACAAGATCATTTTCCTATATGCTTTGTAATAATTTAGTTGATGGTTTGAATCTTCTGTCTTCATTAGATAGGAAGTCTTTCTTTTGTGAATCATGCATCTATGGGAAGCACTCTAGAAACAAGTTTCCAAAATCACATTCCATCAAAACAAAGCATGTATTAGATCTTGTACATAGCGATCTATGTGGCCCAATGCGAACTCCGTCATTAGGAGGTGCAATCTATTTTATCACTTTCATAGATGATTATTCTAGATGGTCTACAGTCATGTTCATTAAGCACAAATCTGCAGCCTTTGAATGTTTCAAGAGATTCAAGGCCATGGCTGAGACACAAACGTCTAGGAAAGTGAAGGCACTCCGAACAGATTGTGACGGCGAATACATCTCTAACGAGATGTCCGACTACATAGCTAAACATGGTATTAGAAGACAGTTCACCACTTTCTATTCACCTCAACAGAACGGTATTGCAGAAAGGAAGAATCGAACTCTTCGCCACTCAGCTAGTTCCATGCTACATTAAGCACACCTACCTGCGAAGTTCTGGACAGAAGCTATTGCCACAACCTGTTACGTACAGAACAGATTTAGCACCAAAGCCGTCAACAACAAGACTCCTCATGAAGTTTGGCATGGGCACAAGCCTAATGTCGGCCATCTAGAAATCTTTGGTTGTATATGTTTTGTTCACATTCCTAAACAGCTTAGGAAGAAACTGGATCATAGGACAAATAAATGTATTTTCATTGGCTATCCTGATGAACATAAAGTTTATAAAGTTTATGATCCATCCACCAATGTAGTATTTGTCCCTGGGATGTAATATTTCAAGAACATACATACTATGATTTTAAACAACCATCGATAAACGATGCTATGTCATTTCATCCTATTTTACGTAGCATGGATCAATGTTGATGTTCCTTCTATAGAACCTGCAGCTGGTCAATCCAACATCCAAGGATCCTCATGGACTCGGACAATTCCTGAGAGGTATGCACCTCAATCATTCTGGACTTCATCAGAAGAACCAGAGAGCCTAGACGAAGCAATTAACTCCAAGGATGCCGTGAAGTGGCAAGAAGCTATGAAAAGCGAGTATAACTCACTTTTGACTATTTAAAACTGGCCGCTGATCGACTTCCCCACTCACAAGAGAGTTATCAACAACAAGTGGATCTTCAAGAAGAAGATCAACTCTGATGGTTCCATTGCAAAATGGAAAGCACGACTGGTGACTAAAGGATTCACTCAAGTCCAAGGAGTGGATTATCAAAAAAATTTCAAGCCTATCGTCAAGATGCAGTCAATCAGGACTCTGATTGCATTAGTAGCCGCAGAAGACCTCCAAATGCACCAAATGGATGTCAACATAGCATTTCTCAATGGCAATGTCAAAGAGGAGCTATATACCTTCCAACCGAAAGGATTGGAAGTCAAGGGCCAAGAGCACAAAGTGTGCAAGAGGATGCCCAAAGCAATCTACAGTCTGAAATAGGCCGCAAGAGCATGGTTCGATAGAATCAACTCTTATCTCGTTCAATTAGGATTTGCAAACAATTCAGCTGACTGTAATGCTTATTCAAAGCATATAGGCACCAATTCAATTTACATAGCTCTTTACGTAGATGATGCATTTATTCTGTCTAATGACACATCTCTACTACACACTACTAAGAGTGATCTGTTAAAGGAATTGACATGACTGATTCAGGAGCTGTCCATTCTTTGTTAGGAATTCATATTACTAGAAATAGACTTCAGAAGAAGATCTATCTTAGTCAGCAGGCATATCTAAAAGGCATTTTAAAAACGTTTCATATGTCCGATTGAAAACCAATTGATACTCCAATGGATCCAAATATAGTATTGACTAAACCTTCTTGTGTTGAGATTGATAGTGAAGTACTCGACTTAGCGAAGTAACTTTATCATTCACTCATCGGATCTCTAATGTATGCAATGTTGTGTACTAGACCAGATTTAGCATACATTGTTAGCATGTTAAGTCAATTCATGTCTAATCCTAGAATCTCTCATTGGAAAGCATTAAAGAGAGTGATGAGATATATTTAGGGAAGTTTAGACCACATTTTATGCTATGATGGAAATGCTATTGACCCACTCGTCCTACGAGGCTACTCCGACTCAGATTGGGGAGGAACAGTCTCTACCAGAAAATCTACCTCCGGGTTCTGTTTCTATCTGGCAGGGGGACCAATTTCGTGGAACTCAAGGAAGCAAAAATTGTTGGAAATTAAGCCCACAGTTTCCTCCTTTGTGAATGACTAATTTCTATTTCATGATCATTCTTGCACATTTATTGATAATTGATCTAGGGTCAGGTGAAACCAACTTTGGTTCTACGTATGCTCATCCGGATACCTGCAGGAATCACAAACTTAGACAGCCAATTTATTTGAAGAACGTCTACAATGGGCTTCCAGCTGATCTCCAGCAAAGGGTAACCAATCCTGTCATAAGTTCAAAGTTCAAATGTTAAGTTCAAAAATTTGAAGTCAATCTAGATATGCTCTTTCAATTCTAAAAAAATTCGATTTGAGCTTTTGTGTGGACAAGCTAAGTCAATTCATGCAAGATCCAAAGATCTATCATTGGAAATCGGCCAAGAGTCTTGAGATATGTATCTTCTACATATGATTATGGATTATTCTATAAAAGTGAAGATCTACCAATAGAAGCCTACTTGGACTCGGATTTTGCAAGTGACAAGATGGATAGAAAATCCACAAGTGCCTACACTATATTTCTTGGAGGAGATCTTGTATCTTGGCTATCCAAGAAACAAGACACTATTCACTATCATCTTGTGAGGCCGAGTATAAGGCCCTTACAACAACAACAAAAGAGGTGCTATGGATCAAAAGACTACTATTGGAGCTCAAGTGCATCAAAGATGAAGATCTACCTATGATCAAGTGTGACAACATCTAGGCTCAAGCCCTTGCCAATAATCCTATTTTCCATGTAAGGAGCAAACATATTGAAGTTGCACATCAATTTGTAAGGGAAAAGCTTATTGGAGGAGAGATCAACTTGGAGCACATTGGAACATCATCATGCATTGCAGATCTTCTCAGCAAGCCATTGCTCAATCAAGCTTAGATCCAATCTTGGCTTGATTCCAAGATCTATGCTGAATTAGAATAGATATCTTTTAAGGAGGAGTGTGAAAAATTTGTAAAAGTTATCTATGTTGAGTTTATGGGTTTTTTAGTCCTTTTGCACATGTTAGTAAGTGATAGGGCCAAATTTGGAATGTGATGTGGCTGGAGCTAGCTTAGGCTTTCTACATTTGTCATGATGAGAGAGGGTGAGTGACACTTTCTTATGAGTTGTCTTGAGATCATGTGACCAATCGAAAGAGAGAGATCCATAAAATTGCTCCAATCAAATTTGAGGGCCCTTATGTCACTAAGCCAATCAAATTAGGAGGAGAAAAAGAAGGGATTCAATCATATTTCGCTCTCCCTACCTCGAGTTACTACTAGTATTTGAGAGAGAACCATTTCTACACTTAGAATTTTTGTTCATTTCTCTCTTTACTTGAGAGCAAGCCTTTTCTATGCTTAGTTTTTTTTCATCATGATTTGCCTACATATGTGTATGTACTTTGGTGAATTATTTATGCATGTTCTATGTGCTCTTGCCTTAGATTTTTGAAGCTAGATCTTGAAATCCATTAAGTGCTTGATCTTTGTGCAATCACCCACATCTTAGTGACCAATCACACACTTTGGACTATCCCCACACGTGTGAAATCTTCACAAGGGAATGAGGTGGTGTTTGTGGTTTGTTATGCATTTACGAGTCCTTGAAAAAACAAAACACATTAATCCCTTTTGGATTTTATAAGCTTCTAAAAACATTATATGAATGTTGCAATTCCTGTAAGTTATCTTAATAGCAAACATTTTTTCAATTTACATCTTCACATTAGTTGGTGAGAATATCCTTATCAATCAATACTTGGATCTATCATGTATCCAATGGTCTATTGTGCAAGGCCCAGGCCCGACATCTCTTTAGCAGTTAGCTCACTAGGCCAATTTATGGCTAATCCTAGTATCACTCATTGGAAGGCTCTCATCCGAGTCATGAGATACATACGAGCTACAACGGTTTGTGCATCTACTATGGATTTAATAATGGATTTCATTGCTCGTGGAAGTCTCAACAATTGTTTCCTCGATTTGGCTCTTTATGTTATGTTTTCAAAACATGCATTCATGATGCAAAGGCATTAGATCTTGGCCAAGGATTTGGAAGACGCTCTAAAAAATTTTGCAACAACACTTATCCCCCTTTCGAACAAGGTTCATGATCATCTAAGCAATGAAAATCTCCCATGGAGAGTTTTAGCAGAGTCTCTCACTTCTCACACTTACGTAGAAGATAGTTGTTTTTTTGTTGTCCTTAGCAATGCAGAATTTCTGTAATGTTGGATGAAGCGGCCATCAAGTGTTACATAGGTCCTTGTTCAAATTTACAACTCGATTAGGAGTAACTTGTATTGTAAGCAAGGTTGTAAATGATTTATATCATGAAATTGCTTTCAGGTTATATGTTGTATTAACATAAAGGCTTCACTGCAGAAGGTTGACAAGTAGTTTCCTACTCTATGTAAATGTGGCATTTTGATACCATACGAACGAGAAACAAGTCAATCACTACATGTATCAGTATGGTATGTTAGTGGTTAAAAGGAGAACTAAAGCTCATAATATGAGACTAGGAAATATTTTAATTAGTTGTCAATTTAAATCTCAAAGATAAATAGGTTCAGTATTGGAATATGATTTTTACAGACCAAAGTTCTTAAAATGTAATAATTGACAATTCAAAGAAAACATGCATTACCATACCTCTAGTGATTTTGAAGGATATTTCACATTTTGCTGGCAAGAAATTGTGTAGGCTTTAGTCTAATGCACTCTTTCAATCTTGTCAATTAAAAAATTCTTTTCGAAGGATGCTCGCATCTCGTCTGAAAGTGGAAAACTCTCAACTCAACAACTTTCTCATTCAAAGTGGAATATTGGACTAGACTATGATACACTTCTGTACATGAGTGATATCTATGAGATGTATTGTGTTTTTCATCCAATTCACATGCATTGATTTGGATAATTTCTGGTGTATCTTCACATTTTGCACCAGACGTACACCAAAATGATTCTGTCAATCATACTTGCACAGTAAAAAGCTAACCAGTTTTGGTAAAAACAAACCTCAAGTATGGAAGATGCTTCTGCCATTCAAAAGCTTTTAGAAGTGAAAGCTAGATAATTGACAATGCCAGTGTTGCTTGTTTACGCATATGTTGTGTATGAATACTTTGAAGTATCATGATTTAGAACCAATAATGTAACAAAGTGATGTCACAGTCACACATGATCTTGGAAGCTGCTACCGTATTCCAATAGAAGTGACTTTATGCTGATTCTGCTTAAGGCCAAGAACATATAATCAATTCATGAAAGTGGAGTTTCATAGTGAAAAAGCTTGAAACAATTTGTGAATTTCAATATGTAGAGAGTAACATTTAAGGGCTGAATTTTCACACCCCCAGTTTGATATAGAGATAAAATATTCTGATTACATACACTACTATGCTACAAAATTTTGAAGTTTTTTCTTCGATTTCGGATTTTAAAAAAAGATCTCATGAGCATATGAGTAACTTAACAGTAATAGCCACTGGAGGTTTGCCTTGGATTTACATGGGCAGAGTCCTCAGCACTCTCATTTCGTGAGAGCTTTGAATAGTGAATGCAGTTAGTCTTCACTAACTTTCTTCTTCTTTCCTGCAAGAATACGCGATATTTGGAGGCCTCTGCTAAACGCCTGGTTGAACAATAACCGAGTCTGAAATTCAGATACAAAAGGAAACCATGCAAGTATGGCAACTGGAGTAAAAAGCAGTAGTCCCATGATGAATTCGTATGTCCGACCCAAAGCTCTCACTGAATCCCACATTCCAATTTGCTCAACAAGCGGTCTGCATGCTTGAGCTATCTGAAAAAGAAAAACAATATAACAGTTAATAAGAATGAATCACCCAGGGGGCTTAGTCTTCAAATGAAAAAATCAGCTCTCTATGCACAGCTTATACCTTGAATGGAGACTACCCAGTTCTTTTGTTTGATGTTGGAAATAAACATCAATCCTCCAAAACAAGATGGAAAGGTTGCCACCAATTGACTTGGTAAAGGGCAATTTTCCTTGGTCAATCAGAAACGGTTTAGTTTCGAGGGATATATACGATATGCTCTGAGTAAATGTAGTAAGAACTCATTGTCCCCTCTATAAAGTATGCTAAAATCTAGAGTGCTAGAAATGAACCTAAGCACCCTCTTGGCTAATTTCCAATGATGGATCAAAGGAGATTGTATATATTGAATCAACCTATTGACACAAAAATTTAGATCAGGTCTAGTAATGGTGAGCTATATCAAGGAGCCTATGAGACTCCTATAAAGGGTGATGTCCTCAAAGGATCTTTCATCACAATCTATTTGGACTTTACCCTCAAATTGAGCTAGCCTTAGACAACTCCAAATCAATATGCTTTCATGTATGAGATTGGCCAAGCCATTGGTTCGAGATGAAATTGTTCTAGTCGAGTTCGCTATGCATCCTATTCCAAAAAAGGTTGTCTTCAGATAGATCATGTACACATTCATTGGAATTTCGTGCTTCTGATATGAGGAGAGAGATATCCATGGTTAGCACTCACATCATTAAATGTGATCTATGAGTAGGGGCATCGCCCGTTTGCATGCACTTAAGAAGGTTGGAGTGTATGAGCGACACAGCCTACTCACTTGCCTGTGTCAAGGTACTGCCAAGTGGCAAGTGTTGACTGTGCATGAAATTGACCATCTATCGATGTTAGGAAGGGTAAACAAAGGAGTGCTTGAGGATTATGCATAAAGGAGCCTAGAGAGAGGCATTCCTCACCATAATCTATGCAACAAAGGTTGGGAGGAGACAAGGCAGCCAGCTCCACCATGTTTCATGCTTTCTGATGTGTCTGATGTTATGTCCATGCAAGAAAATCAACAGGGCTCTAGGTTTTGAGTTAAGTTTCAGATTGGAGGCTGACAGGTAGATTATTGTAATCCTTTTCTTCTAACAGATGTTGCTTGGGCAATTCATTGGAGTCTCCTGTATGCTTGGCTATTGCTTGTAGGGCTTTAACCAAAGTTCTTCATTTATATCAATATATGTTATTGAGTTTATAACATAGCTGCACTAAGATTTCAGAAATGCGGCCAGAAACACGTTTCTGAACTGCATTTCTGATTTTGGACAGCGTTTCTCAAAAACTTTTTTTTTTTTTTTGGATTTTGGTGGGCAATATGGGTATCAGATTAAAGCTTTGATCAAGGGCAATGCATTTTTATAGGTTGCCACGTGTTATGGTTACAGTTGGGTCCAGTTTAGGGCAATTTTACGTCTAGTATAGGGCAAAATAAATATATAATTTTCTTTTTCCCTCAGCGATTCTGGATATAGAAACGCGTTTCTGGGAATGTTTTTGCCCAGAAACACGTTTCTGTGCAACTATGGTTTATAGTACTTTATAATATGGTCTCACGGGACTTTCTTGAGCAATTGGGTAGGCGTTAATCTTTTTCTCTTTCTAAAACACTCTTCGCATTTAGTGTCACAACTTTTTTTTGTGACCAAAATTAAGTTCTATTAGTTGCATTACTGTTGTAGCAAGTAGGTGCCCATAATGATGTAGCTTTCTTTGCTGGCCGTTTTCTGGAAACCCTAAATTCCAAAAGTTCTAGATTTTAGTTTTTGGGAGAGCTCATTTCTTTCATCCCTTTTCGTGACAAAGTTGAAAACAATCATATTAATGAAGTGCTATGCTAAGACAAGACTATTGATCCAATTTTCATATCACACGAAGCTCTAAATCAAAAGATCTTGCAAAGTTTTCAAAAGGTTATTTTTTTTTCACTTTTCATTTTTAGTTGTTCTTTCTGCATGTGATTGGATCTTGTTATTTCCTATCTTTCCTTGATCCTCAACATCCATTTTCTATCCATTTTGAGCTTTTAAAAGTGAAATTTTTGAAACGACAAACCTTGGTAAATAATTGGAATATTTTGTTTAATGTTCTAAAAGATTTTGTTTTATATTTTATTTTTGAATCTTTAAATTCTTTGTTTCTCAAGAATTTCATTGCACTTTATGGTTTTCCAATCAGATATCTCCAATCTTTCACTAAAACATGTTTCATCCAACGAAAAGTCTATTTCAAACGGACAGTTTGAAATGGATTTTAAAATTAGAGGGAAAATAAAAAACCTCCTAGTGTGTGTGTGAAAGTTTGGCACATAAGACTTTAATTAGAACTTGGTAGGGAATAGTAGAATGAATACCTTGTGCATGTGCATTGTGTGATGCATAATTGCACAGAATTGCATTTCTGGGAGGAGACGTTTCGGAAACCGCGTTTCTGAGAAACGCGTTTCTCCTCCCAGAATCGCAAAATAAAATAAAAATATAAAAAAAAGCTGAAATTTTTTTAGGGGATCAATGGTCAAACCAGCGTTTTGCCTCTCAGAAGTGCAGTAGATGGGGCACAAACAGATCTTATTTTCAATAGCTATTTGGTTGTTATTTGCTCTGGTTTTCAATAAATGCTCAGGGGGCTCTGGGGGCAGTAGCCCCCCGAGAAACAGGGGGTCCGAGGGGCGGTAGCCCCCCGGTGGGGGGTTTGGGGGGCAACGCCCCCCAACGGCAGGGTCCGGGGGCTTCCAACTCCCTGAGCGGTAAGGCCTCTTCATGACTTGGCCTTCCAACTCCCTGATACGAATTAAAATTTAAGAGTGTGACTTTGTCCAAGCTAGGATTAAAAGCCTGGTTAAGACTAATCCATTTAGTGTTAGGGTCTTCTTGAGAGTCCACTTTCACATGTATTGTGAGCTCTTCTCATAATTCATCTACTATTTTTTGGTGTTTAGTTGAATCTACATACTTCAGGGTTTACTAGAAATTACAGGAGGAGCTGAAAATAGGGATACTAAACTAAAACCAGAATTCAGAAAATAGAGGAAGAATGAGTGTAGGATGAGGCCCAAAGATGAAAAGAACAAAACCATGCCATTATCAACTTAAGAGAATCCTCGAGAACATGTCACCAATCAAACCATCGTACAAATTATGGCTATATGCGAAATTTAAAGTATTACTATTCTTTCGTGGTGTTAAGAAGTTGAGATGCTGATTTGAGTAGCAGCTCATGAAGTTTGTAGACATGTCTGACACAATACAGGAAGTTTATCCCGCATGACATGATGAGTGTCTTTTAAAATTTTGACAGATGGGCTACGATTAAGGATAGCCATACGGAGAAACCCAGGTGAAAAGATCCACAAATATCGATCAGCATAGAAAAGTAGAGAGATGAATCTTATGCAGTTAAAGCCAGCTTTCTCTACATTCTTCAAAGAATTGTTCTTCGATCTCAGCACTTGTTCTTAACTTTTTATGCTACGAGATAAAACAATTTCTATCAAGGAAGAAGAATGTAGGAGGAGAACAAAATTGGAAAAAAGAATTTGTGAGGAAAGAATAAAACAAGAAAAGATGACGATGAAAGGAAAGGGACAAAAGAACAAAGAAACATTAGGAGGAAAGAACAGAAGAAGGACACAGAAAATGGATAGAAGGGAAGACTGGACTGCTAATAATCAGATTCCCATTTTGTTCTCTAGATTAATGTACCGCATCTTGAAAGGGGACTTTGGGTGAAAAGAGACTTGGTCATATTTTTCTTGAATATATCAAACTTAAACCATCAAGAAGGTCAAGAATGGGTCTCATATCCCCTACTACATTGGCTAGTGACCAAAACAGGATGCATCCTAACTAACAAGTTGGTATTGTTGCTAGCTCTCACTATTTGTCTCTCAATTGAAATGCTATTTGCAAAGTTTATGTTCTCTTGATGGTCACACCCACTACTTCAGACAAAAGTGGTTTGTTGTGGCTTTGTATTCAGGGACTCTGAAGGATGTAGAGGAACCACAGCAATCCATCCCGAACTAAGTGACGAAACTCCACTTCGGTGACAATATTGTAGGGCACTACAACATTTTAGAACATTTTCAACCCTAATATCCAGGCTTCTTCAAAGCAAAATAATAAAAAATCATGGGAGAGAAACTAACTTTTCGTCTCCCACTCGGACCTTCTAGGAAACTACTCAGCTTGACACTATAAGAACATATAGTTTCGAGGCTTTTTCTTTACAACACCGTGAAGAGTTCTTTCTCCTCTTACATGCTGAAAGTGCACCCTACGAGTTCACGGATCAACAAAGTGTCATCATAACGGTAAGCTTTTTTCTTCCTCTTACATTACTATCTCAGCGCTCTACTCTCATAATGATAGTTCTTTAATAGCCCCTAGCTATTGATGATGCTTGCTCATCACACAAAAGCATGCATGATGTTTTATGGTAGTGGTCCCCAGCGGTGGACATACTAAATGCCTTTGCTTAATAAAATGCAAGCACATCCTACCCAAAGGGTAGCGATGGAGGCTTCTTTCCTACATACATCTCTGAAAAAACATTTTGATGGCCACGCTGACATACTGCGCGGCCATCAAAATGTTTTAGGCCAAAAATTCCAAATTTGGCCTAAAACTAGCTAGGAAATGTTGACAGTTTTCATAGGGTCCTCTGGTTATGGACTAGGTTTGCTCAAAGGGGCATCGAGATGGTTCAAATTTGTTCATGCAAATAATGGAATCAAAAGAAATAGAGATTTAGTGCGGCCAATTTGCAGACTTGTATTTCTTTTTCTGTAAGATAAGTCATCATAATTCAAAGGTTGATAGGAATAGGTGCAAGGAAATTAACAGAAGGAAGACTCCAGAGTTTCTAAGAGTGGATTTGTACTCAATGACTCTAGCAGGAACAAAAGGGACTTGGCAACTTTTGGATTGACAGAAATCAAAGGAGGAAAGGTCACCAATATCACAAATATCTTGAGAGAAGATCTCAAGGTGAGAGGCATTGTCTTCATTTTTCATAAGGTTTCCATTTATAGTGATATTTGGATGTTTGATCAAGTTCTGGCATGATTATGGATTGCATTGTTGATCGAATCTTACTAACCTTTGTTTTGTGAGTTGAACTTGTGGATTAAAAGCATATTTCAAGTCTGTTGAAGATCAAAGGCTGAGAAGAAGCTATTTTGGATCAGATCATCACATCTAATCATTTGTTGATTGTGAGGCTTGTCCATATTCAATACTAACAATGTTCTTTTCATTCTATTGTTGACAATCTCCATTTTTTGGATGAACACTCTCCTTAAGTGGATGAACTTTCTCCTTAAGTGGATGACAAATGCTCTTTTGACTGAGTTTGTAATTCTCCTAAAGGCTAAGAAAAGCTCCCATTTGGATGAAAAATTTCCTTTTGGGTGAATATATTGTAAGCTCCATTGTGAAGAGCATATTGTAAAGATTGTCATCAATTTTGGCATAAATTTTGATGTACTTTGTTGAGCATGTAAGTAAATCTCCTTATGTTATTTGATTGGAGCATTTGCTGGAAGGTTTTAACCATGATGAAAATGTGTTTTTAGGTTATTAACAGGTTGAGGAACATTTTTGTCTAAAGATATTCCAGGAATCTAAAGTATCTTTCTTGTATTCTTTTGGCAAAAAGTGGGCTTTAATTTGTTTTTTAAAGCTATGCCATGTAGATGCAGGTTCGTGATTTGATTTCATAGCTGAAAATAGGGATACTAAACTAAAACCAGAATTCAGAAAATAGAGGAAGAATGAGTGTAGGATGAGGCCCAAAGATGAAAAGAACAAAACCATGCCATTATCAACTTAAGAGAATCCTCGAGAACATGTCACCAATCAAACCATCGTACAAATTATGGCTATATGCGAAATTTAAAGTATTACTATTCTTTCGTGGTGTTAAGAAGTTGAGATGCTGATTTGAGTAGCAGCTCATGAAGTTTGTAGACATGTCTGACACAATACAGGAAGTTTATCCCGCATGACATGATGAGTGTCTTTTAAAATTTTGACAGATGGGCTACGATTAAGGATAGCCATACGGAGAAACCCAGGTGAAAAGATCCACAAATATCGATCAGCATAGAAAAGTAGAGAGATGAATCTTATGCAATTAAAGCCAGCTTTCTCTACATTCTTCAAAGAATTGTTCTTCGATCTCAGCACTTGTTCTTGACTTTTTATGCTACGAGATAAAAAAATTTCTATCAAGGAAGAAGAATGTAGGAGGAGAACAAAATTGGAAAAAAGAATTTGTGAGGAAAGAATAAAACAAGAAAAGATGACGATGAAAGGAAAGGGACAAAAGAACAAAGAAACATTAGGAGGAAAGAACAGAAGAAGGACACAGAAAATGGATAGAAGGGAAGACTGGACTGCTAATAATCAGATTCCCATTTTGTTCTCTAGATTAATGTACCGCATCTTGAAAGGGGACTTTGGGTGAAAAGAGACATGCATGGAAGGTTGCTTAGAGATTGTTTCTGGTAGTTGGTGGGTCCAAAATGATCTTTTGGTGATATTTACGATACAATCTGAACCCATGTTGCTCAGCACATGAGCACACATTTTTTGTGAAAAACCTGAAGATAGAATACAATTGACATCGGAAATTCCTACTACCACTAGGCATCTTTCAGCAGGTAGCAGGTAAAGGAGGAATGAGTGGATAGATTGAATCAACAACAGGAGAAATGAAAGAGATTATTGAAAATAGAAGCATCACAAGGTAACTTGTAGAAGAACCAAGATAACTCACAAACTTTTAGCAGAACAAACTTGCAACATTTGTTTTTTCCTCAAAGGGCAGACGTGCACTTACATACTAGAACAAATATGAAGTTCAATTTCACTGCATCGAGTCTATCAGAGGGCTGTAATTGCAACATGCATAATGCTGTCAATGGTTACTATGGCTGGGGTGCATAAAACTGAGGAAGCCTAAATGTATAGATAATCTGGTCTGTGACTATCAGCACTTCCTAACAAATCAAACTTTTATCAAAAAAGGGTGGTGCAAGGAAGAATAGAATATCATACCTGGAGTAGGCCCCAGCCTGTGGGCATAAAAGCAAGGATACTTGCAAAAAGGTCCCCCACCGTGAGGTGCGCAAATAGAAAAAGTACAACAACGATTGACACAAAACCAATGAACAATAATCCTTTCAGCAATCTGAACATAAGCTGTAAATCTGCCTTGAATCTCTGTCTTCCAGCGGATATTATCTGCCAATTTTTCCAGGAACAACTTGTTGATTATTCAGACCAGTTATATTTCATGACAGTATATGAGCACTTGATGAGGGATTGCCAATAATCCCTGCCTACTCCCAAAATCTTTACATCAATTTTCCAGCTTAAAAACCTTCCTCAATGGATTGACATTGCAAATTGAAACCAAGCACAAAACAGATTTCAAGGAAAGAATCCCATACCTTAACTATACCGAGAACAGCAACAATCACCAGCCATGAAAGCCCGTATATCTGTGAAAACGTAACGTTTATGGTTAGGAGAAAAATTTCATAATGGCATTGCATTCCTGACAGCCTTGTCTACTAGTAGAAAAACCATACTGGAAAACCACAAGATCACTCCAGTTAAATGATAGAAGGTTCAACATGCAAAGGTGCTAGGTGCTCACCGACAAGTTTTTATGATGGTGAGTGATATGCAAATGATACACAAGGCCATATTGGTAAAGAAAGAATCTCATGGACAGCAGGACTTCCAAAATTCGACCACGAACTCCTGTGTACTTCAGATGTTCTTGCTCCTCTTCCCACCAAGATTCCCAGCTTTTGTTTGCAGGAACTCCAATTCTCCCCTTGCTGTAAATCCATTTATTCCAATCATCCCAGTCCTCAACAATCTTTTGCCATTCAAAGCCTGAGGGGTTAAACAGAAAAGGTGCAAATAGCCATGTTCCAACTAAAAACCACATTGAGAAAGTGATCAAAAGATAAGCAATGGCACTGCTGGGGGATGCTCCGTATACGTTATACACAATGAGTAGCATCATGATTTCGAAGCCTTTAATAAAGTGACTTCTAGAATACAATCGGTAGTTCTCCGCGAACTTTTCATGCCTGACAACAAATCCTCTCCCAGTTGACCTATACTTTGCACCTCCATGGAATATAGTTCGACCATAGAAATGGGTCTTTGTTCCCAGAGAGAAAGTAAAGAAGACAGAAGCGAGTTGTAGCTGCATTATGACAAAGTCACTAAGAGCAGTCCGAAAGCCTCTTTCAAGGCCAATCTCCATTACCATAGGCAAGGCCATCAGGAGACCCAATTGCACTAATGACTGAGAGGCCAAAGCTGCCTGGAGGGATACATCATTCTCAAGTTTTGCACGAGTAAGCAAGGACTTTTCGAGCCCACTTAAAGCTATGTACAATCTCCCATAAAGGAAAACATAGACAGTGAGGACTACTAACTGCAAAATCACACACAGTCATGCATAATCAATTCAACTACTGTTAAAGGGATGACTTGTTATGTAAATCAATTTTAAAGCTCAAGTCACACACGACACAAGGAAACTGTCAAATAACAACACAAAAAAGAGCACTTGAGAATGTGCTGTCAGACTTCAGGATGCTTGCTTGTGAAAGACCTGTTTGAGCAAAATCGGAAATGAAAATAAGACATTCAGCTCCAACTAAACCTGCAACAATGAATTTTTATTTGAATTACCATTGTGTTGAAATAGAAGCCAATTGTTGTAACATAACAGGACATCATCCGAAAAAAGTCAAAACGATGCCCAAGTCTATAAATGTCTCGGCTCAAGGTCTGCTCTCCATTTCCATTTGCAACCTTTGCCTCAAAAAGTGAGATCTGATTGAGTCCCACATCTCTTCCCTTACCAACTTGAATGTACTCGTGATGAGTAACATTTCCCCGACGTAAGGTTGAGTTAAAACCTGTCAGTAGCAAAACCTCAATAAAAAAGAACTTATTGTAGTAGTATAAATGCTTGTCATACCAGGCTTCTGCCTTAGCTTGCACCTTTTGTTGAGTAAAAAGCAGGAGAGAGAGAGAGAGAGAGAGAGAGAGAGAGAGAGAGAGAGAGAGAGAACCTGCAAAGATATCCTCACTAAGGTTAATGACTTTTGACGCTTTACTGATACCTCCTCTGGTAATGTGAAATAACCTGTCAAAGACATCTGGATGGCCATAGTGGAAGCGAACCCTGCCATTTTTTGATAGATTAGTTCTCATAAAATTCAATCAGCAATATAGAACCCTATGCGGATACATAAGATACATTCAGTATCATCTGTGATTTTTATAGACACCACTGCGTAAGAAGTCGTGGAACACTTGTGTCAAATATGAATTTTAAGCAGGTACAGATTCTGACTAGCTTCTGGCCATGCCAAAGAATCCCTTATCAATTAACAAGGGCCTACTATTAAGACATCCATGCAGATCATCCCCGGAACAATTAAATAGACAGCAAGCAGTACACTGAAAATTAATCTCCTGCTAAGACATGGATACTATTAACAATATGGTGGATTGTCCCTCCTACAAAGGAACAAAGCTGGAAACAAAGAAAAAAGGAAGAAAGTTGGAGGTTTTCCTACGAAGATGCTCACAAGAAACTCTCAAAGGACAAGAATCATCAACAATAGAATGATAAGAAGTTCACTAATTAGGGCCTTTCTCCAGAAGTTTAAGTAGGTCTAAAGCACGGGATTTGAGGGTAGCTCCATGCACCATATGACTAGGCCCATGGACTCATTATGGCCAAATATCAGAAATAAAGTCCCAAGTTATCCAACAACATGGTCCTATGGTGATTAACTAATACCTGGAATCCAAATGAAGTGAGCAGGACATAACAGTGTGTCAAATAATGTCCTAAATATATAATACCTTAGCTTGCACGAGTTTATCTTACCTTCCCAAACGACTTACTCCAGAAAACTGGCAGCTGTCACACCTCTGGTGGGAAAGTGGCCACGGTATCAGGTCTTTATGCATACCGCACATTAAACTTCTCAAAGATGGAAGTAAATAGCAAGCCATTGCCATGTGTTTGCATGTGCATTAAGCAAGCTTTTGACCTAGTGTTTAGACATCCCTCAGGGAAACCTAGCTAGTTCTCTAGAAATTTGAAAACCTCATCTTTTGTAAGGGACATGCCAAGGGCTTGTTGTCAAAAGGAGTTACAGTTGAGCAGGCTTCATTTTTGTGAAGGAAAAGGTTGGTTCATATAGGAGATGAAAGTATGCAATATTGTGACTAACAACAATTAGCTTCCATCAAAAGGGCAAGACAAGACTCGATCAATGTTCTGTGCTCAATTAAGCACTTCCCCACATCGATTCCCACCATTACATTTGCAAAAGTGTGCTCTCTTCCATTCTAGCTTAGTTGAAGATGAGGACATTTCTTAATAGCATCAAACATGATGCTTTTCCAGAAGTCACGTTGCAATGTTGCATGTTCAATGTGATGTCGGCTCAAGGACATCGTGTCAAAATAATTGATACGAAGCATTCCACTATGATGGTGGTATAGTGGCAGGTTTTTAGAAGAAAAGCTGAAATCAAAATTAAATAGCAGAAGACATCAACTTCTCGAGTTATCCTTTTTTTAGAGCTCTTTATCCTTTATAGGTGATCGACCAAGTGTTACTGAAAATTGATAGCATCATTGAATAACCATCTAAAGCATTAAAATATCTATACAAATCATCATTCCCTAAAACATCGTGTCAACCACCCTTAAAAAGGACACCAAGTGGCAAAACTAATATGAGGGTTTAGCATGAGAAATTGAGAATATGGTATCATGAGGATAAAAAAAATATCCTAATAAATTCATTATTAGAAATATGATACCACATTATCTTAGCAATTCACACACAGTTCTCTTTACAAAAATCCAAAAATATTGACTGGAAATGTCCAAAGTTCAAAAATAGTCAACACTTTGTACAAACATTGAATAGAAATGTCCAAGCTAAGAAATATTCAACACCTCATACAAATCATATATAGAGAGCTGGGGCAAATAATCTCCATTGCATGAGAACAAACTGATCTGGCCAAGGCGGGTGACCAAACATTCCAATTGTTGGTGACTTGGATTTTTTTCCTAGGTTCTTTAGCCTTCATAGGTAGTTCATCAAGTGTTACACAAGATAACATCATCATCATTGCAAAGCTGAACGTTGTTCTCTTAGTATCAAGTTTCAACAATATCTAGGTCCACGAACAGCAAAAGCTATATGATTTGCTATGGGAAAACACGTTTCCCCATAACGTAACTTACATCATTTGTTTAAAGGCCGTCTTCCAATCTAGCTTACAAAATCCCAAAAGGTTCTAATAAATCATGAGTACTAACCAAATGAATTTAACTACCAAAAATAGTCATCTGTGAACAAACACAAATAACTTGTAAAAAGATGAATTCTTCTTCATCTTGATATCAAAAACCCTCTAGTTCGATCCCTGGTGCATCAACAAGTTTCATGCAAAAACCAGAAAGGAAATGGGAAATTGAGGCAAAATTGGTTGTAGAGAGAGAATGACGGGTGCTACAACATATATTGGTTGGGCCTGGGATGCCAACAGTCGATCATGCCGCAAGTTGGAGCCAAAAATCATTTTATTGATTAAGAAAAGCTTTTTTGTGATTTAAAAAAAATGTAAAGGACCACAAAAATCACCGTTTGGTGGACTTTTTTTACTTTGTAATTGGTGTGTTCAAGCATGCTTGGTCCAATAACTAAACATGTCTAGTTGTAACTATGCTTATAGGAAGTAAACTTGTCCCCCTACCTCTATATTATGAGTAATACAACCGTCCTGTGCCCTTTTGGAAGTCAACAACCCTAAGCCAGCCAGTCAAAGCCCCTGAACACCATATGCAAAAGATGGCTTGTATTGAGACTCATAAGAGTCCATAAGGTCCCTTAACCATTGCTTGAGGTACCTTAACCTGTGCCAAGAACTCGTTAACTAAGATCATAACAAGGGCCATAACAAATCTAGTCTCCTCGGCTTAGAAACTCTACATTCCTTCTCTACTGCCTAGAATTTGGAGGTCAGTGATGAAATGCAGGACTAGAGTCATGAGCATATTTAGATCTTGTATGTAGCTGCATAACTTCACACTGGATTGTCAACCATTGAAGATAGTTTCTTCCTATACACACTTGGGGGTTTTATATATCGGATCTATACTTAGTTTGAGGCATGTAGAGGGCTTAGTCTTCCCTTGTCAATATGGAGCATTTTCTGTTTCAGGTGCTACATACGGTATGTTGAGAGTGTGTTATCTTTTTGACATCTTCATCACCCCCACATACACAAGGCTTACATTAGTGAAGTGGGCTAGCCTTACACGAATTTCGATCTCTATGCTGCCACGTATCCACGTATGATATGGGTCAAGCCCTTCGTTCGACATTAGATTATCCTAACCGAATCTGCCATGAACTTCATACAAAAAGAGGTTATACTTAGGCTGATCATCTATATGTAGAGAGCCTTGGAGGTTGGAGATACTAATATTGGAAAACTAAGATACTTGTGGCTAGCAATCACATCTTCTCATAAGTTCTACGGGCATGGTCATCACTCATCACGGTCTCTATCAAGCCTATCGACTCTTGAAGTTAATTGGCATGTCCACTTCTCACCTTCCCAAGGGTAATTGTTCGATATTCAAAATCTATTTATTGATCATATATTCAAAACACAGTTGCCCATTCAGGGGTGGAACACTATAATGGACCACCTAAAAGAAAAAAAATCTAGTATGTACTGATTTAGCTGGAGGTTTTATTTATTCTTTTGATATTTTTCTAGGTTAGTACATTTCGGAAAGTATAGTATGTTCTGATTTGTCGACGGACTCACTTATTGGAGATAAATGCCGGGGGTAACCTATCCCTACCTCCATAGTTGGACTCGAGACTATCAAAATAGCCTCAGATTCACTTTGGGAAAGCTCAAAGTCTCATCATGCCAACTGCATGCCCATGAGATTTCTAGAGAAGATAAAATCTACCATTGTGTACTATGGGTGTCATGTAGACAGAGGAGCACCTCATCGTTTTGTGCCCAATATATTATGAGATCAAAGGGAGATACTATTTTTGTTTCATGATCATCTAGTCATGCTCTAGTCAATGGATTCGTGCTGGTTAGCTATGATGATATGGAGAGATTGACATCATAGTCCAAACTCTAGTATGGAGGATTCTCATCTTCCCATTACCTCCTTTCTCTCTAGGTGTTGTCCTCCGACATATATCGAGGTTGTTCTCAAGAATTTTTTTGAGTTCTCCCATGAAGATATGCTAAGAAATGAATGTATATAGAGCCTATTTAGAGTTCCTTGAGGAACCTTATTACCTAAAAGCAGGATTCAAATACACTTAAGGGAGGTAAATTTTTAGGAGGGAAAATAGTGCACCCTCTTATAGAACCCCCACTCTAGGTTATCAACTAATAAAATCTATAAAAATAGTTCTTTGGTGTGTACATGAATAATCAAGGCTCATGGGCAAGAAATGAAAATGAATGAATATAAGTTGGTGATCCATGTAGTTTATAGGCCTAGCAATCCGTAACTCTCCCCCATGAATATGATTGATGGCGGATCCAAGCCAAAAAAGTGCATATATTGAAAGCTCCAACCTGAAGAAAAACTTCAACCATTGTCAAGGGACATTGGGGTCCCAAGAAAGCCAAATGAAGGTATGACACTATAAAGTTCTGAAAAAATGGCTCCAATGTAGATACAACTTTGTAAAGCCCAAAAATACTAGAGAAAAGGCAAAACTAGCAACATCTTGTTATGCAGGAAAGACCAATGCTGCACCAATAGACATATCATTCCCAAATGTAAACTTGAAGACCTCACTAGTGGATCAAGTGGCAATAGATCTGAACAAGCATTAGGGGCATAGAAGATCATCCGCAAGCACAAAGTTAAGGAAAGAAGATATCATAGCCTCGATGCATAAAGCTAAGCAATACCACAAGTTCTCCAACCCAAAGTTAATATGAGAAACCATGCTGGCTACTGGAAAAATATTGTAAAAACCATAGAAGACCAAAAAAAAAAAAAAATAGCCCAAATCCAAAAAGGCCATAAATATCCCAAAAGAAAGATCCCGAAGAAATCACACCCTATGCAATAATGCAGGATAGCCAAATGGAAAACCATGTCGGAATGAAATAGGTCACCTCTATACACGTAACCATCATGAAAGTACATATCTCAAAAAGGAGGGGAAAACCCAACCCTGCCAAGCATGCCAATCATATGTGGAATACACCCAAAGAAACCCTCCATGTTGTAACATCATAGAAGCAGGCTCATGAATGTATAAGGAGCCATGAAATCCCAAAACATATACAGAAGGGAAAACCTAGCAAGATGATTCAATTTAGATCAACATCAGGGCCGATATTCCTGGAATATTAACATGGACTGTAACCCTATAGATCTTTGCCTCTGTGACAAAATAAAACAGCTGCCGGGGGACCGACAACACACATATGTAGATCACACGACGTCGCGACATCAAACGCATCAAGAATAGGAAGTTCTATAGTTGTAGCTGATTGTGATCCATTGCAAAAACGATCCAGAACCTCCAAGTAGTCAGCAATTCCAGATCTAAGTTGCAAATTTTATTTTCATTTATTTATTTTTTCAAAAAAAAACCACCCCAAGCTCAAAATGATCTTGATAGTTTAGTTAGCATAAAACGTTTAGTATCTATGTAAACTAAAGTTATGTAATATGCAATAGATAGATATAACATCCTGAGGTTTAAATCCGATCTCTATCAGTTAGGTAGCATAAATTCTGACCCTTGCCTAATGTGCTTGAATTAAATATTTGGGGTCCAAATGGTTTTTAATGACTTGCAGGTTCCTTGTGACCCCTCTTAAAGGTCACCTGAGTCACATTCGATTTTCCAAATTAATACATTTGGTTCCCTCTAGTTTACATTTGTCACTTGGGGCCTCATTAATTAAAATCAGATGAATTAAAGGATGGCCTAGATTTTTTGGCCATTTTGCCACCTTGTCAAGGTTCCAGCCATTCAATCAGCCAAGTGAACTGTTATGAGATCGTAACTGTACCGAACACAATAGTACTTCTAGGTGCAGCTAATCACTGGAGAGTAGAGGATAGTGTGAGTTAGTAGCATGCAATGCCATGCATGCATACCATGCAATAGCTATGAGGGCCAATAATGCCCATGCAGACACATGCATGACAATTAGGAGCCATGCAATACTTCAGCAGTAGACTGGGGACTCCTCATGCATTAGTAACCCATGCATGTAACATGAACAGTTAGTGTCAGTTTGCAACTGCCACCTACCTCATCCAAACCCACACTGGGGTAAGAGGGGCATTCTATAATAGGATGCATTGGCTGGGTGGGTTAGACTAGCTTTGCCTTTCCTGTGGTTATGCTGTTCCTAACATTGGTATCAGAGCCATAGCCATTCTTGCCTGTGGCCATACTGCAATTGCTATCCTTTAGCACCCATTTCCAACTCACTTCAGCACACTCAGAGAGGGGGGATTTTCAGTGTTATCAGGAATCATTTGGGCGCACTTATGACAAGGGAATTCAGTGCATTTAGAAGTTGTTTTGTGGTGCATGTAGGCACAGTCCTTTCAGCGTGATCAGAGCACTTTTTAAAGCAGTTTTCCAGTGCACCTTTGAAAAAAGTGTTTGAAGGAAATTTATTTCAGCTTTTCCAGTGCATTTTTTTTCGGCAGTCTCTTTAAGAAGGATATAATAGCAAGTCTCTAGTAGCAATTAGGGTGCCCTTGAATCTGCAGAATCTGGAGTTTTGGTGTCAGGTGAGCAAACTAGCATGCTGCATCAAGCTGAAAAAAATCAGGATTCTTGTTATCAGTTTCAGCTCTTGTTTGAATTAAGGAGCAGCATTTTCTGGTCAGAATAACCACCCTCATTCCTGGTGGAAATTAGCCATTGTTTGCTACAAATTCAACACCTTTCTCATTAGTTTTAGTGAGTATTGGCCTTAGAAATTGGTGCACGGCTGACAGTCAGCCTTTCTATTGCCCAAAAAACGGTGCAAATATTGCCTTAATCTACATCATTGCAGTAGCTGCTAACCCTGCTACAAATCTCCAAGAGATTCTTTGTCCTAGTTATGATTCTTCTTGCTGTGAAATCTGACCTTGCAAGAATCCTTTGACAAGAAATGCATTCCCAGAGCAGATTTGATAGCGATCTAGACCAGCTAGCTAAGCGCATTTTGCTTCATTGGATTCCACCTTCCAACACTCTTCTTTTCTAAGGAGCAAAAATTTGGAGCTTGCATACAATATTGACAACATTCAGTCAATTTCAGCACTGTTCCAGCCAGTAAACTATTGCATGTTGCAGGGAAGCCCTTGTTCCAGCCAACATGCAACATAAGGATGAAATCTTAGGATTGGAGTTGCATGCGGTTAAGCTTCCAAGTTAGCAACCTTTCCAGATTCGTTTGAGGGGCTTATCTTCGAAAATCGATTTGGCAAGTGGGCTTCAATCAGAGCTAAGTCATTGTCCTTTCTTCCGTCTATTTGCTTTACTTTTTAGTTTTCATTTTTCAAACTCCGAAGGATATTCGAATTTCCCCAGGGCAACGAGCTCGAAGAGGAAGCAATTCGTTTTCAGAGAAGAAAGACTGAAATGGATGTAGATGAGGCGTACGAAATGTTTAACACTGAAGAATTTCTTCCTAAAGAATAGTCTGAGCAGTTACAAACCGAAGTGACAGATCTAGAATAAAGTTTAGCCAGCATGCAAACTAAACAGGATAAATCATTTGCTGATCTTAAAAGTTTGTTTGCCGGCCTAGTCAAAAACTCTTCAGTAAACCATACTCCTCCAGTCTCCCCCTAGTACATCTCAGTTACTTGTATCTCCCGCAATTCCCAGACCAAACCCCAGCATATTTAAGAATTTAAAACCACCAACTTTTAATGGGGAAGAAAAGGACAGAAACATAGATATAATTCAAACTTTTCTTAGCAAGTGGAAGGGAAGTAAATCATGCTATTAATTTAGTACCTGTTACAGTACCCATAACTAAGCCACCTTATCGGATTAGTCAATCAAAAGATGGAAATAATCAAACAACTAACTGAATATCTAGATAAGGGACAGATTCAACTAAGCAGTTCGCCTTGGGCAACAAGTTGTGGTTGCATTCCTGCCTCAGTGTGAACACGTCAGACTTGTAAATTTGTAAATATTAATGGCTCACACCGGCCTGTGGTGTTTTGTAAAAATGTAAATAGTAGGTTTCTGGTAACTTGTTGTCCTACTTATATTTGGTATAGGGTACTGGGTCTTAATTTAGAGGCTGCTGGACTGACCTCCTAAAAAGTAGGAGTTGACCGGTCAACAAGACACGTGTCATATGCTCATTGGGACACTTGGTCCAATGCATGAGTGACACGGGTCGGACGGTCCTCCTACTTGCTTGCCAATGTGTCAGGGGACTGCCAAATGGCAAGTGTCGATTGTGCATGGGGTTCGCCATGTGTCGACGTTAGGAAAGGGTCAGGGTTAAGTGAGTGCTTGAGGATTGTGTTTAAGTGAGCCGAGAGAGAGGCATTCCTCATCATAATCTATGCAGCAAGTGGCTAGGAGGAGACTTAGCAGCAGTGCTCTTATGTGTTTATGTGGATAGTTTGCCATGTACTCTGAAGAGAAATCAATAAAGTGGATATTTCGGAGCCTACTTTGGTGTGCTTTGAGTTGTATTTAGATAGCTTTGTGATATTTAGTATCAGAGCAGTTCCTTTCCAGGATTGTGTGGGGATTGGCATCACTTTTGTTTGCAGTTAGGGTTTATTGGATGCTAGGTTGGTCAGCGCCCTCCTACAGGAGTTTTTTTGAGCATTTTGAGAGCCCTGAAGCTTACATATTGCAGCCCTATGGTGGATTGCTGGTCCTTGGGCAGCCTTTGAGCATCTACTGTTGCTTAGCCTGCTTTTTCTCTTTGCTTTTGTAAAAATCAGCCTTCCTTAGTTTTGTAAAAGTATTTGTAACTTTTTCCATTCTCAGTATTTTTCGAATCTAACAGTTGCTATAGTCTTTTGGTGGTAGGTCGCTGGTGGGGTAGTGCCTATCAGATTCCTATTCTATTATTTCCTCTTGTTTTCGAAGATTGTCAGTTTCAAACCCTTGTTTGCTGTTTTTTCAAGAAAAAGAGTTTGTGGGTTGCCAAATTTCGGCTGTAAAGGATCTATTCTATCCAGTTCTTTTAGGAATTCAGGGTAGTCCGTGTATGTAGCTTGTCTGGGGTGAGAAAAGCCTATTTGTGCTTTGTTTCAAGTGCTTTAGTTGCTGGATTTTTGCATAATTTTGCAAGTTGCTCTATGTTTCCTGGCTAGTTTTTGCTATGGCATCTTCTAGTGATACTACACATGATTCTCAGAGGATCGATGCACTTTTTGTCAAAGTTGATGGCATGGAGCAGATGCTAAAGCAGATCTTAGAACAATTGAAGCCTGGCCATGCAACTGAAAGAGTTAGTGCAACAGGGAATTTGGGTGGTGAGCTTGGCTCAACTGAAAGAGATGCAGATCTTGGCAGGAAACGCAAGCTGACGTCCATTAAGGACTTGAAACCTCCAAAGTTTACAGGTGCAGTAGCGGTAAGAGCCACAGATGCGGTGGAAAAATGGCTACAGAAATGGGAAAAGGCCTTTGGAATGTGTGGAATTACCGATGAGTTAGAAATGATTGCTGAAGCTACCTATCAGCTACAGGAATCGGCACAACGATGGTGGAGAAAGGTTGAAAAAGATGGCATTGTACCGGATTCCTGGTAGGCATTTCGACAAATGTTTGTGCAAAATTGGGTGCCTCTAGATGAAAAGAATCGAGCCATGCAACAGTGGACATGCCTCAAGCAAGGCAATTGGTAGGTTCAAGAATATGATGATCGGTATAGAGAGGCGTTGCTGAGGATTCCTGAGGATGTGCCTATGTATTTACAGGTGTTCTATTTCATCAAAGGACTCAGGGAGAATTTGTGGCATTTTCTGCGAAAGGAGCAAACACACACTGTTCAGAATGCCATTCAGATAGCTCTTTATTATGAAGATGGGAAAAAGTCCCATGAACCTGCTGCGGGAACCTCGAGTGGTCAAGCCCAAGGGGGCCACATGCCTTGGGGTAAGTGCAAATTCAAGAAGTTTAAAGGCCAATGGCAAGGGCAAGGACAAGGTCAAGGTGGAGCGGGATGTGCCTCCAGGACCACTGGTCTCAGCTACGCAGTTGCGTACGGTAACCTGTGAAGATGTATGTTTGTTTTCCAAAGGATATGACTACTAGTACTAGTGAGAGTAGCATGTGGCAGGTGCAAGACAATACTTCAGCTAACCTAGACCATGAAATTAGGAGTGAGTTTGTAGATGTGTTTACTGATGATTTGCCATCTGCATTACCGCCTAATAGAAATGTTGAACATAAGACTGAGCTTATTCCCGGATCCTGTCTTGTAAATAGACCACCTTATAGAATGAGTTTGAGAGAGGAAGAGGAGGCGAAGAAGATGCTAGAGGACTATCTTGCACATGGGCAGATTAGGCCTAGCTTCTCACCTCTTGCCTCGACGATCATTCTAGTAAAAAAGAAGGACGGATCTTGGCGTATGTGTGTGGATTATCGAAGCCTTAAAAAGATTACAATTAAGCATCGATATCCTATGCCACATATTGATGATTTGCTTGATGCTCTTCATGGTGCCACTGTATTAGTAAGACTGACTTGAAGAGTGGGTATCATCAGATTAGAGTTCGTGAAGAGGATGTTCATAAAACTGCCTTCCGAACTCGGTTTGGTCATTATGAGTATCTTGTGATGCCCTGTGGATTGACTAAAGCCCCAGCTACATTCATGATGTTGATGAATGATGTACTCAGACTGTATATGGGTAAGTTAGTTGTGAACTTTATTGATGATATTTTGACTTACAGTGCAGGTGAGGCCAAGCATGTGACCCACCTTAGGACTGTGTTGTCTACCTTGAGGGAAAACAAATTGCTAATGCAAAAAAGAGCGAATTTTTTAAAAGGGAAATTGAGTATCTAGGTCATATTGTGACTGCTGATGGAGTAAGACCGGATCCTAAAAAGGTTGTTGCGATCGTTGCGTGGCCTGTGCCAACTAATTTGACAGCATTGAAGTCTTTTCTAGGATTAGCGGTATTCAATAGAAAATATGTTAAGAATTACTCCCGTATAGCAGCACCTTTGACAGATTTAACTCAAAAGTTTGGTGAGTGAACTGAACTGCAACAAGCAAGCTTTGATCAGTTAAAGCAAGCTATTGCTGAGTGCGTCACTCTAAAAATTGTTGACCTTCTAAAACCCTATATCCTTGATACAGATGCGAGTGACATTGCTGTGGGGACAGTGCTGATGCAGGAGGGAAGGTGCCATGCCCACGACTGGTCTCGGGTAGCGTGTCCACGCTAGGGATCAGTAGACCAACGACCCATAAGTTAATTGTGACTATAAGAGAATTGGGGCCCTTATGTGCAAGGTCTTAATTAATGGTTGTAGGCCTACAGTCATGATGGTGGATTTGTATGGGTCTATTAGTGAGTCATTGGAAAACTGGATGACGTGGCCCAGATAGGCTGCAGAGGTGTCCAGTGAGGTGTCATAATGCACTACTAGTGGTGCATGGGCCTTGGAGGGTATAAGTATTTACCTATTGGGCTGTCATTAGTGTATGCTTCATTGCATGACTGGTAGCAGTATGTTGTTGGTGTGAATCCTCATTCCTCTCTGAGATATATCTATAGCTTAGGGGTTAGATCCGTTCGATCTAGGTTTGGTTGGGTTGGTTTGTCCACCATCCGCTCCCTTGTTTGTTGTTTGTATTGGCATGCTTAGAATAGGATCCTTGGTTGAGGACTTTATAGAAGGCATGTAGCCTTCAAGAGCAAGAAGCTCACCTCGGCACAGCGGAATTACCCAACTCATGAGAAAGAGTTGTTTGCCATAATCCATGCGTTAAAGGTATGGACGCATTATTTGTACGGATCTAAGTTTTATGTGTACACTAATCATGATACCTTGAGGTATTTTTGCAAACAGCCCGATCTTAGAGGCCGACAGGCGAGATGGTCTGAACTTATGCAAGAATTTCAGATGGAAATTCGTTATAAGAAAGGGGCAGAAGATAGAGTGGCTGATGCATTGTCTCGAATAGTGTATCAAATGTCATTTGTGGTTATTGAAAATGACCTATTGGTTGAGATAAAGAAGGCTCAACTAGAGGATCCTCAGTGTAAGAAAGTGGAGCTTGAGGTGAGTCATGGCCATGAAGAGTCTCAGGAGGAGAGCTCTATTCACTTTGCTCGCACTTATCTTAAGTATACCATAGAAGATGGTTTTGTTAAGATGAATGGTAAATTTCTCATTCCAACTTGTGAGGAGCTGCATAGGAAAATCTTGCATTCCTGTCATGATAGCCCTAGTGCAAGTCATCCTGGTGTGGATAAGACTTCTGAGTTGATCCGATGTAGTTTTAGGTGGCCTAAGATTAATAAAGATGTCCATAGTTATGTGACACATTGTTTTAAGTGTCAAGTTAACAAAGTCGAAAGGATTAAAGTTCCTGGATCGTTGCACCCTTTGCCTATTCCAGAGGGAAGATGGGAGAGTGTATCGATGGACTTTATTACACACTTGCCTCATACGCAGCTTCAACATGATACCATAATGGTTGTGGTTGACAGACCCACAACAATGGCTCATTTCATTCCAACCCATATTAAGATTGATGCACCTGGGGTAGCTGATCTATTTATACAACATGTATTCAAACTTCATGGATTACCATCATCCATAGTGTCTGATAGAGATCCACGCTTTACGGGTCATTTTTGGACTGCAGTAATGAAACGCTTGAGGTGCAGTTGAGAATGAGTAGTACTGATAACCCTGAAATGGATGGTCAAATTGAGAGAGTTAACCAAACCATGGAGGACATGCTTAGGGCGTATGTAAGTGTTAAGCAACGCAATGGGAGAAATATTTGCCATTGTTGGAGTTTGCTTATAATGATAAAAAGAATGCTTCAACTAAGATGAGTCCTTTCGAATTGAGTAATGGTTTTAGGCCAGCTAGTCCAATTATGGTAGCAAAATCAAATAGCTTTCAAGCAAACAATAGACTATATAGTGAACACTGAATAGCTGGTATCAAACTATACACATATCACATATGATATCAAAATGAGCTGAACAATTAATGGCAAATGCTAAATCTAGAGTCATGACTCATGAATCAACTGTCATGATAATGTACTACTAGAATATAGGTGAAATATGGAGTCTTGACCTAGATTCTAGACCATGAACTATATCTAGGTCCTCCTGCTGGTCCTAGTGGGGGGTGGCCTCGTAGCCTCCTGCACATGCTCCTCATCATCATCATCATCCCCAGCCTCTGAGGCCACATCAAAAGAAGACCCCTGGCTTTGATCCTCGCTCTCCTCAGTCTCCTCAGTAGAGCTACTGAACCTGCTCTCTGAATGTTGCTGAGCAGTGGCAGCCTAAGAGTTGACAACAAGACAACTTGATCGACACAATCACCACAGCACAGCATCAAGCACTTCAGGAAAGTGCTTTGCGATCAAGCTATGAACTCAATCACATATTTTCGCATCAATGAAGTATAAATTGACAGTACATGAGGCAATCTAACAATGTCTCACAAGCATCATATAGAATAAATGGTTCAAGCTCTACAAGCAATAGCAAAGGCAAGAGTTCTCCAACAAAGAGCCCAAGCATTACCAAATCATAAGCTAAGAAATGATTGTACACAAGGCCTATTTATAGTCCCTTGAGGAACCTTAAAAGTAGGATAAAAGTAATGAAGGGAGTCAAACTTCTGGAGGAAAAGGATGCACTCTCCTCCAAGACTCCACTCCAAGTGATTACTAATAAAAGTTGGGCCGTTAGCCAGTTGTAAATATAAATGCACATAAAAAAAGTTTTTAGGCATCTAGATAAATAAAAAGGGCACATGGCCAACAAATGAATATAGGCCACATGATCCATGCAATCTTATAGATCTAGTAGTCCATAATTGTGGGTGACCTTCACATACTCTATGATGTGGCTAAAATTGAAGTCAAATAAAAAATTGTGGATGAAGGTTTCTCATAAACTTTGTTACAACTCGTGATAAGAGACTGGTTGGAGAAATTTGTTCTTTGAGACTTCAGTGACAGCAGTTCTAGTTTATGGATGTGAAGTTTGAGAGGAAAGAATATGTAATTCTAAGTCGGCTAAAATCTAGAGACTTCAAAAGAAGCTTCTAGCCTGAGCATTAAAAAACCATACTTAATGCTATTTTGTTAGAAACTAATGTCCTTAGACTCTCGAAGTTGCCCGTCCAAAACAACATGCTTCCTCAACGATTGAGCGATTTTTGGAAGTTGGACATTTGCAAATGGCTTTCTTTTTGGGAAATTTAGCACAATGTATGGCCAAAAAACTCTCTTAACCTGAAATTTCTGTGCAACAAGGTTCATTGATTGCATTTGGAAAAAACATTTGAAGAGCAAAATGCAATACTTTAAAAAACGTTCAATCCTAATGTTGCAAGCAATATAAGTACTCGTCAAAAGTGTTTCTGCAGGGCTCAACTAATCCAAACTTGAGCATTTTTAATCATTCATGGAGAAACTTAAAATTCTTAGAAGACAACCAGTTTTAACTCCACTGCATCAGACAAGTATGCAAGCTTGTGATTTCAATGACCAAGCATTCTTTAGCATTGCTGATCTAAGTAGCAGAAAGCAAGGGAGACCTACTTCAGTGGATTCGCAAGTACACGCTGTCCAATGGTAACAAAACTTGTCTCTTGATTTGACATGAACCAGGCTAAAGATGAAACACTGCAAACATACATTTGAGCAATAGGTATATTCAGAAGGCTCTCACATTGATAATATAATTCATCCAGCCTTGAACTACTAGAAAAATATGCAATACATTGGCAAGGCTAAGAATGCAAATAGAGTGAAAACCTCATTTTCTTGTTCCAAATAACTCATAACAGTGGATGAATGATAAAAAAATTAACTCAGTTAAGAACTGTAATTAGGCAGAAAAGTGATAACTTCCAGCATGAGGAACTTTTTAAGGTGTGACGACCTTGATGCTTTAGATTATATTTTGTTAGTATCCAGCTGAGAAACAGGTGGGAGTAAAAAAATGAGATACAGAAAATAGGTAAATATAATGTCATCACAATCTAAAACATGTAAAAGAAAGAAAATTTGAGAGCAATAGCCAAATACAGCATGAAAATGTTCAAAAGCTGCATGATAACTAGATGAATGCACAAACTTTTCATGGTGTTCAACCCAATTTTGTTGGCTCTAGTCATGGGAAAAGAGAATCCCCCAAACATTTCCTCTTTGGCAGCAGCAGATACATCAGAGCACCCCACGAGTTTGAACACATCCTACTTTACAGCACTGGCCGAGACCTGAGGCTTGACTTTGCTTCATGATATTTGGGCTCCTTTGTGACATGTATCAAAAATATCTTGGTTGATTTAGTTTTACTTCGTAGGCTTTCTTTTTACGGAGACGTTCTTTACACGCTCCCAGAGTATCATACACACTTGAGATGTAAATATTTAGTCTTTTGTATCCTCGGGTACTGACAAGACATATTAATCTTAAGGTGAAAACACTTCCGTAGAAGTCTATCAAATAAATGGGTTAGCCCTGCAGATTTCTTGCTTGTTGCATTAGCAAATGAGGCCTACTACAATCTGGCCAGACTGGCTGAAAAGGGCCCATGGGATTTGGTACCAATAATGAGGTCTAGAACCACTAGAAACATGGACAATGATCATTGATATTAAACTACAAAAATGCCAGAAAACGCCGAGGGATTTAAAAACCCCTCCAGAATCATTGTTGAACAAGGAGCTAACCAACAGAAAACTCGTTTGCAAGACAATAAAAGGACTCACAAATAGAAATCAATTAGTACTGTATAAATACTCCCAGAAAGCACAAATAATAATACCATATAATGAGCTTGTTTCATAACAAAGTCCAAGATGTTCATGAGAATACCAAGGTTAAGATGGAGAGCTATTGACATACACAGAGTTCAAGATGCAGTCTTACTCTAGAATATTAGAATGAGAAGAAACATGTGTCAGCTTCCTGTGCTGCCAACACGAGTCTCTAAAAGCAAGTAAACAATCTGGTAGAAAACCTATAGGCATTGAGCAAGGCTGTTTAGTTTGCCAGAACCTTATTATGAAGCACTAAGAACTGAGACAGTGCCATATCATGTGCCAATTCAGATGTTTCATATCACAATCATCAACAAAACTTTCAATATTACACTGGTCGACATGCATATGTTCTCGTCTATTTCACCTGCCCGTAAAGATGTGCTCTCGCACACCCAAAATTGAAGGGCGTCTCACTCCATGGTCAGCATTGAATTCCTCCAAAAGGTTACGCATTTTCACAGCCTCTTCCAAGTAATTATCCTGTATAAAGATAAGCAAGGATCACTATACAAGTCCAAGTGCTTTTCTCATTACATCTGTTGTGATTTACAACAAATCAATGAAAGAGCTCAAATGGTCTTACTTGATTCATATCAATTGTCTGCAATGCCTCACCACGTGTAAAAATGATGGCATGATTTTGATTTTCTGGCTTTCCTTCGCCTATTTTCACAGCACCAGGAAGCTTTATGCGGTAAATTTCCTGGGCAGGACAAAGGGGATGAAGTGAGTCTGCATGTAAGCTTGCTTGTACAAGAGTCTGTGTGTGCGCGTGTGTGTGTGTGTGTGTGTGTGTGTGTGTGTGTGTGTGTGAGAGAGAGAGAGAGAGAGAGAGAGAGAGAGAGAGAGATCTATAAGATATCCTAAGGTATGTAAGACTAATGAGTACATTGCAAGTGTATATTGAGGAGCAGGAGATTAAATACTAGAACTCTTGCATTGAATAGTAAAATAAAGTACATAACTCAATTGTAAAACATACTTTCAGAAAAAACAAAGTCATGTAGTGAAAGAAAACTCTAATATTGGAGAACTCAATGAAGTAAATGTTTTATAAAAACGTCCCTCTAATTGGCTGATGTCTCATAAAATGCTTTGAAAAATATGATGAAGGCCATGTGATGCAATGTTTCATGGACCTTTTTGAAACAACTTTCCAAAATGAGAAAGAGTTAGTGAATAGGTTCTAGGGTGTTTTTTGGGGGCAGGGAAATTTACTTATGGCCTTCTGTTATTGCAAAAACAAGTGCTTGGGAGTTCTCTAGAGTCCCCAACCTATTGTCATGATCCATACTACATATGGTACATACATTAACGGTACAGACTCACTCGTCATGGAACACTGAAATTTGATAGCTTGCAACTCTTTAAAGTTAATAATATCCGTAGATCATTGTAAGACTTTGATCAATAATGCATCTTGCCCAAATTCAAACTCAAGTCTCAAATCTTACATGACATGTGTAGTGCCAGCTAAGATTATCCATAGATGTCAATAGCAAATTACACTATCTACTAGCTTGTATAGTGTAAATAACTCAAGAGTAAAATTCTAATTCCTAAAGCCCGAGGAAGTAGGGCTGATAGCTAAGATCTTGATCATCGTCACTCAAATTCTCATCCCTGCCTGACTACTCTAAGGACTCCTCACTGTTAACGTCATCCTCTAAGGCCCCTATCTCCTCTTCCTCCTCCTCTTGCTCCTCATCCTCGATTGCTAGAGAGCTCAAACCTGCTTCCTCTACCTTATGACATGCAACAATTTGAATGGGCCTTGCACGCAAGGATGGGCAAAGGTTACGGCTTTCAAGGTACAACTTGCAAGCTACAAGTTTGAACTCTCAACTCTCAAAATTTGTTAGTTCAATATTCAATTCAAAGTTGGAATTAACCTGTGGACAACAAGGCTTGATTGTGGAGCACTACATGGATATCATCCTCCATTTGTAGAAACTTGTTCATGTCCATATCATCAGGATTTACATATAGAGTTTCACTAGGATTTTGAGTTAGAGTTCTAAATTGTGACCAAACTTTAGAATTCCAACCTCAAACATATTGCACAATAAGGAATCACATTTCACCTAGATAGGCCCCCTTGTCCCAATTGGCTTTTTCCACAGCTACAAGTTGGTATGCACATACTTGTCTAGTTGTGAAGTGGAGATTCTATTCCTCCTTTTTGTATAAATAAGAGTGAATAGACTCCAGTTCCTCTTGCATGCACTTGCCTATGACAATATGCATATAGCAAGCTTCTACAACCTCAAAACATCATTGCTGTAACTGTCCCCAAAGAAGACAAGCTACAAATACCCTTCTCGAAGCAGCACTCGTGGATACCTGAAGTGCAATAGCTCACACCTGCACACATTGAAATGCATTCATGACTCAACATTGTATGGCTAGATTTCGAGAAAATCTAACGAAATTACAAATGTGGGTGTTAATATTATAGGAGTGCAATGCTTGAAGACATTAAGATCATTCCTGACTGCATGCTCCACTGCAAGATCGATGTAGATGTTCTCAATGTACATGCACAAATTTGTTTCAAAACTCTCATTCCTGGAATTGCTCTTCATTTCTCCATAGAGGTGAAGAAGGAAAGCATAGCATGCATTTGGCTAGCCACTTCTACATTATTTTCTCACAACCCAATGGGTTGGCTTTGTTGGTTAGCTTGCCAGTTTCTTTGGTCCCAAGTTCGAGCCTCCCCTTGGAAACCAAGAAGCATTATTTCCTCACACATGGAAAAACTCGGAATTGAAATGCTAGATCGTAGATTTCGGCCTAACCCTAAAACTTTCAAAAAAATCAAGGTTCAAGACACAAGTTCAAACTTCAAATTTAAGAATGCAAGTCTATTGTTCAAGTTCGAACCTCTCTTCACACTAGCAGTGCAAGAACAAAATTGTGCACCGAACTTGTCCATAAACTCATAAAGAAGGCCTAATGTGCAGCGGTAAGTCACAGGACATTGTATAGAGGCTACAGCCCTATCACAAGAACTTGTGTCGCATCCCAAAAGGGAGATGAGACCTGAAGAGGTCCTCCAAAATAAGGAAGATAAAGGAAACCTGCGATGAATCAAGGCTCAAAATGTATAAAGTAACAGGCTTCAACAAATAGGTCATCAGAACATGAATCTTGAACATAAAAGTTTGAAGGCTAAAGTACACGAAGTGGGGGCAAGCTTCAATAGGCTCCAAGCTAGAAAAGGACATAAACATTTAAGTTTCTTAGTGTGTCCTACCTCCACCACCTCTTGCACCCATGATAGCTTTGCTATATCCTCAAACAAGGGGTCTAAGCAATGAGTAGCACATGGGATCCGAAAATTCTACAAGTTCTTCTCATTTACGAATTTGCCCATGACAACACAATTTGCCACATTGTCTATTATAACCTATAAAGCACATTGCAGTATAGCTATTAACAATCATTAATCCAAGTGGCAACATAACATGTTCAAGAATCAACATTGAACAAATAAATTGCAATATGTATCAACACTAATCTTGTACATCTTGTATATAAGTTTAAGTATGATGATTTGTCCCATAGCTTGACAAGCGAGAGGAAGTTAAAGATGATGATTTGTCCCCTCTTTCTACTTGGCAAATAAAGAAACAAGGTTCTGAGTATTTGTACATAGATTTTGAATGCGAATGAAATTGTGGCTGAATCTCATGTTTCAAGTTCTGAGAAGGTAGATAGGGAAGTGGATATTATTGTGTTGCAATGTACATTAAATAACTTAGATAGGCAAAAGTATATTCATGCATTGCAATCTTCTGAGATAACATCTGTATCTGCAACAGACCCTAGTGAGCTTGGAGTTCTAGATGAATTTATTAGGTAGGAGTTTAAGTCAATTCTCATTCAAGACAACCAAACCGGTTTACCCCCGTAGAAATGTGGAGCACACGATTAAGGTGGTTCCAAGGGCAATTTTTGTCTGTTGACTTTCTTATAGGATGAACCTTAAGGAGAGGAAAGGCGAGAAGGATACTCCACAAGTATCTTAGGATAGGATACATTAAGCCTAGTTATTCATCCTTCACTTTGCAAACCAATTTTGTTGGTGAAGAACGATGGATCTTTCAGGATGTGTGTAGATTACCATGGCTTGAATATCCTATGCCACAATGATTTGTAGGATGCATTGCATGGGTTTAACAAGATCAAACTTAAGAGCAAAAATCATCAATTCCATTTAGCAAGCATGATGTGCCAAAGATGATGTTTCATATGCCTTTGGACTGACTAACACTCTAGCAATGTTCATGATGTGAATGAATAATTTACTTATATGGATTGTTGAAAGCAAGGTCATTGATGAGATTAGGTAGGCTCAACAAAGCGATGAGCATTGAAAGCATGAATGGCTTAGCGTACTTGAGAATACTGGTATCCTGAAGGCTTTGAAAAAGTGCTTACTTCAAGGTGACAATCTTGTAGAAGGCTTGGCGTCACTAGAGGAAAAAGATGCCTTAGATCGTGGACCAACATGTATTCTAGATAGGAGGGACATGCGATTGGGAAATTGTATCCTCCAAGAGTATCTAGTTGTGTGAAAAGGACTTCCCTTGTCTACCAATACTTGGGAGTCACCACATCCTATGTCAACATACCCTAAGTTTCATCAAGGAACGATGATTTTCTTGAAGGATGTAAGAATGTTAGGTCCCAATCATGCCCTAATGCATCCCTCAAGCGCTAGTGCTAAGTGGGTTAGGTGACCTCTAGAGATAAGGCACAACCAATCTATGTTTTCATAAACAGTTGTTTGAACTAACCAAATCTAACAAGAATCTCATTCAAATTGGCATTGATGAATGATCCTAATTTTGACCATCCCACCACCTTACATACATACATATATATCATAGTTGCACAGAAACGCGTTTTTGGGAAAAAACACGTTTCTAAAATGCGTTTTTGGATCCAGGTTTCTGAGAGACGCTGCCCTAAATCAGAAACAAGTTTCTGAATACATTTCTGGACGTGTTTCTAGAAATGCTCTACAACTATGAATATATATATATATATATATATATATATATATATATATATATATATATATATATATAGTTGATATTCGCGAATTCGCTGGGTCTACAACTATGAATATAATATCATAGTTGCACTCGATTCTGAATCGCGGTCAAAATCGCGATTCATAAAAAAACCAGAATCGTGCAGAATCGTTTTTTTTTTTTGAAATTTTTTTTTGGGCAATATGGGTATCAGATGAAAGCCCTGATTAAGAGAATTTTTACTGTGTAGTTTGCCGACTGTTTCGGGTGCAGGTTGGAAAATTTAGGTGCATTAATCCATGTTGGGTTCTATCAAGGATAAAAATTCAAAACTAACTCCTAGCCTGTTCGTTACAATCACAGATGGTTCTAGTGGGACAGAGACAAAGAATTGTAGAGCAATTGTACCTCGCTTTTTGCTTCGGGGGGCGCTGCCCCCCAATCCCCCCGCCGGCCCCCCTGGACCCCCCCCGGCGACAGTAGCAGGGGGGGGCGCTGCCCCCCCTGCACCCCCTCGTACATAATCATCAGAATCTTGCTCAACAGTATATTTGATGTCGGCCTTTTCACCGTTTGTTTGCTAACCCCTTAGCCCTAAACCATACGATAGGTCCACACTTTTGCGCGCTTTGATGGGCTTGCGTGGTGTGCGTCCTCAATTCCATAACTTGATGAAAACAACTGTAACAAAACTGTTGTTCACAATTTTCAACTCCAGAAGTGAATGGACACCATAAGAGTGAATGGTCAGCAAAACTATGCCATTCACTACAGGGAACCACAAGACCGATCATACCATTCTGTTCTGCTACAGCAGTGATAGAATTATGCCGATACGAATCCAATTATGCCAATACGAATCAAGTGAACTTGGCAAAGTTGTCAGCAGACCATGACCACCCACAACAGCTCATGTTAGATGAGTGACAATCTCTTGAGACACTCTCTCATTAGAATATTGGTGTAGGCAAATGTAGAAGTGAACGAAGACCTCTCTTGTGATACATGTTGTGACATCGACACTTTTCATGGAACCTGATAAAAGAGATCTAGATCCAAAGCTGATTTGTTCCTGAATATTCCTGCCACAGTTCACTTTTCCCTGATATAGCGTTTGCAAGAAGGTTATCCACACTCTTCTGATATACAATATCCTACTGAAAGTCATACTGCCTCTCGCTCTGAAACAGCGGATGCAGTATGTGGGCCACACTGTGAATGGGCCAATGAAACTTATCCCATCGTCACCGCCACAACCGCCTGATAGGCTCCAACCTGTGGACCATACCATGTGGAGGCAACAATTACATACCATCGAGTTGCGGCAGCAAGACGAAATAGAGTGCGAAATGGAAGAAAGGACGGTGTTATAACTGGCAGGGTCCAGCTCGGAACGCTGGAGAGACTCGCCTATGCGGTCCATGAACTCGTAAATGAGGCCCATCGTGCACCCCTCGCGATCAACGATCTTCATAACAAAGTAGATGGGGCGCATGACGTCCATTAGCTACTGCATATCCACCCAGAAAGGCTCCAGGAAGAGGATCTCGTGGAAGGCCAAGCCCTCTGCGGTCGTGGACAGGTCCATGGCAGTTAACTCTGCAAAAGTAGCCATGCGCCGCAAATCACCCTTGAGCTTGTGTAGCCGCTCAAGCATGATGAACTGGGCGAAGCAGGTGCGAGCGGGCTTCTTCAAGTCGAGCCTACATTCACAAACGGAATGAGAGGCACACATGAAACGAGCCAAACAAAAAGAAGCATCTTGAACGAGCCAAAAAATAAGTAGCATCTTACCTGTTGAATGTGCGGAAAAGGGCAGTCATGCGACGCTTGCGTGTGACGAAGTCCACAACCGCAAGTGCCCTCGTGAGAATCTCACTGACCCAAGGCAGGCGCCCGATGGAATGCAGGAGGAGGTCCAGTGAGTGTGTAGCACATGGAGTCCACACAATGGAGGGGTACTCTGCCATAAGAAGCTCCCCCATACCGTGGCAGTTGGATGCATTGTCCGTCACAACCTTTCGCGATACGTTCACACGAACAGTTCACAACTTGGAAACACATTGCAATCAATCAAAAACTACGCAAAACTTTTGTATCAACATTAAGCAGTAAATGACCAAGCAACTAATGAAAGAAAATTGTACCTGGACAACGCGCTGTGGCCCGATTTCCTCTATCGCTGCGCGGATGATGTCGTAAATGTACTCAGCCGAATGCACTCTCCCTGCCTCGGAGGCGTCGATGCTGCGCAGCAACATGGAACCGTAACAACTAGAAACAATCACGTTGATGAGTGGACGTCTGCGACGATCAGTCCACCCATCAGCCATGATGGAACAGCCGTATCTATCCCAAGCCTCCTGCAGTGCGGCTAGTCTCTCTCTGACAGATGCAACCCGCTCCTAGAGCTAAGGGCCGCATAGTGCGTCGGCTGTGGGTGGTGTGTAGTCGGGCCCGCAGACTACAACTTTCGAGATAGCCTCTCGAAAGATGCGGGATGATGCCAGGATAAAGGGGAGGTTCAGGTCATAGAACATATGTGCTATGGTCCTGGTGGCCTCTCCGTGCTGCCACTCTCTGAAAGATCCCGGCATGGACATGTTTCTGGTGCCTCGGGATGTGGATGGACGATGCGGACTTGGAGGTGGTGGCATAGGTATAGGTGTGGAAGTGGAGGATGTGGACGGACCGTGCAGATCTGACGGTGATGGCATAGGCGTAGGTGCAGCAGTGGAGGTTGTGGATCCATGGGGAGTACTGGCGGAAGGGGTGGGGGTGGCGGTGGCGGAGGCGGCGGCGGGTGCAGATACGGTGGCAGGGGTGGGGGCGGTGGCGGTGGGTGTACCAGTGGCAAGGGCGGTGGCAGTGCGTGCACCGGTGGAAATAGAGTCCGCGGCATCTGTGGACGGCTCGCCGGGCTTAGCACCTGGCTCAGCATATGCCTCGAGAATGCGAGCCCTCTCTGCAGAGGGAATGACCATACAAACGCCGATCCCGTAGCGTCCCCCTGTGGGTCGGTGCATTCGTCAGAGAGAGACTAGCCGCACTGCAGGAGGCTTGGGATAGATACGGCTGCTCCATCATGGCTGATGGGTGGACTGATTGTCGTAAACGTCCACTCATCAACGTGATTGTTTCTAGTTGTTACAGTTCCATGCTCCTGCGTAGCATCGACGCCTCCGAGGCAGGGAGAGTGCATACGGCCAAGTACATTTACGGCATCATCCGTACAGCGTTAGAGGAGGTCGGGCCACAGCGCGTTGTCAAGGTAAATTTTCTTTCATTGGTTGCTTGGTCATTTACTGCTTAATGTTGATACAAAAGTTGTGCGTAGTTTCGGTTGTGGACTTCGTCACACGCAAGCGCCGCACCACTGCCCTTTTCCGTACATTCAGCAGGTAAGATGCTACTTATTTTTTGGCTCCTTCAAGATGCTTCTTTTTTTTTTTGGCTCGTTTCATGTGTGCCTCTCATTCCGTTTGTCAATGCAGGCTCGACTTGAAGAAGCCCGCTCGCACCCGCTTCGCCTTCCAGTTCATCATGCTTGAGCGGCTACACAAGCTCAAGGGTGATTTGCGGAGCATGGCTACTTCTGCAGAGTTCACTGCCATGGACCTGTCCACGACCCCAGAGGGCTTGGCCTTCCACAAGCTCCTCTTCATGGAGCCTTTCTGGGTGGATATGCAGCAGCTGATGGACATCATGCCCCCCATCCCATCTACTCTGTTCTGAGGCTCGTTGATTGCGAGATTGCATGGTGGGCCTCATATACGAGTTCATGGACAGCATAGGTGAGTCTCTCCAACATTTTGAGCTAGACCTTGCCAGGTATAACTTTTTCCTTCTCACCATCCTTTCTTCCATTCGCACTCTGTTTCGTCTTGCTGCCGCAACACGATGGTATGTAATTGTTGCCTCCACATGGTATGGTCCACAGGTTGGAGCCTATTAGGCGGTTGTGGCGGCGACGACCGGCCCATTCACATCCGCCTCCTCAGCAGCGACACTGGTATTCGCAGCATGCTCGAGGAGCAGAGGCTCAGTTACAGGTAAACTCTTGCTCTGTCGTCCGCTCAATTTCCCTGCGCGGGCTCAAGTGTACTCACGCACATCGTTGCTCAATTGCAGGCACTGCCTGGGGCTGTTCGGCGAGGACCTTGCACGTGTCCGAGAGAACAGGCTCTTGCCTGTATCATGGTGGGAGAGCTACGGCGCTGGACAGCCAGACCTGAGGACGCTCGCGTTCCGAGTCCTTTCACAGGTATGTTATCTAATCGCATTCATCCAGCCAGTTTCCGCATTGTCTTTACAAGGTCGGCACTCGAGTGGTTTCCAATTAATGCAGGACTGTTCTGCTTGCATGTGCGAGCGGAACTGGTTAGCGTTCAGCCTTGTTCACACGAACAGGCAGAACCGCCTGACGATTGAGCGATGCAATGACTTGGTGAACGCATCACGGAGAGCATGAGGGCAAGAGGCGTAGGCTCTCTACTCTTGCAGTATATGTCTATGCTCTATCGTTTGCTTTCGTATTAGTTTAAGACATTCAGTTTAATGCCCTCACGGTGGCTTCGGCTATTCTCAAGAATGATTGACTTGTGCAGGTCAATCCCGATGAGTGCCTGGTTGCAGCGGCCAAATCCTGAGGCAGAGCCAGAGGTTGATCCAGACGAGGCCGCTCGGCATGCCCTGCGGGGTGATCCTGAGGATGATGCTGACACCGAGGAGCCTACCCCCCTCCCTACTGACGTTCCATTGCCCTCCTCCTCTGATGAGCCTACATATGATTCCGATGAGACGGTCGACCTTGCAGGGGATGGTCCACATGCCCCACCCAGTACTCCCGCTTCACGCCCCCTTTCAGATGATGGTTGGTCAGAGTTTGCGAGGGAGACAGAAGTTGCTGCCCAGAGACAGATTGCGCAGGGACGATTCAGAGCATCACAGGCAGTCGGTTCTTCTCAGAGACCCCGTCATGGCGAGGCGACAAGAATAGTAGGTAGTAGGACTCATAGAGAGGGTGCCTACGGTTGGGAGGTTCATGTGACATGCCAGCCTTCTACGATTTACGAGCTTGGAGAGACTTTCTTGTGACATAGAGCATCTAGTTTACCTTGCCCACTAAGAATAACTGCCCGTGATTGGACAACAGCATGGTGTTGCTCCACTTTGCTCTCAAGCTATTGGATCGTTGAGGTAGTTACTTGAGAGTATACTTTCTTGCCTGAGGTCTGGAATGGATAATTCTGTCCGTTGACGTTGTGCTTGCATTGATGAGATCAATTCACGATAAGAGTCCATTTCCTTCCGGTGGCTGGAGAGAGGTCCGAAGATTTTGATAATTTCTTCATTGAGTCGAATGATTACTGAAGAGATTGATGCTAGAGATAGGTAGCCAAAATAGCCATAAGTGTGTTCTCTTAGCATAGATTGCCTTTAGACACCTTAAAACTACCATTCAAACATTCTCCAACTTTTAAAAGTTACCTTATTAATTGTTATTTTTCAAAACTTATCTGAACAAGCTTAAAATAATGGTGAGGAGTCAGGACTAAAATAATAATCTTGCAGAAATGAAAATGTTTCAAAATTATATCGAGATTCATTGTAACTATGCACAAATCAAAATTACCCAACACTTAGACAATAATTTCAACCAAACATGTATGGTCTGGGCCGGACGCGGGCATTCTGCGTCCGCGTCCGGTGTCCGGACCCGGACGCGTCCGACCCCCAGACACGAGGTCGGACGCGTCCATATATTTTTTTGATTTTTTAACTCAAAAAATCAAAAAAAAAAAATTTAAAAAAATAGCGGACGCGTCCGGGGACCCAAACACACCCCTGGCGCGTCCGCGTCCGGATGCGGCGTCCGGACGCGCGTTCGCGTCCGGGGTCCGCCACCTTAGATTTCAACTACCCATAGATTATTAATCTATGCCCATTTCTGAAAATTAAATATGGAAATTTTCCAAATACACTATCTCCACAAAGTACACCTCATTTTAACAAACCTATCTAGGATGTTGTTCTCTAAAAAATAAACTTCTGACATCAAGTCAAGATAGTTCACAAGAGATCTTTCCAGACAACGTTCCACTTGCAAATCAATATAACACAGGCTTCCTGAAATCCTCTATCTACATTTGTGAATTTCTAGATTGTATGCTGATTAAACACGTGACCTTTTCTGGAATATTTTCTGGTCTTGTATGCATATATTTATCAGTAAGAAAAGAGTCAAATTACTTTCTAACCATTATCTGCACAAGCTATAACATTGCTGCTAGATATGGCAAAAGAACGTAAGTCAAAGCAAATTTTGTAGATCCTAAACTGTATCTGCCATGTTTTAATCTGTAACACATGAAACAACCATGGATTCATAAAGATGAGTAACAATTAGCAACCTGGTTCTCATTGTCTGCCGCCTTAACAAGAACTGAGTAATATGCCTTCTGAAGTGATGATCGTTCATCCCTTTCCTCACACTCATCAATATAGGCCACTCGCAGAGATGGATAGCTTCAAACAATCATAGATTATTTGAATACCATAAATGAGTCTTTGAGAATTGGAATAGGTAAGACGTAGCATTTGGCCTAAATTTCAGAGACTGAACTTGCTTCTGTTTCAACATCATGAGTCTTTGAGAAAGCACACAAGTATGAAAAGCAAACAGAATAACAGCAACATGAAGACAAACTATTGAGACAGTAGTCTGAATGTAGTCAAGAGTTTTGATGAAGGATAGTTGGCAGCAAAATGTTACCCACATTCAAAACTTGTTATACTTTGCAGTGGAAACTAGATGCTCCTCAATTATATTATTTACTGTTTTCCAATCTGATTCCCATAAATTGTAAATTGAAGGACATTCTTGTTCCTTGATTCTATCTTCAAGAAATATTTACAAAGCTAAGTTTTTAGGAATAGCAACTTAGGCGTGAAAAAAGACTCTAATGGGTAAATGTGAACCTGGAACAACAGAAATTGTTTTAAGACACTTTTTGTCTAGTTTGGCCTTCCAGAACCTTTAGCTTCCAATGTCTAATCCAGCTCCCTAAGGATCTATCTAATCCAGTACAGAAGTTCATGTTCAATGATATGCAACAAAGTTATAAGCACAACATACAATATAGCATCAAACAGGACAGTGCATATAATCAGAAATTCACAGCAAGAGAAGGCATTTTTGCACATGTCTGGAAGGGAGAAGCCTATTCCTCATACGCAGCACCAATCAAAGTACTTAAGCTTCAACTTATCTTGATATTGTTGAGCGGCAAAACTTTGATAAACATATGACAGGAAATAAGACAAATACATTTTCAAGTATACATTCTTTAGAAGTGCACTTGAACAAACTGTTTTTCCACTTTGTTCTGTTCATACTTTCAATTGTGTTGATATTTGTGGGACAAATTTACTTTGAGTTTACACAATCCTTTTCTAATATTTAACTCAATCCTAGATTGTTTGAATTGAATAGGATTTACATGCAAGGCTGCTCGAAGATTCAAGTTGATTTAGAATCATACTTAAGACTGCGTGTGGATTCAGCACATACTAAATCCCAAAAGACTCGAATCAAATAGAGTTGACAGTCAGAAACCGTATTCATTTGTTAAGTTGAATACATAAGTTAGCCGGCAACAAAACTTGAATTCTAAACAATCTCAATCGATGAGGGTTCATAGTTAGACTGGATGTGAATTTTGCAAATGAGTTTGTACTTGTGTAATATTTGAATGTACTATAGTAAACATAGTACATACCTACAGCTCTGGTCCAAATTTCCCGCCCCCCCAGGGGAGGTGGTTTGTCTCAAGCCAAGATAGAGGTTCCAAGCATCTCACTGAGAACACAGCACAAAACTATGAAATAAAAAATAAGACTATATTTCATAACTGAATTTCTATAATCCGTACCTCCGCATCAGATACTTGATATCACTTGCACGCTGATCATTCTGCAACAGCTGGATACCATAGATTTGACAAGTGGCAACATATGAAAATTTTAAGTCAGCTACAGCCTCCATTTTTGCTGACAGGGCTTGTCTTTTTTCGTCTTCCTGAGTTTTTGTAACCTTGTACCCTCTTTCGATATCTGCAAAATGTACAAGCAAAAAAAATTTCTGTTCATGTTATGACAAAATGTGGGTTGAAAGATACAATAGTGTTGCACATTTATCAGATACCTTCATGAATCATGATGTATTTGCCAGTCTGTACGGCATAAGGGAATGTATGGGAAATGAATGCCATAGCGTGGAGAAGAAAACATCAAAGAAATGCTCAATATATTGCTTCCAACTCTAAGATCAGAGGCACATCTTTTTAAAAAGCCTTTCATGAACATTTGGATATCAACGATGAAGTAAATGAATTATCGCGACTTCTACAGCAGAAAGATGCAGTCTCAAATGTAGGCAAAATATAATGGAAAAAAATATTTATATGGACCATGAGTTTGAACTACTAAATGTAATTTTAACCATGAAGTAATAAGTGCCCATGATTTGTTATTGACCACGCATCAATGATGTTTAATGGCATTTGGCTATTTTTGAGCCCTAGAAATAGGATAAAGATCTCCTAGCCTTGCTTAGGCCCCTCAATCTCGTCCATGTATGCTGGGAGCAATGATATTTCTCTTTACATAGATTAGCAAATAGCATCTCCTTTTCAGAGCGGGGGCATGCTCTACTTCTAGGTGATTCTAATGCCTGGACTATTAGCCATCAAGCTTACTTACATGACGTCGAGGCAGATCTCTTATGTCTACATGCATTAGAATGTGAGGAGTTTGGTATCTGGAGACCATTGAGGGACAGAGATCGTTCAATTGCAGAGTACGGGGAAGACCTATGGCATCTAGGAGAATCCCATAAGCTCGGACAAAAGGCCCTCATCAAGTGACCTAGCACAATGGATTACATTACCTCATGGGATCTCCAGCTCTCATTCTGTATATCTCAGACTTATCCATTTCCCCCACCACAAAATCTGATCATTCCACTCTCATGTTCCACCCAAGCTCGATCATGGATGAGGCAAAACCATCCACACAGCCACAAGCCCTACATTACATCTTTTGTGCATCACAAACTACTGCCTAAGGAATCACTATTGTTGCTACCACATCTTACGCTACATGATGCTTCTTTGGACACACACAGACCAGCTTTCTCAGCCACACCTTGCAAATACAGTTTTTGAACTATAGTGATAGACATTCTTTTTCAGCAGCAGGGCATGTGCAAGATTTTGAGGATGGAGGAGACATTTTATTCTTTCAAGAGACTCTGAAAGCCGTGAGAAAGATTTAGCGCCTGTTTTGGTTTACGTATGGGAGTCAATTTATATAAAGGAGGCGAGATTGGGTGGACTCACCTATTTGGACAAATTATTTTGGACCATTGCTAATAGCTGTACTGACAATACGAGCAGGTGCAGTACATTTAGGTGAAGGTTTTAAAACTAGTAATAGTTTGGAGTAAGATGTCTTTAGAGTCGCTGGCTTTTTACATCAAACTCTTGTCTCTACTCGACCTGAGCAAGCGCGGTACATTTAGTTGAAGGTTCTGGAATCTAGTAATAGTTTGGAGTAAGAGGTCTTTAGAGTTGCTGGCTTTTTACATCAAACTATTGTCCCTACTTGACCTTATGCCACATGGTGCTTCTTTGGACATACAACTGACTTTCTCAATACTGCTCTTTCACACAGCTACATTCCTCCCCTTCTAGATGCCACAAGCCAAAGTCATGGTTCAAATCTCCTCGAAACATCTGGTTTTACGAGAAGTGTCTTATGTTCCATCTTCATGTTCTCTAGACCCAAGCTTCGTCCCCTCAGCTCCTTCAAGAAGCCAAATAGCAATACCACGCTCTGCTATGACGCAAGAAGGTTGCGTACATAAAAGCTTAAAACAAGCGACTCACTGACCTCTTGTATAGGTCGCCCAAGATTGATTCTAATCTATATAATTGGACCAGGTATGCCACCACATTATATACACTGCCCATTACCATACCTATCACCATGTCCCCCAAATGATCTAGGTTCTTTTCCACACCACATATGGGGTACACAAAGCCATTGTGAGGCTGAAGTGTAACTGCCCATGATATTGAGAATCTCAAAGCCGAATTCCTCATCCATGTTATTGACATTATATTCCCCTTCTTAGCGACTCTCTTCAAAACAGCCATCATACCTGCATTCTCACCCTCCTGGTGTATCCATGCCATTGAACCCAGACACAAGGGTGGAGACTGCATGAGACAAACGACTATTGTACTATCATGATATTTCATGCCATGTCTAAGCTCTATGGGACGATCCTCGAGATCGCACTGAGTGGCGAGGCAACGGCTAAAACAATTGCACGCTATGGGACACACTAACCTCAAGGTCTTGGGGACATAAGAGAGAATATATACTGGGTCAAGGTCTTGGGGACATAAGAGAGAATATATATTGGGTCGAGGATTTAGAAACAGGACTATCACTGAGATTTATACCTTGAGTTAGGCATGATACAGCCTAGTGAACTCGAGTTAACTTAGAGAATGGTTCATTTTAGTCATGCACAACTTACAGCATGTAAAAAATTTAGTACAATTGTCACAATTAAATAAGTAAGGGCCAAGGATTCATTTTGTAGGTAGGATGAAGTATGATTGTATTTCCTCATATGTACTTCAAGCATGGACTTGATTATCAATAATAATTGCATAGTAGGTTACATAGACAATTGGGTTTGATCTGATTCTTGATTCCAATTTCTAATGTGAATGAAGGTGAAAGAACAACAGGCCAAACCCAAATTTCAAAAGTTGAAACACTAGATTGCATTGAATACCGACTATATCCCACTTTGATCCAGTGAACAGGGAGACAACACAAAAGGAACTAGCTCAGTGACAAGATGAGTTCCTCGAGAGTGGCCAATAGCTGAAAAAAAGGTAGCTTTACACAGCCTACTCTTGTCCCATATAGGAACCTTTTTCCGTAGTTGTTCTTCCTTTTGCAATGCTCTATACACTAGGTTGAAGCACCAAGATGGATGATGTTTATTGTCACTCAGGTTGAAAATATTTGAAAGAAAAGTCCTGGTTGTAATTGAGTGAATCCTTTGTGGAAAACACATATCACTGACTTTTCATGGGTTTGGATATTTTCCTACATCATCTCCCCAGTGACTTCTATTGAAATTATGTAATTTCTTTAAAAGACGGGGTGAAGTGATGGGATTAAATCTATCAAAGCATCTATCAGTTGTAGAACCTTCTAAAGGAATCCAGAATATGTATGGAAATGTGAGTGTCTAAATTCATTTTCGGACAATTCTAGAGTAAGCTATATAAATGCAACTATTTGGAAGACTTTGGGAAATTCTCTAGGATTGTGAGAAACAATCTAGAACTAGAGGAGGTTTGGAATTGGAAATCATTATTTATAAGTAGTACAGAGAAAGATAAAAAATTACCAATCCCAGTTTTGTTTAGCATTGCAATAAGCTTGATGAGACCATTGAATCCTGAACATTTGTAGCACATCAACCTGATTTTAGTTTGAAGACTAGGATCAGAATGGGTTGATTGATTGGAAGAAATTTTGTTACTAGTGTTAGTTAGATTGGAAGACTTACAAGAGTGGATGTGATTCGGTCTCAAAGATTTCCCAAATATGTTATTTACTCATGAGAAATAGAATTCTTTGGTGGTTAGAGTTACAAGATTCTCAGTGAGATATGTAACATATGCGGATTCTAGAGGAATCTCCCAGATAATGATTTATGTTTATGCATTGGATCACAGTAAGATTCTTGTGTGTTGGACATATACTCCAATATCCTTTATTAATTAAGTGTGGTTTTGGAATCCAGTGAATCGTGATTGACGAATCATAAGATTCTAAATATTTATAGTTGATAGATCATAAATAGGTACTTAATTATTATCAGAGGATTATAAGAAAATGTAACAGTTCGTAGGTATGATGACTAATTCTCGATCTATTGAATGAGTTAAAAATTTAGATAGGTGATTTGAAAATATAATCTCTCTTTACTCCAGTGACGGTATGTGTCTCACAAGCATTCTCATAAAGTAAATTTTTTTACTTGTGACGAGTTTGCTTACTTTAGTGGATGGTACTCTACTACAGGTTGTAGTTTGTAAGTGCTCGTGTATGACTTTCAGCCTAGATCTCCAATTGTTTGGGAGACAGACAAATCTATTTTGTTTCATGTAAACTAAATTTACATGAAGGTGACGTTACTCATCTGCAGAGAACCAAACCCGATTGAAAACTTTATCACTTAGTGTACTTTTCAAATTTGAGATTGTACTCCAGAGTAGAAATAAACAATTGGATCTATCTTTGAGTACTTATTTGATATTTGAAGTGAGACTAAGGATGATAATTTTCTAGGTAGCTGTTGAAAGTTAAAGAATTGGTTTCTAATTATCTTTCATGTTTTGAGGACAGAACCTGTTTAAGGGGGGAAGAATGTTACGTCCACATCCTATATATAGGATTCGGCAGATTGGGGGGGCGGGCGGGCGGGCTGGAGCTAGAGGCACAGACTCACCACAACGCATGGTACCCTCAAAGTCATCTGCAAAGTCCGATGATTTGAACTACAAGTTAGATGACAAGTCTTAGCTGTAAAATTTAATATTTTCATAATGTTTATAGGACATCATTGTATTCCATTAAGGTGCCATGCGGCATGTCAATATATATTGTCATGTTCTTACACACACGTCTTATGTGGTTTATGTGTTTCGATATGGTTTGCTAGAGTCGTTGATGTCATCTAGGAAGGTGACATGTGTGTCTCCTAATGATAGGTCGGGTAGCTCGAGCTGCAACAAGAGTATGCGTGGAGCGTTGTCTTTGATATCTCGTCATCATCATCATCATCCCCAGACCCTGGATCCTGTCGGGGTTGTCTCGTAGAGAATTAAGAGGTAATTTGAGGCTGAGAAATAGAATGACTCTGCTGGGATGTCTAACATAGGTCTCGTTGTAGGGAGTCCTCATATGCTATGAGTGCTCGTAGTGTAATGGGCATGTCGCGAAACAGACAATGGTATCTCCCTCTAATCTCATAATCTACAAGGCACCTAAAGATAAATTGCTCCTCAGACTCCACCTCACCCAAAGAGCATAACTAGCAAATCCGCCCCTCTCTTGGAATACCATGGAATCTCTCGGTCTCAATAGTCAGCTGATGTGATGACACGCGAAGCTGTCCCAATGTAAATCTAAGGTTGTGTGATAATCCTGAATCTAGATAATGTGGCAAAATTGGGAACCCTGCTATATCTAGCTCGATGATATGGGTCTCGTAATAATTGGGCTTAACCCCAAGCTGTCGTCTCCATTTACGGCTGAGATATGCTCGATATAAGAAGCGTCTAATATACTAGTGAGTACCCAAGGGAAGCTCTGTAACGGAGATACCAAATGACTCAAAGAGGAGGTGGGATTCCTGAGAGAATAAGGAAAGCCTGTAGCCTCGATCATGAAGATACTGTGATGAGGCAAGTGCTATATGTGTGTATCTCCTATCTGCATCTGGAAGTGCCTGAACTCTCTAAATATATGCAATGAGCGGCAAAGCTGTATCTAACTGTATGGGTAGAATAGTAAACTCGGCAAGGAGGATCTCTTGTGGAACAGAGGGCTTCGCCCAAATCATATGAGCTAACATGGACGTCTGTAATCTCGAGATACTGGCCCAGTGTGAGGAGGAAAGACCGGTACACCATGTCTTTGCTACATATAAGGCTGTGGGGGTGAGGGGTGACAATGGTATCAAAAAGTCTTACTCCGAGCATCCCGAATGGACTTCCTGAAGCGAAAGCCATGTAAGCAATTCAACTGCCTCTATAACCCCTCTCTGGTCGGAGAAGAATGGCAATTAGGATATCGAGAACCTCCACACTGTGAGATGACTCTCTCTAGCTCATCAGTGTATAACCCAAAAAGAACTGGTGAAAGAGAACAACCATGCTTCACCCCTATGGTGCTCCAAATGTGCTCAAAAATACCACTACCATGTCGAAAACAACCCAAGAGACATCACAACTAGGATGATGTCTGTAGAGAAGCCAAGGTCACAAAGTCTCTAAATGAGCAAGGCACGTGGGACAGAATCAAAGGCTTTCTTGAACTCCACAAAACAACAATAAACCTTCTCCCTCCTATGCTTGGCTTCCTCAATCAAAGCCGGAAGTGCAAATATGGTCAGTGGTGGAATAATGGGATCGGAACCTTACATGTCCCAAAGCATGTAATCTCCTGAATTCTGCCTTTGAACTCACTGCAAACTGAAGTATGGTACCATATAGCTTTTCGAGAACATGCCCAATCATAATAGTGCGGTAGTAACCAGGAATCATGGGGTCAATATTCTTATGGATAGGGTGGATGATGTTGGTGCACCAGAATGATGGAAACCCAGAGAGCGGAATCAAGGAGAGTGGCTAGTGTGGGAGCAAGGAAGTCGGCAGCATGGGTCAGGAGTTCAGGTTCAAGATCTTCGATATCTCTCGCCTATGAGACTTCATTCTCTTGAGGCCGCAAGTACCATGTCAGAGATGACGAAAGTGAACTCAAAAGGTCATGGAGAGATAGAGATGGGTGCATCAGTGGGTACAGTATATAGGTTGGTAGCATAGTCGGCCCATACGTGGAAGTCATCCAAGAGAGGTGGTGGAGCACGAGGGATAAACTCACGCCAAAAAGAGCTTGAAGAAGAGCTGAAGAGAAGGTCAACAAGAGCGTCGTGTGCCTTTTACATAAGCATGCTTTTTACAGCGGAGTGTGAGGTGGTAAGAGCATCAGGAGGAGCGGAGAAGGTGAGGAGCATGAGGACATGCATGGGTGACAAGATGATGAAGAGAGCGACATTCGGTATCATACCATGGGGGGTGTAGAGGACGGAGCGGTGAAGAATGTGTGTGTTTGCCTTTATGGGGCTTAGAAGGAAAGGAGAGAGAAAAATGCTTCTATTAAGAGAGGTGGTAAGGAGGGCGACTTGTGTTGCAACTGTACTATCATGGGGAAAGAAGTGGAGTAAAGAGGCCAGAGACTCCTAGTAGACTGGCATATATAGAGAGAGCTGAATGTATATCTAGGTGCACATGTAAGCACGGGGTGGCAGGAAGACTAGGGAGGTCGGAGACGACCAATAGCGAAGAAGAGAAAAGAGTGATCAGAGAGGCTGGTGGGAGAGATATGAAAATCAAAGATGAGAGGGATGGAGGATGATGACCACTTGAGATAATCAATGACACTATGTCCGCTACTGTGAGGATGACAAGTCTACCTGCTTGAATCTGGCCAGCAAGTTAGGCCATTACAAATGGCTAACTCATGGGTCTTTCCAAACTGTAATAAGTGCTCACCATATGGTGTAATAGGTCCCAACCTGTCCTCGGAAATCCTGGTAACTCCAATCTCATCAATGTCGGTGGTGTCATAAAACTCTGATGTCGTAAAGAGGTTCGGGCGTTAAAATCCCCAGTGAGCAAAATAAGCCCATGCTCTGCGGACAATATCCAATGAGAGATCAAGGTAGGGTGAACCAACACCCTCAACAAAAGATGAAGACTCTGGAGAAAAATAACATGCCGCCACAAAGAGGTCTCTATCCCAAACCAATATCCTGTCCAACAATACGAATCCAAATAAAACGTGCATGCTCGTCATGTCTAATGAACTCGATGCTCGGATGGAGAGACTCCATGTATGTTGGAGGGGAAAAAGGACCCTTTTTCCACCAACATTTTGGATAAAACTTTATCTGATAACGTTACCTACTGGTAGTTTTACCAGATTAATTAACTGCAAAACTTAAGGGTTGTTGCCCTTAGCCATTAGGGGATGACCCGTTGCTGGTGCCTTATGGTCAGAACAGATGCCCGTGGCTCGTACTTTAAAAGATGATGTGTTCGCATGATGAAGATCTTCTCACACACTCGGAAGTACTACGAGGCGGCTGTCACATCGGAATATTCCTCCTAGATCATTGTGAAGCGACCGTTGGAATGCCTGAATTGATGTGAAAGCAAGCCCTTTATGCATCCGAAGGTCCTGTCATCTTTGTCATTCTAGCAGATCGCTCTTTGCATGAGGCAGAGAAAGAGATGGACTCAGCTATGGCGAAGCGAGATCCAAGCAAATTCACAGAATATATGTCCAGTAAAGGTTGGGCGAGGTTGAAGGCTGCAGGGTTGTGTCTTTTGCTGCACAGTCGTGGCCTACTGTCTTGTTGCAGGCGGTTGAGCCTCTTGTCAGAAGTTGCGATCAGTCAAATTGGATGTTACAAACTACAGATGGACGAGTAAGTTTTGTTGAGCATGTTAAGTTGATTCAAGTTTTTGTCACCAGCTCTGAAATGGGTGCCTATGCTTCATAACTGCTATCAATTTGTTGTCGTTCAATACAGTTTAATGTAATTTCAATTCACATAATACAAAGATAGAGATGTTCGATAAAGGATCACTTGGTGGCCCAAAACTGGACCGCACTCTTCTTAAAATTCTTGGCAAGCTAGGTAAGTGAATTGCTCTTGAAAATACCTTCGATCTAATATCCATATTGGCACCCCAAAAAGAATTTGCATCCTGAACCAATCCGAAAGGCGTTCCGGAGTGTGGGCTACATATATGGTTTGAATAGAGGTCTGTTTGTTGTTGCCTGTTACTGCCCGTTAGAGACTTCATCATTTTAATAGGGCACTAATATTTAGCCATATAAGGACCTACAATAAACTATCATCTCCTTCTCAAGGGGGGAACGGTCTTACTAGGTGAAATAATGCTCGAACAGCAAGACACCAAACTGGCATTGATGATGCACTAGACATTGAGGAGCTTGCCATAGATCGGGTTCCAACTAACAATTATCGTCCCTTCATAGTATAAATGAGCATTTGTTTCCCATGGATGAGTCTCATGAGTTGGCTATCTTTACTAGTCTTAGTAGGTACCAAAAATTCCACATCCCTTCGTCAAAGCAAAATCCTCATAGTGGAAACCACAATGTAGTTGACTATCTCATGGCAACATCCCCTACCACACTATTTATCCCAGTGGCATTCTTGGATTCCATGATCCAGATTTTTGAAATGCATGTCCTCAAACAAGGGCATACAATAAAACAGAAAGAATAAAAAATTAAAAGCAATGCTGCACAGTAGCTATCATGAGATCTAAGTCTTGCTCTATAGCTGCAGTGAATTTGTGTATTCAACACAAACTAATAAACAGCAAAAAACAACATCTGGTGAATCAGCACAAATCATACCGTCTTTCTGAGCCATGTCAAGGAAGGCTTGAAGCTCGAGTGCCCTTCTATAGTACATCATTCCTCTCACTTCAAAAGCAAAATAAAGAGTCAACCATATGCCAGATCAAGAATTACCAAAACTAGAAAGCTTTTTACGTTCAGAAATCTAGGTAATTGCCTTCATTATCTTGAAGATACATACTGATCAGTTTTATATAACTTCTACTTGGAAGTGTTATTGCTACCAGTCCTCGAAAGGGTCTGCCCTCTGTATGAAGCCCAGCACTGAAGTTCAAGCTCCTTCTTTTCCCACACTCCACTCTCATTTTCGCACTCCACCCTTTCTAAAAAATTGTCCCACTCATCTGCAAAATGGATTAGATTTGAAGCCACATCCTTAAGGCCACACAAAACCATCTTTAAAGGTGAAATGAACTACAAATCGGTGAGCACTAGACCTGGATAGATTTTTTGCAGATAGAATAAAACTGATATTCCATCTTCATTCTCTTCATGAAGAGTCTTCTTTGTATAGATAATCTCCTCGTTATAGTAGGGTGTCAGCACACTGCCAAAGAACCACACAGAATGCCTTCATAGCTGAAGATCGTAAAACTATGGCATTCCAAACAGACATTACCTGGTCAAACTCACTTTTGTAAATAGGAAAAATTTGAACCAACACGGTTGTCCCTCGCAATGTTTAAAGTAGCTTAGAGGAGGGTGATAAAACAAAACGACACATTTTCCATTAATTTCTGCATAAACCAATGGGCAGGGACTTACCTCCAGAGATTGATTCAGGTAGAAAAAACAAAAACAAAAATGATTGTCCTGATTTGAGACTAAAAATTGTACAAAGAAGGTTCATCACCTGTAGATTAATTAACCTTTGAGAGAGAGGAAGTTCTCTGTGCAACATTGGAACTCCTAATGCGCAAAGTGCCAAAATCTGTGGTCAAAGCTTTCCGGAAAGCAAATGGAAACACTAAATAAACAATTATTGGCTTTCCCATCGACTGAAAGTTGTGGTATCCAATCTTGTCAACAAGAAGAACTCAAACAGGAGTGTTGCACAACCGTCTACCATCCTCCTATTTTATGACTTGATGCTACTGATATTTCAAATAATGTTGCCAAAAGGTCAGTCTCTGCTAGATGATAAATCTTATTAGATTCTCAACCATAATATGATGCAAACATGGCGCAAACTTTAATAGACATGAGAAAAAATTCATCTATCACAACAATATCTGTCCTCATACTATATTTTCTATTGACTGTTGGCATTCTTATCCTCTGGGAACTCCATATCCAGTCTAGAGGGGAGTACTTAAAAAAGCATATTAGGAGCCGCTCTCAAGACATACAACCTCTATTGGTGGAATCTACAAGCTCCAAGTCTAGCATGCCTTTTTTGTTGGTTGTAATACAAGTTTGCTACTCTGACAATATATTAAAAATTTCTGCAGGAACATTGCCAGGTGCATGTATGAAAGACCATGAAGGAAAGGGAAGACATCACCATACAACCAATGCCTGAATTACTGTACTGATTTCAAAATATGCTACAAACAAGAAAAACCTAAAGACAAACAGAACACACTACAGTTTGTTAAACATCAACTAACCTGAAAGAAAGCATGTTCCTGACAAAAGGGGCTGGGGGCATATCCATGAAAAGGGAATTGGTGAAAAAGGCAATTCGTCTGCGTGCTTCCAAGTTGGTCGGAACATCCATGGCAGCCTCGTTCTTAAGCAGCAAAAGCAGCCTGTTGAGCTGGTGCACCATCATAAAAAAGATAGGAATATTATAGATGCAAAATCTAAAAAAAAAAACAATGTAGGTGGGTGGGTGTGTGTGTGTGTGTGTGTGTGTGTGTGTGTGTGTGTGCATGCATGCATTCATATGCATGTGTTTGTGTGTGTGTGTGTGTTGACATATAAACATTGACCAAGCTGTACCAAACCTAACCTGCTCAGACCAGGCCTCATCTTTGGGAGGAGGAAATAGAACTGCAGGATTTGGCTTGACAGTGGCAAACAGTTGTCCTCTTTTGCTTTGGCTCCTTGCCAAAGGTCCATGGCTAGATTCTAATTTCACCCTGCATGAAAATCAGCTCAGAGATTGCTAAAAGCATCTGCACTATCCACACTTCACAATTTCAAATGAGCAAAACTCAAAGATTGTATCATTGATACAAATACGAAGAAGGAACTCTAAAAAGACCTTGATTACACTATAATCCAAATTTGATGGGATTTTTTTGAGAATTTGATTGTAAGCAAGTCACAGGTATGGTTTATTGTGATAAAAATCTACACTTCTGGTAGCTCGAGAAGTTTTTATAAGATGATAATCTACGTGCTTGGAGGCTCATTCATGTTGACCCACAAAATACTAGTTATTTACATTGGATCCATTATCATTTGGTTCTAAGTAACTTGCGGGTAGTTGAACACCACTTGATGTCATGGACCATGTGGTAAGGGACCATTGTGGCTCACAGAGACTAGAATATATACTAAATCAGGAAAGTTGATCCTGGAAGGTAACACAATCTGGATCTTCATAATTTTGTCACATATATTCTCCAGAATTCCTCTATAGCTTGCATGCCAGGTTGTTGAGCCCATTCTCAAAAAATCCAGGAAGCAATCAAAGGCTGCCTTAATATACCAAAGCATGAGTTGCTAACTGGGTTTCGAAAGAATCTGGACCCCAGTGTTGACTAAAAAGCAAATGGCAATCAACAAGAAGGGAAAAATAAAATAACATAAAAAACAAGGACCATAATATGTAGACAGGGGTTACCATGATATACACAAAATACAAAATACTAGAAATAGAGCAGGCTTATTAGTTCCAAACATTTACTATTAATCATCTTAAACATACCAAAAGCTATACCAAAGATAAAACCAAAAGAGACTTAAGTTTTTCATAATTTTCTTAAACACGTAACCCTTATGGAGTAACAAAATGATTAGATTGCTTACTTGGTATACAAAAGCATTTCTACTCATACAAAGCCAAGACAACATTTAGAATCAAGAAGTGATCCCTCCATATTTAACAAAATCAGAAATACCTGAAGAAATATGAGTCATGCGAATCATGTTCAAGTTTTTGTATTCTGGCTGCAGCAACCAATCAACCTGAACTAGCCCGGCTTATAAAAAGGTCTAAAATATTGCCCTTACCGCCACTACTTGTACAATTAAGTTCATAGGACTCTTAGAATAGATTCCTCCAAAAAAACGTTAGGGTCTTTATAAAGAAAACTATCAAAATCAAGAAGATCAAGAGCAAATAAGTCATCAATATATCTTCTAACATGGGTTAGTTTATGCAATAAGATGGGACAAGTACAACAAGAAACTAATCTTTGCATAAATTTGAAGTCATAAGAGAAATGATAAAAGTTAGCTAGATGAATAGCATATTAAGTACCGCATGGGAATACCTATCCTTTGTTGAAAAAGCGAACCACCTAGAGAAATATGCAAATATGAAATTTCCACGCAGCACACAAAAATGGAAGATGTGAGTAACAATGAAGCTTATAAGAACGTCAAAAATGTTGATGATTTTTCATTACACTCATATTAGAAAGAGAACGAGTGTTATAAGTTCCCACTGGAGAATGAAATTCATTCAATAACAATTCCAAACAGAATTCTTTGCAAGCAAATACAAAATTCTTTGAGCATTTATCCACATACAAAATGACAGAGCATCCATGAAACTTGCAAAGAAGAACTTCCTCAATAGAAAATGAAGTATGAGTCTTTGAAGATCGAATAAATTCAAAGTTACATAATTTAGAACTTTAGCTTTCCATTCCAATAACAAACCATGAACTCTGAAAGATTCTTCAATACAGTAAATGGAGTTAATGGTACTCTTAGTTATACATCCTACCAAGCAAGCATCAACTGAACGCGGAGCACAAGATTTAGTTGCCTTAGAAAAGGACTCTTTCAAAAACGATGAGGGAAGGATTGATGTATCTACAGTAACAATATGACCCAAAGATGGATCACAAAGCTTAGAAAAAAAGGAGCCATCACAAGAAGAAGGGCTATTAAGCATAGACAATTTTTTTTTTTTGGAAAGATTTCAACCGATACCAACATAATTAAAGCCTTTTTGTCTTACAGTTTTAACATATTTCCACGCAACCACTAGATGATTCCAAACTTTCTTCACACAAGGAGGAAGAGCATTCATAACTTCAAGCTTTCTAAAAATAGAGCTCAAACTAATTTTGTCAAGATCAGGCGAAGTAAAAAAGTTTAGATTTTACATTAGCTTTAGATTTTGAAAAGTGGCGTAAACGAGTTTTAAATTGATAAAAGTGAGAATTCGATATACCAGGGTCCTGACAAGACGTCTTATTTAGAGTATAGAGCAACTGAACAAGGTTCTTAGGATTGTATTTATTAAACATATCAAGGGGGAACTAACCCAAAAACCATAGTTGCACTAACAAATCTTGAATCGCGATTCGAACCATGATTCGAGAATCGTTGTCCAGAAAAACAACGATTCGTTGCGAATTGTTTCTTTTTTTTTTAAAAAACCCAATATGGGTATCAATAGAAAGAGGAAAATTAGAGGATTGCAGATAGACAATCTTCCGGTGGGTTCTGATCCACCGCAAGCAGTTAGGTGAAATCTTGATTAATTGCATAAACCTGGGTGACAAAAATTCCACCAATGCTATTGAGCGGACATTTGGCACTGAATTTTACTGAAATGCACAATGTGCTTCTATATAATACACAATTTTGGACAAATCATCACTTCGTTATTGTTACTTGGTCACATTTAGCTTTCATTTTTCCCAAAGCGGGTAAATTGTAAAGATCTTTCATTAACAATACTAACCTTGCTTCATCGATCATCATGTCATGTGTGACAACCTCAAACATGTCTTGAAGAAGTATAATTACTCTATCACCATCAGCAGAGTCTGCCTTGACCTGAATCACCCATCAAAATCCGTAGCACATGACAACCAGAATATTCGTAAAAGCTGCAAAAACTACAAAACATCGTTGAGACTTATTTAAAATCGTATCGCTTAGATACAGCAGTGATTCTGTTAGGACAACATAAATTGTTTTCACCACATACCAAACAGCTTATCAGGTCCACAAATTGGTCACGCAATGAAGGAAGTGCAGTCATCTTGAAATTGGCCAGCAGTGTACCCCCTTCAATATGCTTATCCACTTCACTGAAAAGTTCATCAATGATCCTGACAACTTGCAAGAGACTTCATCGTTAACAAACAGAAGTAGGGTAATACCACTGATTCACTAATATTTCTGACTACCATGCCATTTGAGAAGAGTTCCAAGAGTCAGGAAATAGCTTGAAATGTTTATGCATTACAAAAGAATATCTTCAAATGCCATTGATTTTGACCTCATAAGGACAAGAGACTGACTCGAATTTCAGGTGGGCAATAGTGTGGCATGACATAGGCTAGACCAGTTTCCAAAGATAATTAATCCGCAGTCTGGTTTATTGTACAACTGTATTACAAACTGCCAAGCTGGTTGTCCTGTGTTTGTGTACAAGCTGTGATCCTATGTTGAGTTCTTCGACTAGAGACCTTCATGTATTGTAACATCTATACAGGCCACTGGGCCAACGGCCTGGGCCAGCAACCAATGAATGGTCCATGAAAGACAGTGGATGGTCCTGCCAACAAATTGCTAGAACGGCCTTCATGTTGGGTCATGGAGTAAGTCATTTCTAAGAAATTTCCCAGGGTCAAGCCTTCCATGTACTACCTCAGCTGAAGTTTGAAAGAGGGAAGGGAAAGTCAAACACTCGGTTAATTTCAAGCTGAGGTAGAAATGCCCAATAAAAAAATTTCTTTTCGATTACTCATTTTCTTAGAGAGACATGCAATTTGTCGTACATCCCTAGGTCATGGAGGATGAACAGAGTAAAACTTACAATACCAAGCACTGATGATAGATTAGATGAATCAAGCTGAATGATTCTTCCCAAGGTTGATGGAACTTACTAAACCAAGCATTTATGATCGATTAGATGAATCAAGGTGAATGATTTCTCACAAGGATGATAGAGTGCAAATCATCATTCCGAACATACTGTTGGAATGCCGGGAGGGGCAGAGGGGGGAGCGTAGATATATAGATTTTAATGTTTAAAGTTAGTTGCACCCCCCATCCAGAAACGCATTCAGAAACGCGGTCAGAAACGTGTTTCTGAACCGCGTTTCTGGATTGGGGGAGCAGATTAAAGCTCTGAGCAAGGGCATTGCATCTGTATAGGTTGCCAAGTGTTTTGGTCAAAGTTGGGCTGGTTACGGCATGGTTTAGGTCCAATTTTAGGGCAATTTTAGGGCAAAAAATATAAAATATTATGTTTTTTTTTTTGGCACGTTTCTGGCCCAAAAAGAGAAACGCGTTTCCAGAAACGCTTTTGCCCAAAAACACGTTTCTGGGCAACTATGGTTTAAACTTTAAACACAATCATGTACTTTGTATACATAAGATTTATGACACGTAGTGTTCACATTATATCATCGAGACATTATGCATACATTAAATTTATGCAATATATGTACAATACGTAGCCCAACAATAATAGGCATAGTTTGAGAAGCATCACCCATCCAATAAACACAGGCTCCTTGAGAAATAGGAAACTGAAAATGGGGAAATGTCACATCATCCAATTGTGGTAAAAGTTTGCATATTTTCAACGTTAACTACTTACTTCTAGGGAATTCCATCTACTGACGTCTAGCGCGAAGTCCGTCTCTCACTAGAATGTCTATCTCATCCTTTGATTTATCCTCTATATGCTCTATAGATCTTTGCCTGCCTCTAGTTAAAAACTCTTCGATAATCATCTGGTAATGTATGGAAGTATGGACTCCGATAAGTCCCCTACCAAAATCAACATTTGGTAATGTATAGAAGTATGGACTCCGATAAGTCTCCTCTCAAAATCAACATCTCTCATATATGGATAGGGCAGCCCACACAATCAACCTCCATGAAGCGGTACAGTTATGGACTCGGCTCATTACATTCGCCATGTCCATTTACATTTACTTTACTTTATGCATAAGCAGGCTTTGGGCCCTTTTTTATTCATTATTTGACATTTAGACTATATGGTTGGCCTTGGGCCCTATTATTGACATTTAGACCATATTATTGGCCTTGGGCCCTATGATTCACTATATTGGTTATTTGGTCATATTACTGAGAGTGGGGGCCTTCTTGGAGGGCGCACTATTTTCCCTCTCAGTTTGGCCCTAGCCACTGGAAGCTTCCTTTTAGGGCTTCCTCTTAGCTATAAGTAGGGATTCTGTGTCATTTGTTACTTGGCTTATGATATGATCTCCTTCTTTAGTCTCTTTAAGCTTTCTCTCTCCTGCTTTCTAGGGTTAAGTCTTGCTTATGTGATGCTTTCATAGACTAAATCCAGATCAGCCGTGGCTACCTTCAAAACTTGGTATCAGAGCACTTTCCTGAGCATCTCCATTGAGCAGATTTTTCTCTCACAGGAGGGTGCCCATCTTCAGCTTGGATCTTCACCATTTTTCAGCCGGATCTTCAGCATTTCTCCACACTTGTCTTGCAGATTTTCACGACGGATCGGAGGAGGACAGGCGCCCACTTGCTGCCCATTTCTAGCGCCCTCTTGCTGGCTGCCTACTGCTGCATTTTCAGCCTTTTTCCTCCCCTATTTTGGGTGCCCTACTGCCTCCTATTTGCTGCCCTATTGGGCGCCCTCATGCTTGCTGACCAGCGCCCTATTGCTCCTTCCTTTGCTGAAAATTTCCGCTTTTTGCTGCCCCTATTCGCCACCTTCCATCAGCCACTCCTAGCGCCCTACCAACCCATCTTCTTGATCCAATTTTTTTTTTTCCGTTTACTACCTCTCTTGGACGCCCACACTCCACCATAGCTGGCGCCCTACATCCGCCTCAATTTCAGCTCACCCTCCTACATTGTTGTCTGTGTTCGCAACCCTACCCTGGACAATAGCTGGCGCTCTACATCCGCCTCAATTTCAGCTCACCCTCCTACACTGCTGTCTGTGTTCGCAACTCCGGACAATACAAACACGCCTAGATGCTTAGAAAGCCACTCCCGCCCAACTTCATCGCGCATCGGGATTGCTCCCCGTCTTTATCGCAAACTTTTTTTTTTACCCCTGAAGGGCGATCTCTGATTTTTCAGCCTTGTTTCCTCGCTGCCCATACCTCCTTTTTGTTATCACTTCCTTTCCTTGGCTGTTCCCTTTCCAGCCCCATAGTCCACTATTGTTTCCCATACTTTTACCCACCGTTTACTCCACGTTGTCGGGCCCTTAGCATCTTTTTGGAGGCTGCCCGGTACCTCGACATATCGTCGCTATTTTTTCAGCTCACTTCCGGTTGCGGTTACGAGGTATTTCTTACTTAGTTGTCCTTTCCGTTCATCTTACATCGCGAGTTCTATTCTGTCTTTTCATTGGCGTGCCTGTTGTGACGACTTATGTCCTCTCCTTCAGTTCGTCCAATTGTTTAGCACATTTCTTTTCTCGCTTACTTTTTCTTCCTCATGGCTAGCTCACCCACTACACCTGCGAGTCATTCCGGACCTTTAGATGAACAGTTTGCTGATATGCGTGACTCTCTTACTCTCCTCAGTAGTCGTTTCGACCAAATGATGACCGGTTTTACCACTCTACAGACCGGCTTTGCCACTATGCAATCACAGATTGATTCCTTACAGCCACATGGACCTGGCAAAGCCCCTGTTCATTCATTATTTGGGTCTCCATTTGAACTTCCATCCTCGTCTACTTCCTTTGGCGGTGGGCCTCATTTTCCACCTAACCCACCACCCGGTTTTCCACGTCTTACAGCTCCTGAGTCACATTTTCCACGACATCTAGCTCCTGAGCCACATTTTGCTCAATATTTTCGTGATCGGGTACAGCTTGCCACCTATTCTGGTTCCTCTGACGGGAACTTGTTAGAGAATTGGTTTGCAAAGCTTGATACTTATTTTCAGATTTACCCTAAGACTGATCCTCAGAAGATCCAGTTAGCCGCCTTACATTTAGATGGACGTGCTGCCACTTGGTGGCGGGTCTACCGACTTGACCCTGATCGGGACGGTCTCCAGTTATGGCCTACCTTTCGTCGTGATCTTCGTCATGCTATGATTGACCCTCAGTGGCTGAGCCGCCAGCGTGATATATTCCGTAGTCTTACTCAGATTGGTGATCTTTCTTCCTATACAGATCAGTTTATGGACCTTTCCTACCTCTTTACAGATCTTCAGCCCACCGAGCTTATTTCTCGCTACATTGCTGGACTTCGTGGTGCTCTACGATACGATGTCTCTTCTTTCCGTCCACCCACACTTGTTGAGGCCATGTCCCTTGCTAGTACTTTACAGCATAAGTACCCTGATCTTGCTCCCTTTCGCTTTTCCCGACCCCGTCCATCTCTTTCACCTCTACCATCTCCGGCCCCATCTGCCCCATCCACTGTCGTCCCGACCTCTTCTCTTACTTCTCCCGCTCCTCGCCCTCCGCCTCCTCGTCCTGTTTTTGTCCGACGTTACACGTCTGCAGAGTTCGCTGACATTCAGCAGAAGCGTCTTTGCTTTCGTTGTAAGAGTCCTGACCACATTGCCCGTGATTGCCGCCAGCCCCTGCCTACTTCTACTGTTGTTTTCTACCATGAGGGCACTACCCCAGATGAGTCCGATATCTACATTCATATATCAGATGAGTGGGTACTAGGTGGAAATTAGGAGATTAAGGAAATGGGGTGGCAATACCTAGTAGCCCAGAAAACACTCCCAATACCATGTGCTACTTTGGAGGGCCATAAAGGCTATGCAAGATGTATTTTTGGCTTTTTCATCAAAGAATGACAACTTCCATGGACGAAACATGACCTCATCAGGATCAATTACTAGGCAAACCCATTGTAAGTCGTGGTGATCAATAATTTGGGTAAGAATCCAGCCCAACCTACATTGAGTGTCCAACTACTAACAAGTTGGTGAACCCATATAGGAACTTGCCAAGCATGTGGGTGAAGGATGATGCTCATGGGATGAACTAACGTAGGACCATGACCAAGGCTAGTAGGCAAGTAACAAAGAGGTCAAGCGAATCACTGACGTATATTGCGGTACAATGTGAACAAAGTATCCACTATGCCAATAAATTTGAATTTAAGGGATAAAGATATGCTCAGCCGACTTACAGTTGGGCGACACAAGGCATCGACATGCATACGATATGGAGGATTCAATTAGCAACCTGATGGCAAAAAGTAATTTTTTTATTATTGCTTGGTAAATTTCAAATAAAATTTTCGAAAAAAAAGGAGTCCTTATAGAACTGTACTCTGCAAATTCTTCTTTGAAGAGGCTCACAATCTTTAAAAATCTACACTATTCAATGACTCATATTCTTGATTCTAGTTTTTGGCTAGGGTTGGGTGTCCATCTATAGGGTCCCTCCCAAAAAGCTTTGTTGGGAACAAAATGTACTTTAGGGAACTAAATGTAAGAATAAGCATCTAAGTCATAAGTAACTTAATATACCCAAATTGCACGTCCTTAAATTGCACTCAGCACCTACATTAAGTTATAGCCAAACTAATCTCCCAAAGGATGTACCCCATAGTGACCAGGAGACAAGAACGGGAACGGGAACGAAAACGTCCCTGAAAAAAATGGGAATGGGAATGGGAATGCCACGTCAACATAATAACATATAATCAAAACATACACATCAAATTTTGTGTCATGTGCTGCATGTAATTAGCCCATGAGCTTACTAAATGCAATGCTAAATATAGCCATAAACTAAATTATATTTAGTCTATAGCACAGTTAATAAACTGGCTTGAACAACCTCGCTATATTTGTGAATAGCAGAATTGTAATAATGATTCTGAAGCCCAATTCAGCTTAATAAGGCCTCAAACTTATAGTAGAGGCACAAATGACCACCATAAATAGCTGAGGTCATGCTAAATTCGGAGGCTATTGTTCATTTTGGTAATTTTGAATTTTAAGTGATCTTGGAGCTTCTCTTTAAGAGCTTTCTTGATGGAAATGGTGGTTCATGGGCCTACAATCACATGAGAGCTTAGATCATGCTCTAGTTACAAGCCCTATCTTGTGAATGATCTTTATTGATGAATAATGATATCTTACTTTGCCTATTTTGGTGAGGTTTTGCTACATTTAGCTAGTTTCTTGATTTTTGACTAGTTTTCTTGATTTCTTGAAATTTCCATTGTAATTTGATGTTCATGAATGGATTAGATGTTTTAATGCTAAAGTTGGCACATGACAATTTTGGTATCAAAACGTTAGATCCTTTGCCCATCAGATTTGGTGGTTTTCTTTAAGTTTAGTAGAGTTTTTTCTACTAGTTTTCTTGTTTTTCAATTTCCATTTGATTCCATTTTTTGGTTCCATTTTTTACCAAGTATTCTTCATTTTTTATGTATTTTCTTGTTTTAGATCAGTAGCTCTCTCTCTCTCTCTCTCTCTCTCTCTCTCTCTCTCTCTCTCTCTCTCTCTCTCTCTCTCTCTCTCTCTCTCTCTCTCTCTCTCTCTCTCTGCTTTCTAAAGGTACTGGTTTTTTCTGATTTGGAGCTATAATGACCAAGTTATGGCCATTTTAGTGATTTCATTCCTATTTTAATTAGCAATAGTTTTTGCAGTCTGTTTTCCTCCATTTTTGGCTGTATTTTTGGCAGAATTTTGTGACTGTAATATTATAGGATTGTAGATCTTTGTCTTAGCTTGAATCTGAGCCAATTTCCATCCTGAGCTCCAAATTTAAAGGCAGGAAACCTTGGAGTTTGCCTCTGGCCGGCGCTTTTGAGAGACGGTAATAAACTGAACATTGCAATTTAAACTTTACATTTTACTGCAATCACATTCTTGGTTACTAGTAACTACTAACTACTAACTTGGATTTATTTACTTGCATAACTTGCATGGGAATCAGGTCCCAAGATGGCTATAACTTGCAACTACTAACTCCCCCTTGAACTGTGATTCATGCTAGCTGCATCCCGTGTCATGGTGCTCAAAGTTTGGGACTAATGTCCCCAAATTGCATCGCCTTGCCATCAGGATCCTCTCATAGGACTGCACTGCTGTCGCTTGTGAGAGAAACTGGAGTGTTCATTCCCCGGTTCACACGAAGAAGAGGAATCGACTCTCCTCTGCGCAGTTGGAGAGGTTGGTGTACGTACACGCCAACCTGAGACTTCTGGGTAGACTCCAGACCACCACAAAGCCTATCCAGGTAAGCCATAAAATATAATTTCTAACATGTGAACCCAGATAGTAGATACTAGATAGATCATAGTAGACTGTAGCTAAATTTTAACTTTTGTCAGCCCTCCAAATTTTGCCTGGATTTCAATGTGCATTGTGACATGTGCGTAAGTTAATCCAGATGAGATCAATGTGGCAAAGGTTCCAGATTTTCCACCAAGAGACCAGGCAGAGGAGGCGTGTACGCATTCCTCCATGAGGAGGCCATGCAGAGTGCAGGTGAGAAATTAGGATTTAGCTCTTACTACTCGGTTGACAGCTTGACGTTGCATGCTTCAGGCTTGTCAGTGTGTGACTTGTCTAAGGTCTTGAAATAAATTTTCCAAGTACAAACCAATTATTGTAATTTATTGATTTGCGGGCAATAATACGTTTGTCCCTCCTTGTGTGCAGGACCTGTCACTCGAGCAGAGCGCAGGAGGAGGGCAAGAGAGGGTACATGCTCCCGTGCTCATAGCCCTGACGACGAGTCTGAGTCCCCCATTCTGCTTTATGTTGATGACATTGTTCTGCTTTCTCCCTCATCAGAAGGGTTGCAGTGTCACTTACAGGTCTTACATCGGTTTTGTGTTGCTTGGGGTCTCTCTGTTAACTTAAAAAAGACGAAGATCATGATTTTCAACACCAATTGACAAAGCCTTCACAATTATCAATTCTTCTATGATGGTCAGGAAGTTGACATTGTTGCCTCTTATACTTACTTGGGAGTCTTGTTTATTGCGCCCCTTCTTGGTTTCCGCCAAGTTGCATTTGCGCACATTTCCTCCGGTCTTTCAGCATTGGTCCAGTTCGAACGTGGTTGTACAATGAATCATATTTTTGATCCTGCTACTAAGATGCCAGTTGTTTCACACATAGGTGGTTCTAGCAGTGATATATGCTTCCGAGATCTAGTTGCCAAGACTTTCTCTCTGGGACTGGGCAAGCATTTCCCGCATTCAGGCCACTATGTTGGGTCACATGATACGTGCCAAGACTACCACCCCTCATGATATCCTATGTGCTGAGTTTGCTACTCCTCCGATCATCCTTGAGGGCTTTTTCCACCTTATTCTTTTTCTTCAGCGAATTCAGGAGATTTGCGCATCTCACCCGGATAGATACATAGTTGTTGCGGTTACTTCTTCACGTGTCCTAGCTGATTCCCATGCCAAGCTATCCTGGTACCAGCAGGCGTCTCATCTCTTACGACATCTGGGTATCTCTATCATGGATCTTCCTCGTGGTACGCATTCATATATCCGAGGCTATTTATTCCATCGATATATGCAGCAGACTTGCTCCCTCCCACCTTCCCACATTCAACTGAGCTATTACTAGACACACTTCCTCTCTCTAAATCCTTCTGGTTTGCCATTGTTGCCGCTCTATCTCTCGGAGCCCCTATCACGCGGCCTGCGCTATCGTCTTGGGCAGTTGCGTATTTCCTCTCATCATCTTGCTATTGAGGCCGGTCGTGCATAGGATATCCCCCGGGAGCGTCATCTATGTTGCTTGTGCTCATTGCAGGAGGTGGAAGATGAAGCCCATTTCCTCCTCAGATGTCCGTTGTATTATGAGATACGGGGGAGGTATTATTGTCTCTTTCGCGATGGCCTGCATACTGTTACGTACCCATAAGGGTACGCAACAGAAACTTGAGGTGACGGTCTCAGTTATGGGACGGAACGCTGATCTGGAGCTATAGGCCTTTTGGGTGCCACGTGTCAATGTCTCATTGGCACGCGGTGACTCGTTGTTATGGACCCGCGTCAGTGTGCACAACTGTCGTGTGTCGTTAGTCATGCGTGACTCCTATGGAGGGAGATGACCCACCTGGACTATGTATATAGAGGTGGATCTCCATGAGCTGGGTATTCATTCTCTCCTTGAGAATGAAGAACTCTTCCACTGGTCATCAGGTCAGGACGAGTATCTAGGCCTCAAGATGTAGGTAGGTGAGGGTCGAGGGTAAGGCATGGTGGTATGGGACACCATGGCTTACTTGAGATCCGAGCTTGCTTGATGGTGGTCTGTAGCTCCAGTGCACGAGGGTGAGGTGGCAGTACCTTTATGCTAGGGTGCTTTAGCAATGACCGGCATGACGATGGGGATTCTAACAGTTGGTATCAGAGCCACCGATCATTGTGAATAAGGTGCAATCGCTCTAACTTATGTTATTGGTTGGTTTGAGCTATTAGCTGATGTTTTTGAAGGCTTAGTAATCGATCTGAACAACTTTGCTTTTTGGTTCGTCTCAATCTGAGGTCGTTTTGATTGAAAACGAACCACCTTTGCTAGCTACGGTGGTAGTAGTCGGTTTCTTTTGAATGTTTTACAGTTTATAAAACTTCAAAAACCGATTTTGTTTCTGGCCTTATTTTGAGTTTTGGAAGTCGAAATTTTTTTTTGCATACAAAGTTTTTCTTTGATACAAAAAGATTCGCTTAGAAAAAAAAAATTCCGCAGGCACCCGCGCGTCCGCGCAGATCTGCGTGCCTGCCTACTGGTTTTCCATACTGGTGTCAGAAAATCTTGTGCTGTGTTTTTGGTAGCCGCTGTAGTCTACGGGACTCCCACAAATCAGCATACTGGAGGAACTTCGTTTATCCATAGTAATTACTATTCACAGGATCCTTAACTCTTGGTTGTATTGGATATTTGTACCTTGGAAGTACACTACACCTAGATATGTTGAGGAAATTTGCAAAGTTTAGACAGCTTTGGTTTTCTCAATGTAGGTTGCAAAGCTACCAAAAAAAAAAAGGCTCTGGTTTTATCAACGTAAACTAGACGGTTAAGGCCTTGTTTAGTCAACGTCAACTTTAAATTTCAAGCTTTCTTTGTTGAATATGATTGAAAGCTGTTTGTACTTGTAAAGTACATGGTAAACTTTGAAACTTTGTTTCAAAGCTTTTATTGTTTAACTTTTAATCTAAAAGTTATTCTAGTTTACAAAGTTTTTGTACTAAGTTATAAAACTTAGTCTCAAAGTTTGTAAATAAAAGCTTTTGTAAACTTTAATTGCTTCAACAAAATTATGAAGAAAGGGGGGGAGAAATAAAACAAAAGTACACAGTTGTACTTGCAGGCTGTACCTGCTGTAGGTACAGACCTGTGTACCCTTTTTCTTGTATTTCTTAGCTTCTTTCTTGGGCTTAATGCTCCTCTTTGTAATCTTCCACCTACCCACCAAGAAAAATTGGCAAATCCTTCATCCTTTTCATTTTTGGGGAGGAAATTTGATGTTTTTCCCTCCACCTCCTCCTCATGAACGTACAGTTGTACCTGCACCTTCTCCTTTGCCTAAGGACAAGCCTTAGAGGAGATTTAGGTGTATCTTTAAGCCATAAGGCCATGAGGTCAAGGCGGTGACCCAAAAGTTGGGTGGGGATGTGACCCAAGTGACCCTTGGGTAAGGTGGCGTAAAGAGGGTGGTGGCCATGTGAGTTGAGGGTAGGTGGACCCCATAAGGGGATGCCACTTGTTTTAGGTGCCCATGTGCTTGCTAGGTGGCGACCATAAGGCTCGCCACCCTGCAAGGCTTTTTTAAGAAGGAAAAGAAGTGGGATGGGGAGTATAGGCTCCATTTCCATCATTGAGGTGCTTATTGTGGCTTAGTCTCCTTGAGTAGTGATCTCAAGTTCTCTAAGTCCTTTTGTTGCGAAGCCCTTGTAGTTTTTTCTTTGCATTCTTCCTTAGTGCGCCATGGACCCTGTTATGCCCTTGGGTGAAGGACCGTCTTCACCACCTCCTCCTCCTGATGTAGACACTAACCAGCTTGTTCAGGCCCTAGATATGCTGCAAAATCAAATTTTAGAAATGCAGGCCAAGCATGCCGCAGCCGAGCAAGAGTGGCGTTCTTCGACGCACTCGCGGTCTGTTGGCGTTTATCCAATTTTTAATCCGGAATTCGTTTCTGGTGAAAAGAAAGCCCGGCTTCCCGATGTGGTATTGTCATGGCTAGATTGATGGAATAGTCATTTTTCCATGCACGATGCGCCTGATAGTACGAAGATCGCTTCTACTCTCATGTTTTTACGCGGAAAGGCGTTTACATGGTGGCAGGATCTAAAGGAGAGGGCTACTGCCCCTTCTACATGGGACACCTTTCAAGAAGCCTTTAAAACGGCTCTTCTTCCGGTGTTGGATGATTTTGAGCATTGGCAGCGTTTTGCCACCATGCAGATGGGTACTAGGCCGTTAGATGCCTATATCCAGGAATTCCAAGAAAATTTGCCTCGATTCCCCTCGCGAATCGATCCTATCCTGTTAAAGTTACATTTTATCTTGGGGCTTCCAAAGGAATTTTAGCTAGAAGTGCGGCGTAACCAACCGCAGACAATCGAAGATGCGGTTCGCTTTGCGAAAATCTTCGATGACGCCCATTTTGCCTCTCGCAAGGAGCAAGCTTTGCCCAAGGCTGAACAGAAAGAAAAGAAATTTTTCAAGAAGCGGGGCAGAGACAAAACGGCGGACACCGGTTCCCAAGGCGGGAAAAAGCGCGTCAAATTGGAGCGCGCCGACTACGACAAGGCGAGAACCGGCGGGTTGTGCTTCTTCTGCATGGAGAAGGGGCATCTTTCAAAAGATTGCCCAAAGAAAAAGCAAAAGAAATCTAGCGGGCAACCTAAATCTTTTAAAGCGCCAGGTAATTCTAGTATTTCTTTTGTTGATTTATCCTTTTAAGGATGGCACTAGTTGCAAGAATTGTTGTTTTAATACAGCTGTTTTTGGCCGCCATGATCTCATTCATATGAATGGAATTGTAGGAGGCCAAGCTGTGACTGTTCTGTTTGATGATGGTTCCACACATAACTTCATAAATGCTAAACTGGTGCAGAATCTCAAGGCGGCTACCGCGCCAAGTAATCACTTGTACGTGGTGAAAATGGCGTCGGGGGAAGATCGACAAGCTTGGGATCAGCTTGTTCCTCAGTTGCCACTTCAAATTCAAGATTATGTTGAACCGCTAGATTTTCATATTATGAACTTGGATAGCGTAGACATAATCTTAGGAAAAGAATGGTTTTATTCTAAAAACGAGTCTTTAAGAAAAGATTATGTTATTCATAGTATTTCTTTTTTGCTTAAAGGCTCGTTGGTTGAGCTAAAAGGCTGCTTTGGAAGTTGTAGAATATTTGAAAGATTTTGGTAATAAAGTTTATCTTTGTTTTTTAAAAGATGAAATTTATGTGGATTTTAAAAGATGAAATTTATGTGGATGACCATGCAGTCCAGAGTCTAAATATTGATTTATCGCATTTGCCTTTGAATGTGTCTGTAAATAATCCCTTAAGTGTTAACTCACCTGAAGGAATTATATTTAACAAACTTAGGCAAGAATATAGCGATGTTTTTCTTGATAAACTCCCTGATGGCCTACCTCCCCAAAGGAGTGTTGACCATCAGATAGAGTTGCTTCCTGGAAGCCAACCTGTATCTCTTTTTCCATACAGGGTTAGCATCAAGGAAGAGGATGAAATTTCTAAGCAGTTACAAGAACTCCTTAGGATGGGCCACATACGGCCTAGTAATTCCCCTTGGGGAGCACCAATCCTTTAGTTAGTAAAAAGGATGGTGGCACACGTTTGTGTGGTGACTTTAAAAAGTTAAATGATTTAACCATCAAGAACAGATATCCCTTACCTAGAATGGATGATCTTATGGATCGTCTGAATGGGGCTAAGTATTTCTCCAAGATTGATCTTAGATCAGGATACCATCAGATAAGGATTAGGAACAAAGATGTTCCTAAGACTGGATTTTGATCCAGACATGGCCATTATGAGTTTTTAGTGTTACCTTTTGGACTCACAAATGCGCCTGCCACTTTCCAGCAGATGATGAACGATATTCTTCGTCCATATCTAGGAAAGTTTGTGGTAGTGTATTTGGACGACATATTAATTTATAGTCGGACCCTTGAGGAGCATGAAGAGCATCTTCGTATTGTCTTAGATCTTCTAAGGCAAGAAAAGCTCTATGCTAAGGAGTCGAAATGTGAGTTCTTTCAAACTAAACTCAAATGGCCATGTCATATCGGATAAAGGTCTTGAAATCAATTATGACAAAGTCCGAAAGGTGCGAGAATGGCCGAGACCTTTGACAATTCATGATGTGAAATCCTTTTTGGGCTTCACAGGATTCTTTCACAGGTTCATTTTGGAATATGCCTTAATAGCATTGCCCTTGACGAACGTTCTTAAGGGGGTGAAGAAAAAATGCAGCCGCAGAAAAAGTCCATTGATAACATGGACGGATGAAATGAATGAGAGTCTTGAGACTCTCAAGCACTCTGTTTCTACGGCTCCAATTTTGCATATTTCAATGGAATTTGTGGTTGGACTCCCTAAAACCCGGAGTGATCACGATGCCATTTGGGTGGTGGTTGACAGGCTAACCAAGATGGCGCAGTTTGTACCAACTAAATTAACTGTCAAGGCATCTGAACTAGCCCAGCTTTTCGTTGAAAAGCTGTTCAGATTGTATGGTTTGCCGAATGATATTGTTAGTGATCGTGACTCCAAGTTCACTGGCAAGTTCTGGCAACCAGTTTTTGAAAAACTTGAAACAACCCTTAGTCTTAGTTCTTCGGATCACCCAGAATCTGATGGGCAGACAGAACGAGTCAACCAGACGTTGGAGGATATGCTTAGAGCATACGTTTCTCACCGACAGTCTGACTGGGAAAAGTATCTCCCTTTGGTTGAGTTCGCGCACAATAGTGCTAAGCATTCTGCCACCGGATTCAGTCCTTTTATGCTAATGTATAGCTTTCAGCCGCGTTCTCCAGTTTCGGTCGGTCTCAAAGGTCTCATGGTGCAAGCTGCAGTAGATTTCCTGCAAGATATGCAAGAAAAGCTGCTAGTGGCCATGGAAAGCGTGAAAACCGCTCAGGATAGAGCTCAGTTTTATGCTAACCGCGGTCGATCACCTCGGGATATTGAGGTCAGAACCTAGGTGTATCTTAAAATCCCTAAGGATTCGAAGGTACTCCGGACGGGAAAATGCCAGAAATATAGCGGACCTTATAAGGTTGTAAAGAAAATCAACCCGGGCGCGTATCAGCTAGATCTTCCGATTGGGGTTGGGGTTCATCCTGTTTTCCATGTAAGTCGTTTAAAAGAACGACTTAGTAGGAAGGATTCCCTAATTCCGGAAGGTGAACTAGTTGAGCTCGAGGATCTGTCTGCCTTTGTGCCTAATGTACCTGAAAAAGTTGTTGATGTTCGTCGTCACCAATTGAGAAACTGTTTGGTTTCTGAATTTCTCGTACATTGGAAAGGTAAGACAGATGACGAGCACACTTGGGAGAGAGAGGACTATTTAAGACTGAACTTCCCTGGCTCGCTCCCATTAGGAGGAGACTCTTAAAGGGGGAGGGAATGTTACATACCCATAAGGGTACGCAACAGGAAACTTGAGGTGACGGTCTCAGTTATGGGACGGAACGCTGATCTGGAGCTATAGGCCTTTTGGGTGCCACGTGTCAATATCTCATTGGCACGCAGTGACTCGTTGTTATGGACCCGCGTCAGTGTGCACAACTGCCGCGTGTCGTTAGTCATGCGTGACTCCTATGGAGGGAGATGACCCACCTGGACTATGTATATAGAGGTGGATCTCCATGAGCTGGGTATTCATTCTCTCCTTGAGAATGAAGAGCTCTTCCACTGGTCGTCAGGTCAGGACGAGTACCTAGGCCTCAGGATGTAGGTAGGTGAGGGTCGAGGGTAAGGCATGGTGGTATGGGACACCATGGCTTACTTGAGATCCGAGCTTGCTTGATGGTGGTCTATAGCTCCAGTGCACGGGGGTGAGGTGGCAGTACCTCTATGGTTGCGTGGTAACGTAGCATTCGTCACTTGTTTGTGCTTTAGCAATGACCGGCATGACGATGGGGACTCTAACACATACACTGTTAGAAATCCAGAAATCATAATATGGATGGACAAACTAGCATTCGAACCCAGGACCTCCCTCATATCGGATGGGATGCTCTACCACTGAGCTATCCGCCCTGTTTGATAGTTCTCTCTAGAGTGTGGATTGATATTCCAACACCCCCCCTCAAGCCACACTTGGTTGGGGTCCTAGCTGTCACCTGCCCCACAACTTGGGCCACCTAACCATGGCTTTGACACCATGAACTGTTAGGTCTAACTTGGCTCTAATACCATGTTAGAAATCCATACATCATAATATGGATGGACAGACTAGGATTCGACCCAGGACCTCCCTCATACCGGATGGGATGCTCTACCACTGAGCTATACGCCCTGTTTGATAGTTCTCTATAGAGTGTGGATTGATATTCCAACACCCCCCTTCAAGCCACACTTGGTTGGGGTCCTAGCTGTCATCTGCCCCACAACTTGGGCCACCTAACCATGGCTTTGACACCATGAACTGTTTGGTCTAACTTGACTCTAATACCATGTTAGAAATCCATAAATCATAATATGGATGGACAGACTAGGATTCAAACCCAGGACCTCCCTCATACTGGATGGGATGCTCTACCACTGAGCTATCCGCCTTGTTTGATAGTTCTCTCTAGAGTGTGGATTGATATTCCAACATACACTTCGCAGTTTTGTCTCCTATCCTGATGCTCGTTGCTTGGGACTTCTTGTTCGTGAGATGCTTACTCTCCATCAGTCTCATCTGCCTGTACCAGATCACCTGGGGTTAGAATCCCAGCAGCTGCTTCTCATTGGCTTCTTTCGGACTCGAGCACATGCTGATGACTCCGATGATGAGATTCATGTCCGTTGTATTATGAGATACGGGGGAGGTATTATTGTCTCTTTCGCGATGGCCCGCATACACTTTGAAGTTTTGTCTCCTATCCTAATGCTCGTTGCTTGGGACTTCTTTTTCATGAGATGCTTACTCTTCGTCAGTCTCATCTATTGCCGCTCTATCTCTCACAGCCCCTCTCACACGGCCTGCGCTATCTTCTTGGGCAGTTGCGCATTTCCTCTCATCAGCTTGCTATTGAGGCCGATCGTGCATGGGATATCTGTTACGAGCTCGTAACCAGTGCCGAACCCTAGAGAACACAGATAGGTCAGATACCACAGTCAGGGTCGTGTCCAGCGTACATGACCAACAGGGCAAGACAGTGTGAGTAGTGTGCCCCAGCACGGTCCATAGCCATGGCGGGCCTAACACAGCCTAGGGACCCTCTCAGCAGGATAGGGCCCCAAGTTGGGTCCCGACGTGCAGTCGGCCACGTCAGTGCCACGTGGCCGACACTTGGCAGTAGCATGCTACCAGTCCTCACACTGGGCTAGGAGGGGCTTACTCTATATCAGGGAGTAGGCAAGGTTGGGTGGATCAGTTAGTGTTTGCCCTACTGTGGTGTTAGGACTTATTACAATATCCCTCGGGAGCGTCGTCTATTTCGTTTGTGCCCGTTGCAGGAGGTGGAAGATGAAGCCCATTTTCTCCTCAACTGTCCGTTGTATTATGAGATACAAGGGAGGTATTATTGTCTCTTTCGAGATGGCCCGCATACACTTCGTAGTTTTGTCTCCTATCCTGATGCCTGTACCAGATCAACTGGGGTTAGACTCCCAGCAACTGCTTCTCACTGGCTTCTTTCGGACTCGAGCACATGTTGATGACTCTGATGATCTTGAGTCTGAGCTACTGATTCACGCCCCCGATACCCTTGCCCCTACATTATCCACTCTCCTTAACCATGCTGTTGTTGAGGGCTTCCCATCCTCTTGGTGCACCAACATCATACATCCTATCCATAAAAACGGTGACCCCATGGTACCTGGTAATTACTGCACTATTATGATTGGACATGTCCTCGCGAAGATATATGGCGTCATCCTCCAGTCTGCAATTAGCTCAGAAGTAGAGTCCAGGAGATTACATGCTTTGGGTCAGGTAGGGTTTCGTGCTCATTATTCCACTACAGATCACATTTTCACACTCCGCACCATCATTGAGGAAGCTAGACACAGGAAAGAAAAGGTTTACTATTGTTTTGTGGACTACAGGAAAGCCTTTGATTCTGTTCCACGCTCTTTACTTATCCAGAGACTCCGAGACCTAGGTTTCTCTACAGATATTATTCTAGCCGTCATGGCTCTCTATGAGAGGGTTTTGGGTTGCTTTTGTCATGGTAGTGGCATTTCTGAGCAGATCTGGAGTACTATTGGGGTTGAGCAGGGATGCTCTCTCTCACCAGTTCTCTTTGGATTATATATTGATGAGCTAGAGCAGGTCATCTCTCAGTGTGGTGGGGACGGTTGTCGGCTGGGAGACGTTTTGATTGCCATCCTTCTCTATGCGTGGTACTAGTCTCTCGTACCAGAGAGGGATTACAGAGACAGTTGGACTGTTTACACACTTTTTGTACTCAGTGGGATTAAGGGCTTAACCTCTCGAAGACCAAAGTTATGGTCTTCAATACCTCTCAGGCCTTCATGCAGCGCCAGGAGCTTACCTTCGATGGACAGTCCCTAGAGGTGGTTTCTTCATACACTTACCTGGGCGTGCTCTTCTCTGGTCCTACCTTCAGTATGAGACAGGCGGCTACTTCTAGACTTGGGAAGGGCCACTCTTCCCTAGTCCAGTTGGAGAGATTTTGCTTCCGTAAGTCTATTCGAGATGCTCCGAGTAAGTGCAGACTGTTTGACACCATCGTCACCCCCTCAGCCTTGTATGCCGCAGAGATATGGTGTATAGGATTATCATCTTCACACTGGTCCAGCATTTCACGCTTACAGACCACCATGTTGGCTCGCATGATCCGAGCAAAGCCCTCGGTTCCCCATGAGATCATCCTTGCGGAGTTTGCCACCCCCCCTATTCAAATTGAGGCTGCCTTCCAGCATATCACGTACATCCAGCGAGCTCAGGCACTTCCTGATACCGAGCAGAGATATACGCGGATTGCACTCAGGTCCTCTCATCACCTTCAGACTCAGGGATACCGGCTATCATTGTTCTCTCAGGCATCACACTTCCTCATGGAAGCATTTGGTATCACTATCACTGATCTCCCTTTGGGTACACACCAGTACATTAGACGTTTTTTATTCAGAGCATATCTCGACCGTACCTGGTGTCACCAGCTGGAGGTTAAGCCTGACTACTACCGGACTCACTTTCTAGTGCAGGATGCCACTGGTCTTCCAGTTTTACCTCGCTATTTGTCTTCTGGACTATCACACGGTCTCCGTTTCACTTTGGGACAGTTCATAGTCTACTCACATCAGTTGGCTATTGAGACAGGCAAATTCCACGGTACACCACGAGAGGAGAGACTATGCCTGTTGTGTCCCCTACATGAGATAGAGTCCGAGGAGCATTTCATCTTCAGATGCCCCATATATTATGAGATTAGAGGGAGATATCATTGTTTATTCTGTGACATGCCTACTACACTTAGAGCACTGATGGGATATAAGGACTCTCGCTGTGTTGCACTTATGCTACGAGAGATGGTCTTGTTGCGCCAGGATATGTACCAGACAGCTCACCAGCCACATCCTAGCTCTCAGGCTCAGATTACGTCTTTCTTCACCAGGAGACGGACTCAGCCCGACAACGATGACGACGACATACCACCTCTTTCTTTCTTCTCTCCATCTCCACGCTTCCATCTCCACGCAGCCATCATCTCCTCACTGCTTCCATCTCCATGCAACTCTCACTTCTTTCTAGCTTTCTTTGTGGCTAGATCTACCTTTTTTGTGCATGACACTTTCTTGCATCACTTTTAGCTACTTTAAGCTTGTTTCTCAAGATTTCATTGCTGCTATCCTTTTGCAATAGATCCTCAACAGTTTGAGTTTTGAAAATTTGATTTTTCTTGATCTCAAAATTTTCGCAGTCTGTAAAATTTGTACGGATCCGTACGGATCCATAGCGTACTGCAAGTACAGTCTGACAACTGCGTAGTGCTCTATCTTACCGTTGATTTGAATCAATTTTTGGGTCAATCGGACTTTGTATGACAAAGTTACGCTCATTTTCGTAAAACTGCTTGATTAGGGTTTTGCTTCCTCTCTCATCTATCTCCGGCAAATCATCCTACGGCTCCGCCTCACCTTCCTCCAGGCTTTGTCTTGCACACAAAGCGTGCTAAGAAATTTATGTCTATAGGCTCTCGCAAACATCTTCGTACTTTGGAAATTGCATCCACCATGCCTACCGATTCTATCAGTGCTCCACCGCCACAGGTCGCTGCTTCATCCTCAGCTGCTATGGGAGACACATGCCACACCTACATGTGGCACACCACTCCTGAGAACATCTCCTCGTTGAATGAGTACATTTCTAAGCAATTTGCCGCTTTTCTTTCACAACTGAACTTCGTGCGGTTTTGCTTACTAAGACTGCCACGATTGGCGCTCAACAGGCTGAAATTGCTTCTCTTCGTGCTGCGCTTAGTGCTTTGCAGAGGGACATCATCCCTAATATCTCCCGTGTTGTTGAGGATACTAAGGCATCCATGAGTAAGCTTCCCCTACTTGAGCGCCAGATACATGACACTGTTGAGTGCACTGCCCGGATTCCCGTTCTTGAACAGCGGCTTCATGAGACAGTGGAACATGTACATAAAGTACCTACTCTCGAGCAAGAAGTACATGAGACCAAATCATGGGCTTCTACCCTGAGATCATCTACCACCTCTTCGCCTTCTGTAGCACCCTCCTTAGACACCACGGTACAAGGCATCTTGGCAGAACAACAACGTCGGGATGACAAAAAGCTCGACTTAAGATTCTGGGGTCTTCCTACTGAGGGCACAGCACTGGACCAGGTTACCTCTTTGTTTACTTCACGCATGGGGCTCTCAGTTCCAGGTATCCAGTAGGCTTGGCGCCTCCAACATGATCCGAAGGTATTATTTGTCAAATTCAAAACTATGGACAACCAGCAGACAGTTCTTCATGCGCGTCATACTCTCCGAGGCTGTCAGATTTACATAGATGATGACCTTACTCACTGCCAATGGTTACAGCGTAAAACTATTACTCAGGAGGCAAGGACAAAACAACAGCGGGTGGTATTTACCAATGGCAACCTTCGCTTTTTCTCCAAGCATCAATAGGAAGTTGGGGTACTCGGGCATGGGAGCAGCCCGATAGCCCCGGCTAGCGTCACATTCGGTTTTTGGAACTGCGGCGGCCTCTCCACCTCTTTTACAGCGGCTGATCTTGACACCTATCTATGTTAGGCTGATTTTCTACTTTTTGCAGAGACATATGAGTCTTCCACACACTTCATAAGCCCCTATCCATTGCACCCATCCCTCTTCAATCCTGGGTCGACTATACAACCAACCTATATACAACTGCTCACCCTTCTCTCTTTCTTCTCGTCCTACCCACTGTGACCTCTTTTCTCCTGACATGGTTGAAGCCACCATCTACAAACTCAAGAACAATCGTACGTCTGACATTGACCTCCTTTCAGCCGAGCTCCTCAAACCAATTGCCAAACTCGCCTCCCCTTTCCTGGCCCGCTGTTTCAATTGCCCTGTCGTTGATGGTTTCCCCATACCTTAGGCCACCAATCTCCTTCATCCCATTCTTAAAGCAGGCGATGCCATGAATGTCCACAACTATTGCACTATTATGATTGATCATACCATGGCCAAGTTGTACGCCACTATTCTCCAGAACTTCGTTACGGCAGAGGCTGGTTCTCGACTATTATATGCAACTGGCCAGGCTGGCTTCCACCGGGGTTATAGCACTCTTGATCATGCCCTCACTCTACGTACTATCATTGAGGAGGCGAAGCATATGGGCAAGAAGGTATTTGCTTGTTTCGTTGATCTCTCTAAGGCCTTTGATATTGTTCCCCGTCATCTTTTGATCAGCAGACTATGTCAGCTTGGCCTTTCCGACTCTATTCTCGCGGCAGTGGTTGCTCTGTATGAGAGAGTTCTAGCACGTATTCGGCTGGATACTGATTTGTCTTCTCCCATCCATAGCAGTGTTGGCATCAAGCAAGGCTGTCCACTATCCCGTCCGCTCTTTGCACTTTATATTGATGATCTTGAGCACCTCTTTCGTGAAAAAGGTGGAGATGGTTGCCCGCTGGCTCATTTGCTCATCCCCCTTTTGCTTTATGCTGATGACATTGTCCTGCTTTCTTCCTCACCAGAATGGTTGCAGTGTCACTTACAGGTCTTACATCGGTTTTGTGTTGCTTGGGGTCTCTCTGTTAACTTAAAAAAGATGAAGATCACGATTTTCAACAGCAATCGACAAAGCCTTCACAATTATCAATTCTTCTATGACGGCCAGGAAGTTGACATTGTTGCCTCTTATACTTACTTGGGAGTCATGTTTACTGCGCCCCTTCTTGGTTTCCGCCAGGCTGCATTTGCGCACATGTCCTCCGGTCTTTCAGCATTGGTCCAGTTCGAGCGTGGTTGTACAATGAATCATTATTTTGATCCCGCTACTAGATGCCAGTTGTTTCACACACGGGTGGTTCCAGCAGTGATGTATGCCTCCGAGATTTGGTTGCCAGGACTTTCTCTCCGGGACTGGGCAGGCATTTCCCGCATTCAGGCCACTATGTTGGGTCGCATGATACGTGCCAAGACTACCACCCCTCATGATATTTGTCACATGTACTTTAAATCCCTTTGCCCAATGTATGGTAAATTGTAATTATTAAATTGTAAATGGCTAAGTCACCGGCCTGTGGAGACAATTGTAAATTGCAATGTAAATATTTGTTATAGTGACTAAATACGAGATGGCCAAGGGGGTACTGGGTCTCATGAGAGTCTGCTGGACTGACCTCCTAAAAAGTAGGAAGGGTTGACTGGTCAACGTGACACGTGTCACATGCTCACTGGGACACTTGGTCCAGTGCATGAGTGACACTTGTCAGACGGTCAATGGACGGGTCAACAGGACGTGTCATATGCTCATTGGGACACTTGGTCCAATGCATGAGTGACACGTGTCAGACTGTCCACCTACTAGCTTGCCTGTGTCAGGGTACTGCCAAGTGGCAAGTGTCGGCTGTGCATGGAGTTTGCCATGTGTCGACGTTAGGATGTGTCAGGGTTAAGGGGTGCTTGAGGGGATATAGGGTGAGCCTTGTCAGGCATTCCTCATGATGATTATGGTATTCCTATGCAGCTATGGTTGGGAGGAGACTTGCAGCAGAGCTCTCATGTTTGCTTATTGATCTTTGAGAGCTTGGTTTTGCTTTGTTTTTGCTACCTATCTTTCTGCTATGGCATTCGCAAGCAATACCAGTCAAGATTCACAGAGATTAGATGCTATATGTTCCAAGGTGGATACTATCGAAGCTACTCTTAAGCTGATTTTGGAGCAACTCAAAGGTAAAGGGGTTAGCGTTCCTGAGAGAGTCAGTGGTAGAGCTATGGAAGTAGAAAGGACATTGTCAACGGGCCATGAAGCTGAGTTGGGGTTTCGAAAGAGAAAGCTACCTACTATCAAAGATTTAGAACCTCCGAAGTTCATTGGAGCAGTATCTATGAGAACTACTGATGCCATTGAGAATTGGTTGCAAAAGTGGGAGAAAGCATTCCAGATGTGTGGCATAGACGATGAAACTGAGATGATTGCTGAAGCCACATATTCAAGAGTCAGCACAAAGGCGGTGGAGGAAGGTGGAAAAGGATGACCTAGTTCCAACCACATGGGAGGCATTCCACCAAATGTTTGCGCAAAACTGGGTGCCTATGGATGAAGACAACAGAGCCATGCAACAACGGTCTTATTTGAAGCAGGGTAACTTGAGCGTGCAGGATTATGCAGACAGAGTATTCGCCCTTTCGTGCGGAAGGAGCAATCTCATGATTTGTGGGGAGCCATCCAGATGGCTTTGTATTATGAAGATGGGAAAAAAGGCCCGAATCCTGTTGCGGTAGCTGGTACAAGTGGTCAGCAACCTTGGGGACGCAAGGGCAAATGGAACAAAAAGAGAAAGTTTGAAGGTCAAACCAATCAGTGGCAAGCTCTGGGTGACCAAAGGAAGAAGGGTGCAGGGGCTCCAAAAGGCAAAGGGTTGTATGGGCAGCCCAATGCCCAAAAGGGTCAGCGTCCTTCAATGTTGTCGCCTCAGGACCAAGAACGTGCAAAGAGGGAGAACCTCTGTTTTGGATGTTTGGGACAGCATAGGTGGAAGGGATGTCCACGAAACTCTGATGGCAGATTTCTTCTATGTTTGTTGATCTATATGATAGCAAGATTGTTTGACATTGCATGCGGACCACATATAATCTTCAGGTGGATCAAATGAACCAGGGTGATGACCCTATGACAGTGGAAGAGATCGAGCAGGAAGCCAATCCAGATGTTCCACGCCTCATGAATGTTTCGGTGGTCAGGAGAGTGGACACGGCTCCACCAGCGCTTTTGTCAAAATCGGCTCGCCAAGGGTATCAATTTCCTAACACTTCTCTTATTGTTATGCGAGGACAGCTATGTGGTAGAGATGTTCAGGTTCTATTTGACACTGGGTCCTCTCATAATGTGTTGAATTCAACTTTGGTACGGAAGTTAGGTGTGAATACTCAACCATCCCAGTACCAGTACACAGTGGAAATGGCTGATGGAAAGGGTACATAGATTTGGGATAAGAGGGTTGTGGGCATTCCACTAACTGTACAAAGTTACACAGAAGAATTGGATTTTGAAATAACACGGCTTGCACGGTTTGATGTGGTGTTGGGCATTTGTTGGCACACGATGCGGAAGCCACACATAGCCTGGGATACTCATGTGTATGAGTTCTAGTTTGATGGTGTGATGCATTCCCTTCGTGGTGAGCGGGATGTGCCTCCTAGACCACTTTTTTCAGCTAGGCAGTTGCGTAAGATCCATTGTGAGTACATGTGTGTTTGCTTTCTACTTGATATGTCTACTAATACTAGTCAGAGTAGCATGCAGTGTGTGCAAACCAGTACTATTGCCAATTTGGATCAAGAGATTATGAGAGAGTTTTCAGATGTGTTCATAGATGATCTTCCATCTGTTTTACCTCCTAAGAGGAATGTTGAACATAAGATTGAATTAATACCTGGATCATGTCCTGTCAATAGACATCCTTACAGAATAAGTCTTAAGGAGGAAGAGGAAGTGAGACGGATGGTCGATGATTATCTGGCCAAGGGGCGGATACGACCTAGTTATTCCCCTTTTGCCTCTCCGATCATTCTTGTAAAAAAGAAGGATGGATCATGGCGTATGTGTGTGGATTATCGAGGTTTGAACAAGATAACTGTTAAACATTGATATCCTATGCCACGTATAGATGATTTGCTTGATGCCTTGTCAGGTGCCACTGTGTTCAGTAAAATAGACCTGGAGAGTGGATACCATCAGGTTAGAGTTCGTGAAGAGGGTGTACACAAGACTGCCTTCAGAACTCGGTTCGGTCACTATGAGTATCTTGTGATGCCATTTGGATTGACTAATGCCCCAGCTACATTCATGATGATGATGAATGATGTGCTCAGACCGTATATGGGTAAATTTGTCGTAACCTTCGTTGATGACATTCTGACTTACAGTGCAGGTGAGGTCAAGCATATGGCTCACCTTAGGACTGTGTTGTCTACTTTGTTTGCCAATAGTAAAAAAAGTGAATTGTTTAAAAAAGAGATTGAGTATCTTGGTCATGTAGTGTCTGCTGATGGAGTAAGGCCAAATCCTAAGAAGGTTGTTGTGATCGTTGTGTGGCCTGTGCCAGCTGATTTGACAGCACTCCGTTCTTTTCTTGGATTGGCAGTATTCTATAGAAAATATGTTAAGAAATACTCCTATATTGCAGCACCCTTAACTGATTTGACTCAAAAGAATAGATTTGGTGAGTGGACTGAACTGCAGCAAGCAAGCTTTGATCAGTTGAAGCAAGCTATTGCTGAGTGCGTCACTCTAAAGATTGTAGACCCTCAAAAGCCCTATGTTATAGATACGGATGCGAGTGACATTGTTGTGGGAGCTGTTCTGATGCAAGAGGGTAGGCTTGTGGCCTTTGAGAGCAAGAAGCTCAATCCTGCTCAGAGAAATTATCCAACTCATGAGGAGTTGTATGCCATAGTTCATGCATTAAAGGCATGGAGGCATTATTTGTATGGATCGGAATTTGAGGTATTCACTGATCATGATACCTTGAGATACTTTTGTAAGCAGCCAGACCTTAGAGGCCGGCAAGCCAGATGGTCTGAGCTCATGCAGGAATTCCTAATGGAGATTCGGTACAAGAAAGGTGCCAAGAATCGTGTGGCAGATGCACTATCTCGTGTGGTGTATCAGATGTCATTTGTAGTCATTGAAAATGACTTACTGTCTGAGATAAGAAAGGCTCAGCAGGAAGATCCTCACTGTAAGAAAGTGGAACAGGAGGTGAGTCATGGCCATGCAGAGTCTCAAAAGGAGAGCTCTTCTACCTTGGTTCGCACTTATCTTAAGTATTCCATAGAAGATGGAATAGTGATGAGAAATGGCAAGGCTCTTATTCCAGCTTGTGAGGTGCTGCGAAAGAGGATCTTGCATCTCTGTCACGATAGCCCTAGTGCTGGTCATCCTAGTGTGGATAGGACCTATGAGTTCATACGACGTAACTTTTGGTGGTCGAGACTTAAGAAAGAAGTAAACCATTATGTGACACATTGTTTTAAGTGTCAAGTTAATAAGGCTGAAAGGATTAAATTGCCTGGATTATTACGCCCGTTACCTATACCAGAAGTGAGATGGGAGAGTATTTCCATGGACTTTATTACATGTTTACCGCATACGCAGCAGCAACATAATGCTATCCTAGTTGGGGTTGACAGACTCACGAAAATGGCTCATTTTATCCCAACTAGTAATAAGATTGATGCACCTGGTACGGCTGATTTGTTTATACAGCATGTATTCAGACTTCATGGATTACCTAGATCCATTGTGTCTGACAGGGATTCTTGTTTTACTGGCAGTTTTTGGACTGCAGTATTTGAGAAGTTAGAGGTGCAGTTGGGAATGAGTAGTTCTGATCATCCTGAAACAGATGGCCAGACTGAGAGAGTTAACCAAACCTTGGAAAACATGCTTAGGGCGTATGTGAGTGAAAGGCAAACGCAATGGGAACGTTACCTACCATTGTTGGAGTTTGCCTATAATGATAAAAAGAATGCATCTACGAATATGAGTCCTTTCGAGCTAAATTATGGTTTTAGACCAGCCAGTCCAGTTACTATAGGTATGCCTCATAAGACACCTAGTGCTATGGAATTCCTAACTCACATGCAACAGATGTTGGAGTTAGCTAAGGAAAATGTAAAAGCGGCGATGGATCGGGCAAAGACAAATGTTGATCTGGATCGTACGCCAAGAGAGTTCGAGGAAGGAGATATGGTATTTCTCAGGATTCCAAAGGACTCGAAAACCCTAAAGACAGGGAAGTGTTATAAGTTGTCACCCAGATATTGTGGACCTTGGAAAATTGTTAAAAAGATTAATAGCGTTGCTTATGAATTGGATTTGCCTGTTGGTTGTAAGGTTCATCCTGTTTTTCCATGGCATGGACGACCTCTCAGGGATGCTACCTGGAAGACCGCGCATGGGTTGCATGCACAGTATCCAGACTTTGCCATCAAGGACGATGTCATCTGAGGAGGGGAGGGATGTCACATGTACTTTAAATCCCTTTGCCCAATGTATGGTAAATTGTAATTATTAAATTGTAAATGGCTAACTCACCGGCCTGTGGAGACAATTGTAAATTGCAATGTAAGTATTTGTTATAGTGACTAAATACGAGATGGCCAAGGGGGCACTGGGTCTCATGAGAGTCTGCTAGACTGACCTCCTAAAAAGTAGGAAGGGTTGACTGGTCAACGTGACACGTGTCACATGCTCACTGGGACACTTGGTCCAGTGCATGAGTGACACTTGTCAGACGGTCAATGGACGGGTCAACAGGACATGTGTCATATGCTCATGGGGACACTTGGTCCAATGCATGAGTGACACGTGTCAGACTGTCCACCTACTAGCTTGCCTGTGTCAGGGTACTGCCAAGTGGCAAGTGTCGGTTGTGCATGGAGTTTGCCATATGTCGACGTTAGGATGTGTCAGGGTTAAGGGGTGCTTGAGGGGATATAGGGTGAGCCTTGTCAGGCATTCCTCATGATGATTATGGTATTCCTATGCAGCTTTGGTTGGGAGGAGGCTTGCAGCAGAGCTCTCATGTTTGCTTATTGATCTATGTACATTTGCTTGAGATTAATAAAGTGACGGATTTGTTGGGTAATTCTGTGTATTTACTTAGGGTTTGTGAGCTTGTGTGCAACAATATCCTATGTGCTGAGTTTGCTACTCCTCCGATCATCCTTGAGGGCTTTTTCCGCCTTATTCTTTTTCTTCAGCGGATTCAGGAGATTCGTGCATCTCACCCGGATAGATACATAGTTGTTGCGGTTACTTCTTCACGTGTCCTAGCTGAGTCCCATGCCAAGCTATCCTGGTACCAGCAAGCGTCTGATCTCTTACGACATCTGGGCATCTCTATCATGGATCTTCCTCGTGGTACGCATTCATATATCCGAGGTTATTTATTCTGTCGATATATGCAGCAGACTTGGAGCTCCCTCCCACCTTCCCGTATTCGACTGAGCTATTACCAGACACACTTCCTCTCTCTAGATCCTTCTGGTTTGCCATTGTTGCCGCTCTATCTCTCACAGCCCCTATCACACGGCCTGCACTATCGTCTTGGGCAGTTGCGCATTTCCTCTCATCAGCTTACTATTGAGGCCGGTCGTGCATGGGATATCCCCCGGGAGCTTCGTCTATGTCGCTTGTGCTCGTTGCAGGAGGTGGAAGATGAAGCCCATTTCCTCCTCGGATGTCCGTTGTATTATGAGATACGGGGGAGGTATTATTGTCTCTTTCGCGATGGCCCACATACTTCGCAGTTTTGTCTCCTATCCGGATGCTCGTTGCTTGGGAGTTCTTGTTCGTGAGATGCTTACTCTCCGTCAGTCTCATCTGCCTATATTAGATAACCTGGGGTTAGACTCCTGACAGCTACTTCTCATTGGCTTCTTTCGAACTCGAGCACATGTTGATGATTCCAATGATGAGATTTCTATCGCTGTGCCACCGCGGAACAAGCCCAGATGTAGTCGGCACTCGCCTCCATCGGGGCCCACTGTACAGTCCACTCAGCGAACACTTCACACTTACTTTCGCTGATATTTACTTATTCTCCACTTGGCCCGGGTTGTGGGCATTGGTACTTTTTCTGTAGTTCTTCTGTTATACCTAGCCCGGGTTGTGGGCTTATTTCACTTCTGCTTTGTTCTACTTTCATTCGTAGCTAGTTTATAGCATTTTACGGCCACGTCCTCCTATGGATGATGCTCCCACTATTGCTTGTACATATTTTCTTTTTGGTCTTATGCACCCACGGGTGCCCAAAAGACGTTAATAAAGCTTTCTTTCTCTCTCTCTCTCTCGCTCTCTCTCTCTCTCTCTCTCTCTCTCTCTCTCTCTCTCTCTCTCTCTCTCTCTCTCTCTCTCTTTCTTTCTTCTCATCAGCTGGCTATTGAGACGGGTAGATACACGGACACTCCCAGATTGCAGAGGATATGTCAGCTTTGTTCTCTTCATGAGATGGAGGATGAGTTCCATTTCATCTTTCGCTGTCCAATATATTACGAGATCAGGGGGCGTTACCATTGTTTATACAAAGATACCCCTCTCACGTTGCGATCGTTTCTCGAATATCCAGACTCCAGTTGTGTAGGTCTTCTATTGAAAGAGATGTATACTCTACGAGCTTCACTTCTACCTGCCACAGATATGGATCACGGCCAGGCTCATATTACCCAGTTTTTCCATAAGCGAGACAGAGAGGACATTACCGTTTTGGATTTTGAAGTCCCCACTCGGAGATCGAAGACACAAAAAGTCTCACATATTTCTGCTAGATCCAGGATCACTAGATCTTCACGGGCTTCTCGCCAATCCACAGCACGCTCCACTTCTACTATCACTCACTATTTTCAGCTTACTCATAGCTAGTCTCCTCCGCAGAGCAGGTGGTTAAGCTCTTGCATTGTACCCTCGCAAGATGGTGGTCAAGCTTGGATATTTCTTCTTCTTAGAGATAGCGAGATAGATATGCTAGTTTCTTGTCTTCTTCTCTTTTCTACTAGTAAATAAGTCCGTATGCGGACAATGCTCCTCACCTTTTGTACTCTCTTTTGTCTTATGTACCTTTGGGTACCAAAAGACGTTAATAATAATAATTCTATTTCTAATTCTAATTCTAATTCTCTCTCTCTCTCTCTCTCTCTCTCTCTCTCTCTCTCTCTCTCTCTCTCTCTCTCTCTCTCTCTGGAGCGATCTATGAGGGACAGATCCCTATCCTGGAACGGATCTCTGGAGCGATCTCCGAGGAGCGGATCTCTGCCCTGGAACGGATCTCTGAGGAGCGATCTCTGAGAGGCGGATCTCTGTCCTGGAACGGACCTCTGTCCTGGAGCGGACCTCTCTCTCACACACACCTGGAGCGGACCTCACACCTGGAGTGGACCTCTGACCTGGAGCTCTCTCTCTCTGTCCTGGAGCGGACCTCTGTCCTGGTACGGACCTCTCTCTCTCACCTCTGACCTGGAGCGGACCTAGACCCTGGAACAGACCTCTGACCTGGAGCGCAGATCTCTCCTGGAACGGATAGAGGACCTGGAACAAACCTGAGCATGGATCTGGACATGTTCTGGACTTGTGGAGCGAGGTTCTGATGCTCAGTTCTGGAGTGCGGATCTGAGCCCCCGATTCACTGCTGCTTCCTATCTGGTGACACCTGTTGATCACCGAACCTACAGGGTTCTTGCTACAACCTTCAACACTGTCCTATGGCTCGACGCAACAAATGAGGGGGAGGTAACTCCCCCCACTCTCCACCATGCCCTGCTTTGGAAGGCCCGGAAAACACCCGCTTGTCCCTCACATCTGAGTTTTTGGTACCTGCTCCTGCCATCGTACCTGCTTTAAGTCTATCCATCGCATCCACTTCTGATCTGTCCACCACATCTGCATCTAAATCCAAGACGGATGCTCACCCTGCTGTCGAAACATTTGCTGTTAATCAACTGCCCACAATTGATTATACCCCTTCCAAACCTACTGAAGGCCTCTTCGCTTTTGACATCAGCTTTATTCGACAAGAGATCATCGGACTCAAAAGACAATTATCATGCTCTAGTTACAGGCCCTATCTTGTGAATGATCTTTATTCATGAATAATGATATCTTACTTTGCCTATTTTGGTGAAGTTTTGCTACACTTAGTTAATTTCTTGATTTTTGACTAGTTTACTTGATTTCTTGCATTTGCATTGTAATTTGATGTTCATGAATGGATTAGATGTTTTAATGCTAAAGTTGGCACATGAGAATTTGAAATTTGTAGAATTTTGTATATTGAAATTACACAATATAAACAATCCTCTCTCAACTATCTTGGTTTTAGGTCTTAGCAGAGACTGTAACCAGGGAATACGTTCCGAAGGCTTCCCCCTTCATTTATCTTGCTTTTGAGTCTTTGCAGAAACTGTGACCAGGGAACGCGTTCCCAATCATGTTCCCATTCCTTGGGAACGTGTTCCCTGGTCACATTCCCAAACTCATGTTCCCAACAAGAGCACGCTCGTAACGCGTGGCACATCTAAAAAGCCACGTTCCCACGTTCCCTGGTCACTATATGTACCCTGGTCAAGATGACACCAGGCCTGTTATGTTGACTACAAAATAAAACTGCTGCACAAATAGCGTATTTAAGTGCACCCTAATAAAGTGTAGAATGAACGTTCCCAATAACCGAATCTTTCATGAACGCTCAAATACTTCCAGCACAAATTATGATTTCCACTATTGTAGGTTGCAGAAGTTTGTCTAAAAGTTGTTGCATGGCATTCCATAGGCACCACATTTCAGGGACAATGTCATCATAGTTCGAGAGTATTTAATAATTTTGAAAATGATATGTACCACAATTTTATTGAATGAGCACATGCATTACAGTCTAGCATCAGGTCATAACAATCCCTTCTCGCAGGCTCTAAGAGCTGCTAAAATAGCTTCACAACATTGACAATAGATTCTTAAAAGTGATTCCAAACCGTTTTGAAAAACATTGTTACAGCAATCTCCCAGACTGAAAACACATAGAAAGATTCTGATTTGACTCTCATGCACAAAGCTTCAGATGATGTTTGTAGATTAGATTCTCGACTTTAAATACGCAGGTTGCTTTGATGCCCTGGAATAATAGTGGTCATAACCATGTAACCCAACTTTGGCAGAAGATTAAGTCCAGAGGATTCTCACCTGCGAGAATAATTTTCGGAGGTTTCAAGTGTTATCAATCACTACCTTGTCAGTTGCCCAGCATCTATCAATGCCTAATGAGATCAATTTCGTAGTGTAGGTTGTAGAACAACTCAATTCACAAAGTAGTCATTTACAGCATAATTTAAAATTTCTTTTGACCTGTCATAACAGCTCCAGTAACATGCTCTTTGCATGTTATGATTTCATCAAAATGAAGACGTTTTTTATAGTGCATGAGTGCTGCTTTGGACTTTTTCCATGGAACCACTAGCAAGGCTAAGTAAGACAGCATCTGGCAGTCACCAAGTACAAGGAATGAAAGCATCTTGCAAACAAGCCCTATCTCCTTCATTAGCTCAATTAGTTGCTCCTCCATCTCAACAAACTCCATCTTTCCTTCTCCATTTGCCTAGCTCCAACTTGTCCGAACAGATAGGATTGAGGCTTGGCTTTTTATCTAAAAGGAACAATGGCACAGAGCACAATAGCAATGCTTGTGGCATTGTGCCAAACCACAGTTATATTCATGTATAACAAGCTGATGAATACAACACATGAAACGATGGTTTGGATGGCCTGGTTCCTCTCTACTCAGAGAACCACAGGCATCAATGCAGTTTTGTCAATCATCTAGGCAAGGAGATAAAAACACGTTTTGGTCATTAAGATTTGCAACCATAAAAAGGATTATTCTGTACATTATTGGAATGATAGACATGCAGAGATGACATCAACAACCTGAAAAGTGCATAGACGTTCATTATGGCACTAAATTTCTTCTTTGAGCCACTACGTACTTTTTCTCAGCCTCTCCCTGGATGATCTTGTCTAGCACCTTCTTCATTGACTCATAACACTCCTCGACTGCTGAGCGCATATACTCATCTGACTGGATCTTACGCCAAAGTTCAGCATCTCTTTTTTCAGGGTCTCTGGCATCAAATTCTGCTGCCATTTGAACAGCCATGGGTGCCTATTTTTGTGGATGTAATTAGTAGACAAAAATCAAGTATTCTCAAACCCCAGCAGCACCATATAACATTGCTTAAAGGATGCTTTGAAAATACAAAGAGAACTACCTACCTTGCTTGCAAGTAAAAAAGGAGGCCACTGAACTGTAGAAACATATGAGGTTGTTGAATATGGAACGAGCATTAAATCTCTTTCCCTACATACAATTCAAGAAGTCTGTTACAAACATTACAATATATAATAAATAATCTTAAAATGAAGGAAAATGAATCGATTGCATTGAAATTCATCAATATATATGATTTATTGTGTGCATACTTACCTGTTACTTATAAGATCTTCCTCTCTAAAACTACAGATGATTTCATTCCACATTTGAGCAAACTTTGCTGCCTGCATTTTCTGTGTCTCTGGATCAACCTGACAAATTACAAGTGCATTTTCTTCATCTAGCCATGCATGAAGGCAGGATAAAGGCGAAAAGAAATACAATAACAGGATTACTTGAAACAATAAAAATCAAAGAGAAACTTACAGGGACTGCCTTACGACCAAAAAAGTAGCTTCGCCGGAGAGGCTGTTCATGAGCCACCATCCTTGCATTAAAAGATGCGGGAAGAGAACGAAACCTTGATCTTAGCATGCCCAGTGTCCGGATCTGAATATAGAGGACTAATGAGTCACAGAGTTGGAATCTTAAAGTCATACTTTCAAACATAATTCTCAAGTAGCTACACCATACATGATTGGGAAAGAAAAGGTATATCATCTCATGCCACACACAAGGATCAAAGTTGTAGCCTACTGAAAACTATCAAGATAGAGTAACCATGCAAGAGTTTCGACATTTTTGCAGGAGGAGATTGATCTCCGGTGGGATATCAACTGGCCCAACCTCTTAGTCAGGATCTTTATATTGATTGCAGAGAGTTTCAAACTATTTTAGGCGCTAAATGTTGAAGATTTTTAATTGCTTCAAGATGAGAGCCTTACTTTTTTTCCCATATAAAGTCTATAGTATATACACATCAACCATGTGCCCTTATTCTAACCCTACCCTTTTATGCAGGTACACCGCATTTGTCTACAAACTATGCTACGCTACCTATATCTAGTAAATCTCAAGATCATTCGCTTCAATCTACTTGAGTTTTTCACTTTCCCTATATTCTTGTACCTACTTTCTTCTAAGCTGAAATTGAACTTTATAAGTTGAGAATCGAGATAAAGTACCAAAACTGACACATAAGTCGAGATATTCCACAAGTCTTTCATGGCTTGGAGGTTCTTCATCTTGAACTTTAAATTGGATAAATTTTACTGTCTGGTTTACTATTTTCAGGCAGTAGTAAGGTGTCTAAATTGATGTGTCCTTTCTCTCCATTGAGCACCTAACTAGATAGTGGAGGAAAGGGCTTCATATGCCACTTCAACTAAGAGAACCACTGATTTATTGTAAAATAGATTGTTGTCCAAAGTAGTAGGCAATAGCCCTAATCAGTTGATCGTGACTTTTCCAAACAGTATCCAATTAGCATGATATTTAGTTCTCCATATAGCCATTATTGTCCTTCAAGGTTGACTAACATCTTGTACATTTTTAAAGGGTGGTATTTACACCATGTTTTTTGGTTTTTGCTCTGTTTAAATAGTGAGGCCTTTAAATAAAGCCTCTCTAACATACTCAACCAAAATGAGCTATAGCTTCCTTTTAAGATCTTTTAGTGAAGTTTAGTGGTATTTGCAATTCAAGTCCATTCACCCTTGAAGTTGGCCACCATATAACCTTGGAGCCTTCAAGTTGGCCACTATATGCCCCTTCATCATGAAATTTTTCTAATGAAGGTGGGGGTTATATTCCACTTCATCACTACACACTATAATTTTGGTTTCAAATGATATTTGTCTACCCTTGGGTGAACATCACTCCTAGTAGAATCTTCCACCACGATCCGTACAGGAATTTACGGAGAATCACATAAGAAAAGCCAAATGTTCTCCACACCATCTAGTATTCTTTGTAGGCAATAGGGTTGGCAAACTACTCGCCCTAGATTCACACACAAAATAAGGCTAAAATTTGGGCTGATTTGCTCTGCTTAATGATTCCAATGATGCTACTCGCAATGCATTCATGATCTCTTTTCCAGCATGAGAATTAAATTCCTCCCACAAGGCCCCACTCAATGACCATAGCCCTGATACCACTTGTTAGAATTAGAGACTACTACAATAGATTCTTGTCATCATATGAAACAATTATCATCAAACACAAATAGTTCTTTAGAGAGGAGGCAGGAAAGGATGAGAGAGAAGAGACACATCTAACTTCCATTGTGATATCTGCTCTCCTCTTTATCAAAACAAACACCAATACAAAATTGATATAGCGGCTATGTCAAACCCTTTTGGGCTCGGTGGTTATAATAAAGTTCATCGAATGATATTTAACTAGCAAGTACTAATACTAAAAATAATAATATATGACAAAGTACCTAATAAAGCTAAAATGCCTAAGGAGTTGTTCCAACATAGCAAGTTCAAGTCAGCTATATGATGAGTTCGGGATCAAAAGTGATTGCCTAGCGAATAGTCGTTATTAACGTTCTATGGGGCCTCCTACCTAAAGTGAGTGAGTAGGCCTATAAACAGGCAATCAACTAAAAATGAACCAACTGAGGTGTCACAATACAGTGGGTGTGGAGTGCATGCATGGAGTATATCTATCTCTCCCAAATTCTAGCACACACCATTGTTGTTGCCTTGCTTGTTGGAGATCTTGCTTGGTGTGGAGCCAGGAGCTCCTACTATTGTTGATTGCCAGTTTCATAGCTTGAGGGAGAATCCATAAGATCCAGTTTGGTTGGTTTGGAATGTTCTAAGGTAGAACGAATGTCATGTCCCTAGTTATCTCCGTTTAACATACTGTAGCACAAGTTAGCATGCCCCATACGTGATTAGGACTCACATAGAACCAACGTCAGTGGCGATTGCTAGGGGCAATACCTGCTAACCAAATAGTCATTATTAACATTCTATGTGCCTCCTACCTAGAGTGAGTGAATATGCCTACGAACTTGTAATTAACTGAAGTGAACTAGCTGAGGTGTCACAATATATTGAGTGATGTGGTCAGTGGAGTGCATGCCTGGTAGAGTATATCTATCTCTCCCACACTCTAGCAACAGTACTAGTGTTGCCTTGCTTGTTGAAGATCTAGCCTGGTGTGGAGCTCCTACTACTGTTGATTGCCAGGTGCATAGCTTGGGGGAGGATCCGTAAGATACCATTGGGTTGGTTGGATTGTACTACTCACAGCTCTTTGGTGTTGCTTGATACTAGCTGTTCTTGGTGGTTGTCTCAATAGTCATCATTGCCAGCATATTATTCACGACTTTCCGCTCCTAACTTCACATGCACAAGTCCAACATGCACAATCTGAGAGCTCAAGGAAAGCTCGGATCTCGAGACACGAGTCAGAGGAGTACGTAACTCAATCAAAGGAGCAAGATGAAGACAATGAGGTTGAGCAGCTAGAGGAAAGTGATGAGTCTTCGAGACCAGTCTCATAAAAAGGCCAGGAGAGGATTACAGTTTAAAAGCAATTTATATAATGTTCTTGAAAATCCAGTTCTGAACTTCTGATATGTTGATGAGTATTTACCACAGACTATGATATACAAATTCCAGTGTCCAAACTCCATGGTCTACATTTGACATTTTTATTTTACTTGATATCTTTCAGACTTTATGCTCATACTTGATTTCAACTGTATACAGGTGCATCGTGCATGTCAAATTTCAATTTTCACAACTTTATAAACAGTGTCTCAGCATTGAGTCTAGTGTTCAAACTTCAAAGCAGCTAAAACTCAGAACTGAATAGTAAAAACTCTCAAGTGTCAAGGGCAGTTTAAATCTAAAATAATCCATCAACAATTAACAAGTCCAATCAGTTGGAAAAAGGTAAAATGCTTATTATACTCTCTTACGAATTTGGCAGCTTCAAGTCAGTACTACATCTAAAGAGACTGAATGTACCAGATTTCTTTAAGCATCAATAGCGACCTTATTCGTTTGACAGAATTGGTGTTTTTATTTAGATTTACTTCAAAACTTTATAATATGGTCTTTAATAACAAGAAAATCACATTAGTGCAATGGAAGTTCCAGATGAGGGCACATGGAAGTTATTAAAGCTAATCCTTCCAGATGGACACCACCAATGCGCAAGAAAGAAAAAGGAGAGTTGCATGAAGGTCTATTGCACCCTACCTTCTGCTCACAATACTAGCAAGGTAACTGTATTAAGCAAACAATTGTTACAGGGCTTTTTCCTTGGCATACGTACCTCACCAAGACGCATAAAAGCACCAGTAACTCCACCAGACAAAGTTGAGTATACTGAGTACCAGATCTGAGTATCCATAAAATAGACCTACAAGAATAAAAGCCTATTTAAAAAATAAAACTGAAAATAGTATAAGCATTTATAACATGTAACTTTGTTTGTCTGATTCTTGAATGCAATTACCTTGTCCAAGTCATCATGACAGAAACAAATGACAGCAATATATTCCAAAATTGACAGATGTATTCACAATGCAAAGTGTTTCATATTGAATTATCATGACAACTTATCTAGCAAACCGCTTGGTAAATAAACGGTTTTGAGGCTTAAATCCGGCTACCCTGTCTTAAATACTCTATATGATGCTACATAACCAATGTCCATCCACTTAAAAGCTCTAATACAGGTGCTGACAAATCCTACTTTACATGGCGATGACCTGTTTCAGAATGTTCTGAACCAACTGAGTCTCGATCCAGGAGATTTGAGAATATCGTCCTGTCATCGGCCTTTTGGGACGAGGCAACATCTATTGTTGTTGTGTTGCAGCCACCCCACATGTTCTACAACTCACAGATAGAGAATGGTCCACCATGGGCCTTCTCAATATTTATGGATAGGTTGGTTGAGCAACTCAATCACTGCACTGAGCTGAATTTTGCCAGGCATATACTATAACCCCTCAGCCCTTCTAATTTTCCTCATTTCTATTATACAAATTTTGTCTCAAGCTTGAAATGTGAAGCTTGTCAATATGAATCGATGACATTCATTTTTTAATATGCAGGATTCAAGAGATCTTTAAAGGCCAAGTGGGAGAGCAGATGGAATTAGTTTCATTGCCCATGTGTTGCATCCTCTATGGAAGAATCTGGTCCTGAGCAGTTCCATGACCACCATGAGCTTGATTGAGGATGTGGTTTGAATACCTTTAGGAGGTTGTACCAGATGTTGCAGAGCAGCATGCCTATAACGATTAGCACATGATTTTTCAAAAAGACTGCCTTACTTATCAGAGGACCATGACACGGGATAGATTAGGCCACTTGAGGCCAGTGTCTTGGTGCGACAAGTATGGAGGGTGTACACCTAGGCTACAATGCATTGCATTGAGAGTCCTCTCACAAGATTGCACTGCATTAGCTTGTGAGAGGGACTAGAGCATCTGCTTCTAGAGAAGATGAAAGAGGCCAAAGAGCCCATACAAATAATTGTTTGAACTTTCAACTACGTTATTGAGGTTTGAGCTTGAACTACTTGAATTTGAGTGCTTAGTGTTGAAACTTGTCACTTGAATCTTGCCCTGATAATGATCATTGATAATGATGTCACTGTTATCTATGATGCTATTTTGATTTGCTTCTCAATGTAAGTTGTAACTTTTAAATCTCTATTCGAATGTTTATCCAATGTACTTACTAATTACAAGTCACTACATATTGGTGTGCGATGGATGTTTGGTTACTTCAAAGTTCGTTGTTCTGTCTTCGATCAACGATGATGTATCATGCCACATGGATAAATCATAAACTTGGAACATGGAATCTAGTCTGTGAAGTAGCTACTTGTCACTAACAATATGAATTGTGTCCATTCAATTGTCGTGTGCACTTGTGATTCTAATTTCTGATTTCTTTGAACACTAATTTGGTTATAGCTTTCAAGCTTCAAAGTTCAGCTTTCAGCTATCTACAATAACGAACTTTCAAATGTATGTATTCATTAGCAATCTAATATCTCTAAGATTTTAGAAACATTAGAAATGCAGGAAAAAAAAAACTTAAAACAAATTGTCAATTGTTTTCAATTTTTTCAAGAGGGACCAGGTTCAGAAGCATGATTCATGCCGATCCATCCGATTTTGAAAAGGTCGATTCTAAACCCAGTGGAAACACTAATCAAGAGCATGGATAACACAAGTGCTTTGATTGGAAGCGTTATATCGAATGACGAGCTGTAGTAAAGATTCTAAAACACATGCACGTACATCGACAATGAGAGGCACATATAACTCTACAATTGTAGGAGTGTAGTCTATAGGAACCTAAGGATATGCATACATTTTGCATCCAGTCACCCATCTCACTACGTAGATACTCTTGTCGATGCCTTAATGGTCAATAGCACCTATGTAAGTTGAATACTAGCCGGATCATGAACTGTAGAATCATCTACATGACCCATGCCTCATCTGCACATGTTTGTGTTGAAGCACCCCTTAATTGTGCCTCATCTTAACAAGAAGCGTTTGCATGACCATTGAGTCCACAAATATTATTGCCACCTTTAGATCTTATATTCTCTAGTTCTTACTAGCATAGTTAGTTCCAATTCTTCCCATATGAAGCACAAAGGAACTATAGCTTACAAATTAAGTACCAGTAGTGAAAGTCAACTTGTCCACTCTGTTCATAACATATGCCTTCAGCCTAGTATCCATTATTCAACTAACTTAGGTCATAATATATCACCGTATTGTGTTTCCAAGCTCACAAATACATTATGGTTTGATGGCTTGATATATCTGATCAATTGTGCCAATTCTAATCTTACTCTTAAATAAAAGAATTGCATGCAATAGATTTCCATTAGAAGTGCGTGCCCTTGATGGAGATGACTTGAGAGTTATCAAGACTTCGAAGGATATTTTGGGTCTTGCTATTACTTATGCGGAGTGTCCATTGCAGCTGAGAGAAGCTCAAGACCTAGCCATTCTTAATGGTCTAATTTGGCAAGTATATTTCTCATCCCCATAGTAGTGGACATAGTGTTTTTGATTATCTCATGGGATCACAATCCTCCATATCACCCATACATGGCTTCCATATCACTCCTATTACTCTCTCTGACCACTCCTTCATTTCTTTCAGTCTTAATACTATCTCACCCCCTCAATAGTTTTCACCCTCATCACTTGACCGTGGACACAAATGCACCTTTGACCACTCTCTTGCACCAACTTACCAACAGTTGCTTTTCCCACTGCTCCAAATTTTTCCTCATCATAGCTCACTAGAAGCACAAGCTTCCTTCCTTACTAAAAGCACTCCATACTGTCGCTGTAATAGCCAATCCTTTCAAACCCCGCAATAACAAAAACAAATCCACCAAGCCTACATCAATACACCCTCCTTGGAATGACGACGAGTGCCACTCCCATCATCACCTTGTCACAGATGCACGCATATGCAACCACCATCTCCTGTGCTCAACACACCATCTACAATTGCTTACTTTGATGTAAGAAGCAAGCAGGCCTATGAAGAGTCAAAAGGGAGATGACTTGTTGGTCTTCTATAGTTCTTCCATTGGCGCTTTTTGGCATCCCCCATGCTCCATCTCAGTCCTACGCATATGGACTGACTATGCCACCACCTTGTATATCATCCATACCAAGACATCTATTTCTATCTCCCCTAGACCTTCTAAGTTCACCTTCTTCACTACTGATATGGTCCACAACTATAAGGACCTCCACCGAGGATCATAACTAGGATGCTGAATCCATAGAACAACAGGGAAACGAATGGTGCACAAACCAACCCAACCAAACCTAGATCTTACGGATCTAGCCCCCAAGCTATGGCTCTAACAATCAATGTTCAATAGAAGAGAGAAGTCAAACCGGCAGCATACGGCTACCATTATCACAATCCGGCATACACTAGTGAGAGCCTAATGGGTATGCACCGTGGCACCTCACTGAACACCTTTGCAGCCTATCTGGGCCACGTCATCCAGCTCCCCTATGACTCACTGATAGACCCATAAAAATCCACCACCATGAGTTCAAGCCTCCAACCATTGACTATGACCATATAAACTTGAGGGCCCCAAACCCCTCATAATCATAATTAACTTATGGGTCGAGGTAGGCCTACTGACCTCTAACAGGATAAATAATCCGAGATCACTAGTGGGCATGACAACAACCCATCAAGAAATTGAACACCTATGAAGCTAGATATATTGATGATCTTGAACCCGAGTTATTGATTCACAATCAGGTCATCTCTCTCTGGATTTCCCTCTTCTTGGTGTACTAACATCATTCATCCCATACACAAAAATGGCGATCCCATGAATCTTGGTAATTATCGAACTCTCATCATTGGGCATGTTATTGCAAAGTTGTATGGCACTATTCTTCAATAAGATGTGTGTACTAAGGCAGAGACTAGGAGGCTGCATGCTATGAGCCAAGCTAGGTTTTAGAGCTCATCATTCCACTGTGGATCATATTTTTTACTCTCAAAGCCATCCTTGAGGAGACTTGGCACAGGAGAGAGAACAAGTTTATTACTACTTCGTCAACTCCAGGAAGGCCTTTGCCTCTATCCCATGCTCCTTGCTTATCCAACAGATACGAGATTTTGGTTTTTCTAACGATACATTTATGAGAGAGTTACAAGGTGTTTTCGAAGCGACAAGAGTATTTCCGAGCAAATCATGAGCACTTTTGGGGTGACGCAAGGGTGTTCCCTCTCACCTATACTTTAGGGGTTATATATTGATGAGTTGGAGAGGGTTACTGAGCATTGTGGTGGGTCTGGATGCAAACTTGGAGACATCTCGATCACCATTCTTCTTTATGCAAAGATCATATGGTTCTGGTTTCACCTACCAGAGAGGGCTTGCAGCTGCAGCTTGATTGCCTTCATGAATTCTGTTTCAGATGGGGCCTAGAGGGTGGGAAGACCAAAGTGATGGTCTTCAACACTTCTAGCAGCCTTGTGTAGAGACAGGTACTCCTTTTTCATAATCAGCCACTGGAGATTGTTTCATCTTACAATTACTTAGGCATGTCTGTCCTTTATTTAGTATGAGACAGGTAGCTTTTACTAGGCTTGGGAAGGGTCGTGCTTCACTTGTTGAACTGGAGAGATTCCTTCTCCATAAGTTTATTCAAGATGCCCCAAGTAAGCGTCGGTTTTTTGACATCATTGTTTCTCCTACAGCCTAAGCAACAACATGGTGCACTGGCCTTACCTCATCTGGCCAGCATCTTGTGACTTCATATCACTATGCTTTCACGTATGATACGCGCTAAGCCCTCAGTTCCACAACAAATCATCCTTGAAAAGTTTGTGGCCCCACCCATGAACACCTTCATGCCATACTCCAGCTCATCACATATATATCCAACAAGTCAAAGAGTTCCACGCTTTTCAGCAAACATACACACAAGCCGCACTCATCTCATCTCATCTCAGCACTTACATTGTCAAGGTTATTAATTGGCTGGGTTCTCCCCGGCCTCCGCCTGCTTGACACACTTGGCATCTCAATCACTACTCTTCCCTCAGGGACCCATGACTACATTAGACAGATCATCTATAGAGCTTATCTTGACCGAGCTTGGCAGGGTCAGCTGGGATTCATGCTGGGTCAGCTCTGTCTCCTCGCGCTAGCTTGAGATTGAGACTAGACGTTTTCAAGGCACCCACCACGAGAGGACAGGATACAGCTTGAGACTTTTACAAATCATCAGTCCCTTACCTATTTTTTAGTGATGAATAATTTCATCAGCTCCCATTTGTAAAGAGCTTCCAGTTTGATGTTCATCATCAACATAGATAATGCAGAAGTTAATGCTTTGTCCCACATTTTTGCCCATGTTTTTGTACAAGTTACCGCCATTCTTAACTAGTCCGAAAACCTACACAATGCATATCGACAATGTCCTTACATTTGACAGCCTGTCTCTGTCCTATATAAGGATACTCCCTTGTTGATGGATGCTAATATTATGATGGAGCTTTCTGCATTCTTTGCTCAACTCAATGCTCACTTCTATTGGCCTAGCATGAAGATTATCATATACCAACTTATTCATACATGCTCCATTTGTGCCCATCAGGTATTGATGGGCACTGCGTACCATCATGCAACTAAATGATCAATCAGAGGTTCTTAACTGTTGTAATATTTTCTTTCATGGATCAGCAAATATTGAGATTGTCGTTTGTCTATCATTTTCATTCTGTGATCCATCATCATAGGGCTATGTCTTCTCCGGCGCACCTTGCTGATGCAAGAGATATTATCAGTCAGGCAGAGGGACATTTTCATAGGATATAGCAAAAGTATAATACTATTCTAGATAGAAACCACAAAATATATGCAGTCTGATGAGGGCCACGACGGATATTTGCACCTCCACTTGGCTAGGCATAGAATAAGACAAGGCTAGGTTCAAATAGAGAAATTAGATCCTTATTATGATGGGCCCTTTAGGATTTTGCAGAAGCTTAGTCCAATCACTTCCTGACTGCAAGTTCCACTTACTACTAGTGCTCCCTCAATACAAGTTGCTATTCTTCAAGTGTGGGTAACGCATAGTTTGACGCCACTGAAAAATCCCATACTTGGTGCAGTCGGATGGTCAGCGCGTTGCTGAGGCCGAATGGCAGGCTATTGCTTCAATTGCTCATACTCCACTGCTAAAGGGTTTGGCCAAAACTCTTGCAGCCACCATAAATTCTTAAACTTGACTACAACAGGGCATTGGTAGCCTTATTTGATATTATGCAGCACATCATCGCATTCAATATTTCAGGGAACCTTCTAGTATTTTTGACGGCCCAAATATTATTTTTCAATCATATACTTTTTTGAACCCTTATAGACAGACACAGGATAAGGCTTGGGAACTTGCAAGCTACTTGGATCTTTGTGCCAAGGCTGTGTAGCCTTAATCAGGTAGGGTGTAAATACGTGCAGTGAGACCCATTTGGTACGTTATGATTTGGATACTCGAGTTCTCCATAGAACTCTCATCGGCTCTTTCTTGTAAGAGATTGGCTATTGGCAATCATTGATATTTATAAAGTGTTCTTTGTCAGAGGTTGTTATGTGAATCATCTATGACTTCTACTTGTTCTTCATGTAATGCTTTATCAGTGCTCCGAGTTCATAACAGTTGCCAATTGTATTTCCTATCACTCCATATCTCATAAATGTACTTCTACTAACTCCTTCATGTTCCATTTCTAGACAATTTGCTTAAAGGTTATAGGTGCTCTCAACAAAGATGATTGTCTGGACTTTCTTGACAAATGATCTCCTCTTGGTACTACCCTGTATAATCACCAGCCACATTTCAGCTATTTTTCATCTTGTAGGTTGGTAATCCACTCAAGAACCTAAAACCATAGCTTTCCCCTCGTTTGTTAGCCAACAAACCAGTCAAATGCAGAAAACTCACAACTTTTCTTGTATTTGTGTAAGCGGCCTCAGATAATCAAAGTTGCATTCAAAATAATAATTACATCTTATATCACTTTATTATAGGAATCTGCTGCTAGTAGCAACCCACCCATCCTACCTCTTTACAATGACAATGAGGCATCTCACCCTAAATCACTCATGTCCCTAGACAATCAACCACTGACATAGGTATCTCTTGTAGGAGTTTGTAGTTGCTATCATGCTCCATCACATATACCACTATTGTAGGACACATGGCTTGTGGCTAGTCCATTCCTTATCAAACGGCCGGCTTAACAGATTTAATTTGAGATTCTGCCGATGACGATGATTACTAGCTTGACGCTACAACCCAATGACTGAACCACCTACCAGTTTTCCTTTGTATTTGCTCTCTTGAAGCTTACACTAGTAATATTATAATTCAAAATTGAGGACAACAATGGTAGCACAAATTCTGCTCCTGTTCACTTCAATGTCGTTTCAAAAGATCTTTAAGTTTTGATTTATCACCTTCAAGGTGCTATCACAATATTTTGGGGCATGTGACATACAATTGAGAATAAAAGACCTTTGAAAACCAAATTTTTGAATGTGATTTTCTGACTAGTCAATTCATTTTTGCATGATCCATGCTAGCTAATACCCGATGTGATCCAAAGTGGTTGCTTTTGAGCTGAATCTGTTCATTCATACAAAAGACTTCAAAGAAATTCTGAAGCAAAGTAGATGGAAACTCCAAACGTACAAAAAGGGACAGAAATTGTAGACACAAAAGAGCAACTCTCAAACGTACCAAAATAACAGGTGCCCAAAGAGAAATAACAGCACCAATATTTTTTCTGGCTGCAATAGATCATAGCAGACAAATACCCGAAATCAGCTCACCAGAGCCTCATCTAAAGTTTCTGGAAATAATTTTGTTAACTCCTTGAAAGAAATGTATCCATTTGTTTGGTCATCAAATTGCCAAGTTACCATGAGGGAAAAATTCATGCCATGTCCATACAATATTGTTAAACGCCATCATCCTCTGAGTTGGTCCCACCAGAGGCTTAATCTATACCATGAACAACAAAAAGTGCATCAAAGGAAATACTAGGTCTTTCGTGTTCTGGATAACTCTTAACAAGATCTAAATGAAGGATTGAGCCAAGATTATAATTAAATGTTTGATACCTAAGAGTTTTTCACATCAACACCATTGAAAAGGACTATCAAAACATGGCAAATTCATTTACCTCAATATAGTAGCTGAATACCAACTTGCTTGCAAGAAGCAATATCCAAAATAGAGTATACCTACCAGATCCACAAACACAGAAGATGCCTAGTCATATGCAAGGTTACTGGATTGAGCTGTCAAGCATGTCTGAAGACATTTGAACTGATCATTACATACAATAGCAGGAAAGTACTTATTTTAACATCCTTTTCTGTTTGCTGTATTAGAGAATCAAAACTACGGAACAGAGCAGAAAACAACCATTGTCCAAGAAACAACATACTTGATAAGTGTGAAGTGGCCCTCGTGCATTCCGCGTCCCAGAAAAAGGCGAGGCTACAGTTACAGATTAGATTTATTATTCTTAGTAACCAATCAGTAACACAAATCAAAAGCTCAGGAAAACAGAATTTTCTTAAGAACAGGTCACAATATTTACATGATAACCTATGTTGCACATGAAATCCCATTAGGGTTTACCCGATCGCGCATTGTTTTTGTTCTTTTTTTCAAAAGCTGCCAATATGGATATCATGTGAAAAGATTTCAAAAGAGCAGTTCTGTTGCTTGGTTTCAGATGGTTAACCCCCAACATCTGCTAGTCACTTCAATCAGATACTGAAGCAAATGAATATCAGATACTGAAGCAAATCGTTTTTGCAAACATGGATTTGCAGATATATTCATTGGCTATTCATTTCAATTGTATCTACTTCAGTATTTCTACTATTCATTTGGATTGCCACCAGCAGTGGATCCCTGCCCAAAGAGAAAAAATTTGCAAATTTTTTTGCGATCCGGGACAGCGTTTCTGATCCCAGATCGCTGGCAACTTTTTGCGATCCACGACAGCTTTTCTGGTCCCAATCCGCTGCAACTCAGATAATAACTTATATTCTATATTTATACAGTGTCGTTGCAACCAGTCACTGTCCAGAACGCAACAAAAGTTTGCAAAAAAAATACGCAAAAAAATAGTGTTCTGGGCCAAAATCCTGGAACGTTTTCCAGGACGTGTTATTATTATTATGCATCTATGATATTATGAATATTATTATATAGTCCAGATGCAGTGACACGATTCAGTGCCCAGATTTGCTTTTTTTACTGCCCAAATTAAAACCAAAAAAAAAACGAAAAGAGGCCACAAGCCAGCAGACCCGCGGTGGCTGTGGAGAGAGAGAGAGAGAGAGAGAGAGAGAGAGAGAGAGAGAGAGAGAGAGAGAGAGAGAGAAAAGAAAGAAGAAAAATCTTTATTAATGTCTGTTAGGTGCCCAAAGGTGCAAAAGACAGAAAAATACATACATAACTATGAGGAGCATTGTCCATGTCGGACAACATAAAAAATAAAACTAGCTAGTCTAAGCTAACCAAATGTATAAAACTCTCTCTAGCTAGTCAGAAGGATATACACGATAATCATGTAAGAGCTTAACCTCCAGCTCTTCCTTAGGGTACAGGTGCTCGAGCTTAACCTCTTGCTCTGTTGAGGAAGAAGGAGAGGAAAGAGATGTACAAGTACAGACAAATCAATCTCGGAAGAAGCGTCTGATGCCCTGAGAATCCATGGTCTGTGGCTGGCGTCAAACTCTACACGCCTTGTGTGGATCTGCTGGCTGATGGCTGGGCATGCTGGGCCTTCGCCCTCTCCGGTATGTCTAGCTCATCATCTGACAGGTCACGCTCACACTTCTGGAAAAAGCTAGTGAGATAGAGAGGTATAATAGGGAGCCCCAGGTTGTCTCTATGTAAGATATGTGTGCCATAGAAGGTAAGCTTGACCTTACCAGGGTCCCCGGTCGATCCCATACTATGTGACAATAACCACGATGGAGCTGCTGTATATGCATGAGTCCCCCGCGGAAGGTCCATCATTGAAAAACCCCATGGGCCATGACTGAAAGAGATCAATCACATCGCCATACCATGAAGATGCATTGCTGAATAATTTGTTGTAGACTATATGAACCTACCGTGTTATGGGCTGCCCTCTTCAGTTTGATCTCTTCTCCATTGAATGCTATGGTTGTGGGTTACCAGATGAACTAGAGCCGCCAAGAGCATCATTGTTGTCGTCTCTGGAGTCTATAGTCATGCATTTATTTGACCTTAAAACTTGTCTCTCTTAGTTCCTCACTTTTTAGCATCTTTGTGACATTCCGAATCTCATTTAGGGGCATTCCTGTCAGTTCATTGTCAGTTTGGATTTTGGAAACTTAAGTTCTTCTTTGTGCAAAATTGCTGCTATTTTCAGGTCCTCTATTAGCTGCAATATTGTTAAAAGTTTTCATAACTGCTTTATACTATTTTAAAATTCTCTTGAAGTGCTTAGTCTCTCAGTCTCATCTTTAGAAAATATCTTCCCCCTAGATTGAATTCGGACTTGCTTGTCTTAGCATTTACGCATTTAAAATCCACTAGACTTCTGCAAAATTCCAAAAAGTCAGGTTCAATTATGATGGCTCTTAAAAATTCCAGTATCTGATAGAAATTTCATAAATAGTGTATGAAGTACAATTGTATCCTGAATATTCAGGTTGCAAGTAGCCCGATTTCAAGATTGGATCCTCATTCAGACTTCTTCTCAGTATTATATATAGCTCACATTCTTAAGAGACAAATGGTTGGAGACGTAATACTCTATTTCAAAAAGTGCATCAACTTGCAGTTAACATCCATTCTTGTGTAACATGACATAAGCATTTTTCAAGACTCAAGGGGATTGCAAATTCATGCGTATAATTCTTAACTGAACTTAAGACCAAAACACAATGTTGTAATGTTTGTTCCTATATACTTCATTAGACAATTTGAAATAGAGACAACATGGTTCGGAGTTTGATGTGTATCTATATTGAAGGCATCAGACAGAAGCATGACAAGTTAAAGAGCATATAACCTGTGACCACCAGAGAAAAAGACGAATAGGATATCGATCTGAGTTCTCCGACCACCGTCTTAAATTAGGAAATATGAAGAAGGCTGCACCGAGCATGTTTGGAACAAGATAAATGATGACTGCTATAACATACAGAGATGGACTTGTTCCATTGGGACCAAACCAGCTTCTGATAGTCTTAGTCAGACCAGTTGGATTTTCCCAAGAGTGTACATAGCAAGCAGACAGGATGATAACCCAAGATAGAGCCACCAGCAGCTTCAATAAAAGTCTCACGATGAAAAAGAAGCTGAGACTGTGATAAGCCTTGATGTTGAAAATAATATCCAACACAGCTGCACACCAACAGACGGGCAGATATACAGGATATGTAAATTTGAGATTTTACTGCATCGAAGAGAATGTCAAAAGCACACACAAATTCAATCCTTCACGTTGATGTGTGCATGTCTACATTGGTACTCCATGGAACAGTCGCATTAACCTGCTCTAAAATACATCCTGAAAGTGACGATAGTTTGCTCCTTATAGCTGAGCACAACCTAAGAAGTGTACATACTGCAGTTAGGGCACTGTCTTCAAATTCCCATGCACTTACAAATGTACAGAACCATGTTAGCTGAACTAACGTGTTTAGTAAGAGAATATGAGATTTTACCTTGTAAAAAGCGAAGGCCTGCAGCTGTTATGAAAATGCTCAGGACCTTTTTGAACACAGCATTATTGAAAACTGCAGTTGGGGATCCAGATCCACTCCAAGCTATTACAATCATTGCCTGAATGCAAAGAGCCACCTTACAAACCTCCAGCATGGACTTTGCCATAAGAAAAACAGATACTATTGATGCGACGTAAGTTATGAACACACATCACAAATATGGCATCAATGATAACATGAAGAACAGCAGAAAGAAAATGATGATCGTATAGTAATTTCTGACTGAAATTCTGCACGAACAATCGTCCGCTGTCAAAAGTAGCAGAGTTCCGGCAAAAATTGGAGTGGACCAGACCTAGAAGGACTCAGCAAGGCAAACCAACTGAATGAAGATCTCTTACAGCTATAGCTTAGATACTACTCTAGAGGCCCTTTGGGGAATCTTCCGAGAAGCTATGATGAATTAGAGTTAAGATCCCCCAACCTTATTTCCAATCCTATGAGTTTCTAGAAGGAATTCGGTCTAGTTAAGACCCCGCAGTTTTGAGTTCATATAGGGTCCAATCCTTCACAACTAAATGTCCTCAAGGCCCAGAAAGCAATGGATGGGGAAAATTAGTAAAGATGTTGACCCGAGGACCGGGATTTAGTCTAGCTAAGATCCCCCAGTTTCATCCCGTTGCATGTCAATGAGAATTGCAGTTTGCATATCAATGAGATGTGCAGTTTACGATTATGAATGATTGAATTATGTAAAAACTCTGTACTATGGCGATGGCCTACAGTTTTGCATTGCGATAGCCAAAATTGTATTCAATTGGCCAAGAATATTGTGTACATGCAAGGATGAAACACTTGGATTGGCATTTTATAACAGAGAAAGTGCACAATGGCAAGATATAGCTAGCCATAACAAAGTAGATTAATCAGCTTCAGAAGTAACTAACGTAAACAAAACTGAACCAAAAAAGTGAGCTAAAGGAAAAACAAGTGACAGAAAAAAAAAACTAATTAAATAACAAACAAAAGACATGGATTGGGACAAAGAAAAGACCATTAGTACACATACAACTCCAATTACCATATACAATGTCTTTACCTTCAATAACATCTGAATTGATAAAGTACCTGAAGGCTTAAGATGAGGAAAGTCCACATGCGATCAAAGCTTCTGAACAGGTGCCAAAAGGAGCGAATCTCGACAAAACCTGTCTTGTTCAGATGTCGAGCTGGTTGCTTTTGCTTTCGCCGACGGAACTGCATCTGTGCAAAGAACTCAGCTTTGCTTTTGTCAACTTCTATATGATTTCAGGAGAATATGAGCATAGCCAAGATGATCATTCATAATTTTATTATGTCCCCTTTGCAATTACATAAATGCATGAGAACCAGTATACAGCCTTATTGGCTAGTAGCATACCTGAGCAATATTGCTACCCTCAACGCGTTGCCTAAAAAAATTATCCTCAGCCCGCATGGGCCAACCAAGTCTAAAACAATCAACAGACCTGCAAGAGAGATTCCTTTTTGAAGTCCGAACATCTCTAAGTACAGTGATCAAGCAGTAACTTTGGATAACAGTGGCACATTGCTCATTAAACTCGAAAAAACTCATTTGCCTGAGGCGTACCAGAAATATTCATTCAGATCGTCATAATTGCGCCATGAGGAGTGAGGAGCAGTGCCATTCCTATTGGATTCAGCTTCCTTTATCCCAGCCCGCACCACAGCATATAAAAACAAATCAACAAAACAAGAAGGAGGCCCCAGATTCATGAGAGTTTGAACTTACTTATTTGGTACATGTGCAGGAATTAAAGAACCGGAAATAAGGGTCACTAAGAACCTTTCGAATGATCTTGTATATTGGAGTCACAACTTTTGTCAAGAAAGAATAGTCATCTGAACCATATACGGGCTTTATGTTCTCTCCTGTCACATAACTCACTTTTCCTGACAGCATTCCACAAACTTCCCATGCCATCTGCATGCACAGAAACACAGGCGAACCATCAAACAGGTCAGTGCACGGAATAATCAGAGACCTCATTGCTGTGTAACTAAAGCCAGGTATAAAGAGTTTGGACTGCCTGAATGGCCGGTTCTTCCCATTCTGAAAAGGCAGGAAACTATGCACTTGAGTGAAAGGCATCAAAATCAATTTAGATGATGTGGACAGACTCTTACAGAGAAGTTGGTACGTACCACTCCAGTTGGTCATGATAATTTATGTTTTCTATTTTGTAACCATATTTGAGTAAGAAGAATGGAACTTCTCAAAAGTTTCTACAACCATAATAACAAATTTGATATTTGACAAACTGCTGACCCAAAAAAATCATATTCATCTTACATGTCTCTAGATAAATTTTCAGTTATAAAAATAAAAACAGCTCACACGCCAACAGCCAAATGTTAGCATCTAACCTACAAACTGCAGTTAAAAAACACAACAATTGGCAGGGGGTCCCTACAAACAAGTTCACTTTGATACACTCACTCATGTTCAGTTCACAGGTCTGTTATATGAATTTTCAGTTAACAAATTGAAACAGCCTACATGCCAACAATGGAATGTTAGCATCTAACCTACAAAACATATTTCCCAGATCAGCGCGTCGGCGCAAGAGAGGTATTCTCTCTCATGAACTAGCTACAGCTAATTCTATGTTTGTTTCTGTGATGATATGTGTCTGCTACTGCATGACTAACACTCATCAACTCAAATCATCATGTTTCATCATTCTCGTTGATCCTACATATCAAGGTTGCATCCCAATTCGAACAAGGTTCAAACCGCCAGGCCAAGTTCGAATCGAAAAACGGTTCGAACCTTTTTTTTTTATTAATTCTTCAAAAAAAAAGTCAAACATTCATTGATAGTACAGATACTTAAATTTTAATAGCTAAACAATTTCAATCTTCCTCTAAATTTACAAATATCAGAATTCAGGATAATCAGATCTCTTGTGACGGTTGGACCTGTCGTATCAAGATTCAATTTTCAAAACAGAATTTACAGAAATTAGAATGACATTATGAGTCATGACCCAAGTAGTACATACTACAGTTAAAACTTAAACAGACTACATAGTACATACTACAGTTAAAACTTAACTTCAGGAATCAGAAACTTGAAACTTGAAACTCGATTCTAGAATCCATAATATATCATGATTCATGAATCATAACAAAATAGTAAATACAAATGCCAGGTGCCTCATGAGTCCGGTCACCACTGTAAATACTAAACAGCTCAAGAGTCAATGCTCATCTAGTGAGTCGTGACATGAACATCGTAGTGTCATCTACAGACTAGTAACTAGTAACTACAATGATCTAATGTACATACTACAATCATCTAAAGACTGACATCAATGAGCACTGAGCAGGGCCCAGGCTACAGTGAGCACTCTAAGCTCTCCTACACCTGAGTCTCCTCCCACTCGCTGGTGGTGCTGTGGAGCCTGCTGTGGCCTTTGGAGTGGTAGGCTCAGCTGCGAAATCCTCATCAGAGGCAGAGGTATGATGCCCCTCATCCTCATCCCCGCCCTCCTCGGACTCCTCCTCCTCTGAGGACTCTAACCCTGACGATGCCTCAGACTCATACTCAGACTCGTCCTCGGGGCTATGAGCACGGGAGCTGCTAGCCTCTCCTGCCCTCCTCCTATGCTCTGCTCGAGTGACAGGCCCTGCACAAGTGCACACAAAGAGGGACAAACGTGTTATTGCCTGCAAATTAGTAAATTACAATTTACGATAATCAGTAACTTCAAACTTCGAAAATTTAATTCAAGACCTGTCACCTTAGACAATCCTAATTTCTCACCTTCCCTCTGCATGGCCTCCTCATGGAGGAATGCGTACACGTCCTCCTCTGACTGGTCTCTCGGTGGCAACTCCAGAACCTTTGCCACATCGATCAGATCGGGATGAACCTACGCACATGTGACAATGCACATTGAAATCAAGACAAAATTTGGAGGGCCGAGTCCCGACAAAAGTTAAAATTTAGCTTATTGTACAGTCTAGTATCTACTATGTAGTATGTAGTATGTAATATGATCTATTTAGTATAATAGTATCTACTAATTGCCAACTGGGTCCTGCCACCTGGGATGACGGATCACATGTTAGAATTTAGACATTATAATTTATGGTGTACAAGTTACCTGGATAGGCTCTGCGGTGGTCTGGAGTCTACCCAAAAGTCTCAGGTTGGCGTGTACGTACACCAACCTCTCCAACTGCGCTGATGATAGTCGATTCCGCTTCTTCGTGTGAATCATGGAATGGACACTCCAATTCCTCTCACAAGCGACTGCAGTGCAGTCCTGTGAGAGAATCCTGATGGCAAGGCGACGCAATTTGGGGACATCAACCCCAAACTTCGACCACCATGACACGGGACGCAGTTGGCCTGAATCACAGTTCAAGGTTGAAGGGACAGTTAGTACTTACTACTAGCAAGTTGCAACCAAGTTCCAAGTTCCAACAAGTTACAATATGATTGACTAACTGTGCAGTAAAATGTGAACTAAGTTGTAACAAGTTTAAATGTAATGTTAAATGGACCATGCCACATGGTCAGTTTATTACCCTCTCTCAAAAGCGCCAAGCCAGTGGCGAACTCCAAGGTCTCCTGCCTGAAAATTTGAAGCTCATCCAGCAGGTTATCTTGCTCGCGTACATCAGGATAAACTCGGTAGATATAGGCAATGAAGCCATCCCTGAGCTCCCTATCTGTGAACTGCTCCTCGTTCCTCCAAAGTGGATGGAGTATGTGGGCCATGGCATGCAAGGGCCTATGAAACCACTCCCACCTGCTCAACCAAAGGAGCCGGACCTCCGTAAGCCTGCAAGAATTAAGATTCAAGAGTCAAGACACAGTAATAATTATACAATATAGTACAATGTACATGATAGATCATAGTACATACTGCATACTCTTGTCTACATACTACATTTGAAATTTGAATCTTGATTCTTGACATACATAATACCTCTCTGGGCTAATGGTCGTGCAAAGCCTCAACTGCTCGCCCAGCCTGTCCATGAACTCGTACAAGAGGCCCAATGTGCAGCCCTCTCGATCTGTAAGGTGCAGGACAGTGTGGATGGGTTTTAGGCCCACCACAATGGATCGAGCCTCATCCCAAAATGGTGAATGCATAACGGTCCGCTCGAATCTTACTCTTGGGCTCCTGTGACGGCCCCCACTGCGCCCAATCAACAGCAACAACCATCTGCCTCAAGCCCTAATGAACTTTCAGCAGTCGTTCCAAGACCAGGAACATAAATGCAAACCTGCATAGGGCACATTGCACAAGTGACAAATTCTAAGTTCTAACTTCTGACAAGAGTCAAGAGTCAAGACAATACATGGCACATGCATCATTGCATGAAATATTTACCACTACTAACTAATCAGTAAATAGTAAATACTTACCAAGTTCCGACAGTCTACAGAAGCGCATTCAAGAATCAAATTTGGGTTGCAACTTGCATACCTGGTGGGGGCAGGTCTCAAGACATCCAAGGTGGACTGTCTCCTGAACATGGCGAGGACCCTAGGCTTCTTGGTGACATATCTCACCAAGAACCGTACAGTACGCACCACCTCCGCAATCCATGGAATCTTGGCCACATCCTCGACCAACAAGTCCAGGCAGTGTGCAGCACAAGGTGTCCAAAAGATGTGGGGGTAGGTCTCATTAACGAGCCTACCCATGGAGACGCAGTTTGACGCATTATCTGTGACCACCTGCACAACCATACAATGCAATGTGCAACGTGCATGAGTTTGAATTCCGAATTCAAGACTCAAGTGCTCAGTGGCAACTGCTTAGACTTTAGTGAACCATAATCCATTGTTAATCAATCCGAAATCGCCATTGAACAATGAACATTCAACATTGACATTTACAAATTAGTAATTACCTGTAACCTAATACCTTTCAAGTTTTAACATTATAGGTAAACCGTAAATTGTAATTTGTAATAAGTATAATATATAAAACTGTACAACGTGCTGTGGTCCGACCTCCTCAATGGCAGCTCGAATATGTGAGAACATGTACTCGCCCGTGACTGCCTCCCCAGAGGTGTCGATGGATCTGAGAAACATCGTCCCCATGCACGAAGACACCAGGATATTCAATATGTGGCGCCTCCTCGTATCGCTCCAACCATTAGATATGATGGTGCAACCATACCTAGTTGAAAGTTCACAGGTGACAAGTGACAAGTCAGTGGACCGTGGTCACGACTCACGACTCACGACTCACTTACAGGTGACAAAACAAGATGAATCATGATTCATGATAGATCCGAGAGAAATCAGGATAGATCTTAAATTGTAAATTGTAATTCAAATTTCATGGCAAATTCCCATGATAAATGATCATTTGAATATTCATGATTAAACATAAATAGCTAGCTGCAGCCTGCAAATTGCAATTAACAAGTCATTTAGAATTAACGCCTGCAATTTAACAATCACCATAAAGTCTTTAAAGTTTAGAGTAGATAAAGTTAAAGGCAAGTAGTACGTACTGGGCCCATGCCTTCCTGAGAGGCTCTAGCTTCTGGTCAACAGAAGCCTGCTCATCAAGAAGCCCCTTCTCAGGTGCTCGCAAGATGGCCCCTGCCCAATCGCACTCACCGCACTCATCGCCCTCCTCCATGCCGGGGTCCTAGCCAAATGAAATGGCAGATCGCAGGTGTAGAACAACTGTCGAACGGCAACCTCTGCCTCTGCCATGGCTCTGGGAGCGAAGCTGGACACATAGTACTCCCTACCCCCCATCTGTGTAGTGCGGCCCCGTCTACCTCTCCCTCTCTCAGGTGGATGATGTGGTGCCGGTATGGTCATGGCTGGAGGTGGTGTCAAAGATCATGCACCAGAAGGCGGGTCAAGCTGGGTACTAGGCCCTGCCTCATCTGCAGCTCTGTCCTCTGGGCCATGGGAAGCGAGGGGTGAGCGGATGGCAATTGGGGGGCGTGATGTGGTGGCCTCTGGCTGTGTCGCTGTGACTGCATCTCGATCTGCCAAAAAAGACAAATTTGAAATTACAATACGATTTAGAAATTAGATGATCAATGAAATTGAAAATTCAAACTTGATGTATCATGTGAGCTAAAAGTTAAAACTTAAAACTTGATCAATGTTTGAACTTTGAAGTGTAAGAGTCTTAGAGTTGAATGTTTACCTCTCGGTCTGGGCCCCATCCTCGAAGGGCCAACCTCCTCCGATGCGACAGGAGTGAGTAGCGTGTCAGGAGCATGCATGCAAGTGGCAATCTCGTACCCCCTCAAACGTAACAAATGTGCCCTGATGTGTGTGGACCCTCCAGTGTAAAACTGGTGACAGTATCTGCAAGTCCATCTCTTTGTGCCCGATGTGCCATAGGCCGCAGCGATGGTGACGTGATCCCACAAGGGATCCCTATCCCTCGGCATGGTGGCCTACAGCGACAGTTGGATTTCTTGCATGAGTCTGCACCAGATGGGGTCTAGGGGTGAACATTGCGAAGACTAAGGTTATGGTCTTCAACACTTCTCGAGCGTTCATGCAATGACAAGAGCTTACTTTGGGGGGATAGGTCCTAGAGGTAGTCCCTTCCTAAACATACCTAGGGATCCTTTTCTCAGGTCCTACTTTTCGCATGAGACAAGCTGCTACCACTCGACTGGGGAAGGGACATGCCTCCCTTGTTCAGCTAGAGAAATTTTGCTTCCGGAAGTCCATCCAGGATGCTCGCAGTAAGTGTCGCCTCTTTGATACCATTGTCACCCCTACAGCTCTATATGCGGCAGAGGCATGGTGTGCAGGTCTTCCCTCTTCACACTGGGCCAGTCTTTCACGACTACAGACCACCATGCTAGCTCGGTTGATCCGTGCGAAGCCTTCGGTTCCACATGAGATTCTTTTGGCCGAGTTTGCAGTTCCACCTATCCAGATCGAGGTAGCTCTCCAGCTCATTACTTATACACAGAGGATACAGGCGTTACCAGAGACAAACAGACGATACATACAGATTGCACTATCCTCCTCACAGCGTCTCCACGGTCAGGGCTACAGATTATCATGGTTCTCTCAGGCATCCCACCTCCTACTTAAGTCATTTGGTATCTCCATCACAAAAACCAGCTTTTTACCGGACACATTTCTTGGAGCTGGATGCATTTGGGACCCCGGTCATGCCACGCTACTTGGAGTCCGGACTATCACATTGCCTCAGATTCACACTGGGACAGCTCAGGGTGTTGTCTCATCAGCTAGCTATTGAGACGGGGAGGTTCCATGGTATTCCCAGAGAGGAGCGGATTTGCCAGTTATGTTCTCTAGGTGAGGTGGAGTCTGAGGAGCACTTTATCTTCAGATGCCCGGTATACTATGAGATCAGAGGGCGATATCACTGCCTGTTTCGACACATGCCTACCACCCTACGCTCCCTCATAGCGTATGAGGACCCACGATGTGTTGCTCTGTTGGTACGCGAGATGGTCATACTACGGAGAGATTTATACGGGACACCCCAGCATTTTCAGTCACAGCCACTGATCACTTCATTCTTCACTAGGCAGAGATCACGTGATTTACTGCCCGAAGATGATGATTCTGACGACAACGACTCACATGCTCATAGAGATCAGAGACAGTGTACCCCCCACCATCACGCTACTACCAGGATCACCAGGCATCCTACACAGAGACGTACTATCACACATGCTCGTGCTCAAAGACGATGCCGACAGGCTCCAATGCTCCCTCATGCTGCGGCTCGCATTACATCCTTTTACAGCAGCAGCTCAGCGGCATCAGCAGCATCATAGCATCATAGCCTTGATATCTTGACACAGATAGATACGTGTCTATTTTAGTTTTAGTTTGTACTAGAAGTTTTCCTTATTACAGTTTTGGAGACGTTTTATACGCTCCCATGGTTACCACATACTTGACATGTACTTCATTAGTCTTATATGCCTTTGGCATGGAAAAGACATTAATAAAGCTTTCTTTCTTCTTTTCTCTCTCTCTCTCTCTCTCTCTCTCTCTCTCTCTCTCTCTCTCTCTCTCTCTCTCTCGATGGCCTCCCTCTCGCGATGGTGATGGCTGCTGCCCTGGCCTAGCTCGCCATACCCTGGTCGCACTCACCTCCCCTCTGACCTCCATCGCACTCAGCGGGTCTCCATGGCCAGAAAAAAGGGGAGCCCTCGCTCCCCTCCCCCTCGCTCCCCTCCCTCTCCTTCGCTACCCCATCCCTCTCCTTTGCAGCCTGTCGCTGGCCCTTCACACACCCCCTCGCTGCCTACTCCCTCCCCCACCACCTCTCCCACCCCCTCGCTGGCCCTTCCCACCCCCTCGCTGCCTGCTCAGCCTACTCCCGCCCCTCCCACCCCCTCGCTGGCCCTTCCCACCCCCTCGCTGTCTGCTCAGCCTACTCTCGCCCCTCCCACCCCCTCGCTGCCCCTCCCAACCCCTCGCTGCTTGCTCACAGCCCTCCCCCCTCTTCCTTGGCCCTCTCCTTTCTCCATGGTTCTCCTGCCCCCTCCCATTATCCTCTCTCATTCCCTAAAGAAGCCTACTCTCCTACAAAAGCATTTGAACAGTACCTTCTCTCTTGCATGGAACAGATTACATTGGAATCTAGCTACCTAAGGATGGAAATGGGTCAATTGAAAACCACAATACAAGCTATGGCAATCGAGAAGCAAACTATGATGGCCCGGATCATATCTTTGGAAGAGACCTTGAGCAGAAAAGAAGAACCAGCCAGCACCACAAAGATCCAAGAATTGGAGGAACGGATTGAGCAACATAAGGCGGAAACCAAAACATGGGCCTCTCTATTCAAAGAAGATGGTAAAGAAGGTACACACACTTTCAATAGCGTCATCTCAGCCACCATATCCGAAGAAGAAATGTGGAAGTATAAATCTCTGAAAGTGCGGGTGCGAGGGATTGAAGATACTAAGGCTCCAATTACCGAAGCATCCAGTTTCCTCACGGATACACTTTCCCACCATCACAACGGAATGGAAAAAGCGTGGAGAACTAAAAGAGATCCAACTACACTCATCATACGGTTCACGGGAACAGAGGAGCAGCAAGCTGTCCTTAGGCTACGAGCTAGGCTGAGAGGTACCCTTGTCTTCATGGACGATGACCTCACACCTATGCAAGTTGCCGAAAGGAGGAAGGTTTTCAGCGAAGCCAAAGCACTGGGAAAAAGGCTGATCTATCGGGATGGTAAGGCCCAATACATTGACCCCCAAAAATCTGAGGCATAGGGATTTGGGCCCCCCGGACTTAGGAGCGGTTCGGGGGCCCTCACAAAAGCATTGCGGTTAAGTTTATGGAACTGCAATGGTATCCATTCTTCAGCTACAGCAGGAGACTTTAGAGATTTTTGTACTAAAGGGGATATCCTTATACTTACTGAGACACATGAGAGTCCTGAGAGAGGACTTCCTTGCATTGAGGGATTTTGCTGGCTTTCTACTTGCAAAGGGAAGACGAGGGCACTGACTAGTCGCGGTTCAGGTGGTGTTGCTTGCTTATTTTGAGACTCTCTCCAGCCATGGGTCGAGCTACTATACACTGACGAGCAGGCTCGCTATATCTGGATCAGGTTGGACCACAGGTTGATGGAGTTAGATCGTGACATATTCTTGGCTAGTTGTTATTTCCCTCCAGAGACATCTGCTTTCACCTCAGAAGAGGAGTCACCTTTCATGGATATTTCATTGGACATTATCAGATATGAGGATCGAGGATATATTCTTCTAGCAGGGGACTTCAATGCCAGGACTGGGTCTAGGCAAACGGAATTTCACAGAGCAGCAGATGACCCACAGCGGATACATGCACTTGATTGGGATGATCTTGGTCTTATACGGCGATCGGCGGATGCAACGGGTCCAGTCACATCGTATGGGGAACAGATGCTTCAGTTGGGTGAGGCTCATGGACTGGCCATTTATAATGGCCTTCTTCAGCTGCCAGGCTCTGGTGACTACACTCCTTACCTATTTCCCACATGAGCATACTTTAGAGGAGCAATCCCTCTTTCTTGTCCAGACCATCCATACTGCAGCTTCCATTGCCTTTCCATCCCCACGGCCCAAAGACCAACAACGTCATAGACCCTATAACCCCTGGTATGATCAGGAATGCATCCAGCTACATCAGAACCTCATATATGCTCGCTCCCATCTTCCTCATATGACCAAAACCATATCACGTGTCTACCGCAGAACCACAAAAAAAAAAGAAAATCGCATACGAGATTGGTCAGGGTAAGAAACTGATGGATCTCCTCTTTAGTTCTTCCTCAGGTTCATTCTGGAAGACGTTCCTTCCACGGTCACCCCCACCACGGATCACAGACCTCAGCACTTGGGTCGCATATGCCACATCATTGTACACCATCCCAGATACCCCTCCTCTTCCCACCTCCTGTCTCACGGATACTTCTGCCATATTCACTAACGAACTTATAGAAAAGGCCATCACACGACTCCATTCCCATAAAGCCAAAGACATTGATGAGCTAGAGGCTGAACTTCTAAAGTATGCTCCCGACATCCTCTCACCCTTTCTCTCCATCCTATTCAACCGAGCTGTCACCTCTGATTTTCCCTCTCCATGGTCCACAAACCTCATTCACCCTATCCACAAAGGCGGGGACCCCATGAAAGCTGACAACTACCGCACCATTATGATCAGTCACCTCTTTGCCAAAGTATATGGTTCTATCCTACAGTCAGAGATCAGTACAGAGATGGATGCTAGATCACTCCATGCCATTGGACAGGCGGGTTTCAGACCGGGATATACTACATCGGATCGTATCTTTACTTTGAGGTCCATCATTGAGGAGGCTAAGGCCAAGAGGGAGCGTGTATACTGCTGCTTTGTGGATTTCCGCAAGGCATTTGATTTTGTGCCTAGGCATCTATTGATATAGAGACTTCATGATCGGGGTTTTCAGGAGGATACTATACAGGCGGTAGTAGCATTGTACAGGCGAGTTATTGGCAGGGTCCGACTATCAGGAGTTATTTCACCGGAGGTGGTCAGTACTATTGGACAGGGATGTCCACTCTCTCCTACACTTTTTGGTCTTTACATTGACGAGCTAGAGCATGTTATACGGAGTGATGGAGGGGAGGGTTGTACATTGGGCGACCTCATTATTGCTATTCTCCTTTATGCTGATGATGTGGTTTTGCTTTCACGGACGAGAGAGGGTTTGCAGCGACACTTAGATGCTCTTCTTTCTTTCTACACACGGTGGGGTTTGTCGGTGAATGTGGCCAAGACTAAGGTTATGGTGTTCAACACCTCTAGGTCTTTCATGATGCGGCAGGAGCTTCTATGGGATGGTCATCCCCTAGAGGTTGTTGATTCCTATACATATCTAGGAGTACTATTCTCGGGGCCTACGTTCAGCATGAGACACGCAGCTATTTCCCGGGTACGGAAGGGCTATGCCTCACTGATAGATTTGGAGAGACTATGTTTCAGCTGACACATCAGAGATGCGACTAGTAAGTGTCGGCTCTTTGACACTATGGTTGTGCCCTCAGCTATGTATGCTTCCGAGACATGGAGTACTGGTCTGACAGCTACTGATTGGACATATATCTCCCGGCTCCAGATTCGCTTGCTCTCCCGGATGATACGGGCTAAGCCCTTAGTACCACACCAGATTATCTTGGCGGAGTTCGCGGTCCCCCCCATTCAGATTGAGGCCTTATTCCATATTGTGACATTCATACAGAGGTTAGAGGATCTTCAGGACGGGGGTACACATTATGTAGTTGCAACTTTATCTTCATCCCGGCGCCTACACTCAGAGGAACACCTTTTCTCATGGTACTCCCAGGCTTGCCACCTCCTCTCTACATTGGGTATCCAGATCAGTGATCTACCTGCGGGCACCCACCAATACATTAGAGGCCTCCTTTATAGATCATATCTTCATATCACTTGGCAGGGTCCATTGGGGACCAAGAGTGAGTTTTATCGTACACACTTTCTATCTCTTGATCTGGCTGGCTGCCCCATAGTATCTGGTTACTTGCTGAGGAGTATATCACATAGTCTGCGGATAGCGATGGATCAGTTTCGGGTTTCTTCACATCAGCTGGCTATTGAGACTGGCAAATACAGTGGCACCCCACGAGAGGACCGGCTTTGTAGCATGTGTGTTATGCATGAGACTGAGGACGAGTCACATTTCCTCTTCAGATGTCCAGCCTACTATGAGATACGGGGGCGGTACTACTGCTTGTTCAGAGAGCACCCAGTTACACTTTCTACCTTGATATCTTATGAGGACCCTAGATGTGTCGCACTGATGATCCGAGAGATGTCAGACCTGAGGAGGAGGAGACTAGATGGTACACATTCCCTGACACAGCTGAGCAATGATGAGTGCATATCCCGTCGGAGACAGAGATCCGAGGTACCCATAGGCAGCGACTCAGATGGAGAGGCCGAGATTCCCGACTCCTTCGTACACCGGCATCAGAGACCATGTCGACGGCCAGAGAGACAGTCGGTTATTAGATCACAGCCCAGAGCGCCACGGCAGCAGAGACGACACCGACGGCCTATTCGGCGACAGAGGTCCAGGGGACATCTAATCACACCTTCACAGCATACCATCCACCATTTCTTTCATGTTGATGGGCATCGTGATATATGATTCCAGGCTATTGGATCTTGACTGGGCCAGCTGTCTTTATGCATTGTATTTGCAGTTATTTAGTTTTATAGATGATTGAGCTTTAAGCTCATATGTGCACACTTGACATGTACCTTTTCTTAGTCCTATGTACCTTAGGGTATTCAAGGACATTAACAAAATCTTTCTTCCTTTCTCTCTCTCTCTCTCTCTCTCTCTCTCTCTCTCTCTCTCTCTCTCTCTCTCTCTCTCTCTCTCTCTCTCTCTCTCTCTCTCTCAAAGGTGAGTCTACAGGTCTCTCTAAGTTCTAAGTTCTAAGTTCTAAGTTCTAACTAGACTCTAGTAACTACTTAGTACTAACTAGTGACTACTAACCCAGACAAGTCACTAACTGCTAACTTCTAACTCCTAACTTCTAAGTTCTAAGTTCTAACTTCTAACTAAGTAGCTACCCAGGTCCCACACCCATCTCACAATGCCCACTGCCCAAGCCCCACATTGAACCCCATCAAGATTCAACACACATAGTGCTGAGTGCACACACACTGACACACACAAACACACAGTGCACACACATACTACAGTGCACACACACACAATCTCAGTGCTCAAGCCTCACACAAACTCATAGTGCAGTGTGCACACATCTCAAAACTCACACACACACACACAATATCATAATATCACACACACACACACACACACACACACTCTCTCACACACACTCACTGATTCACTCACACACACTGTACACATCAAAAGACAGTGGACACACACACACACAGTGCTTACACACACAATATCACACAATCACTCACACACACACACCAAATCACACCATTTTCTCTCTCTCTCTCACACACAACACTGAGCACACACACACACAATCTGAATGGCAAATGCACACAGAAAGCTGACTCCTGAGTGCACACCCACCCCCCCCCGGTCTCTCTCTCTCTCTCTCTCTCTCTCTCTCTCTCTCTCTCTCTCTCTCTCTCTCTCTCTCTCTCTCTCTCTCTCTCTCTCTCTCTCTCTCTCTCTCTGGCGTGAACAGAATCCCGAGGGCCGATGGAATCGTTTTAGGGCCAGACGGTTCGAACGATTTGAACGGTTCGAACCGGGTCCGAACGATTCGATGGTTCGAACCGTAAAAGGCGGTTCGAACCGCGATTCGATGCAACCTTGCTACATATAGAGGAACAGGAGAGATGATTAGTTTAAGCTACATGATTAAAAGAACAACTTTAGTCTTAATCCTAACAGCTTTTGGATGCGCGTCATAGTAGTCCGTGCAACCTGTCGTCGTCCATCCATGTGCTGGGATCATGAAGTTGCTTCGCTATCTCAGCCGCCTGATAACCGCAATCGTTTCCTTGCGGTGCTTCTACGGTTGTGAACATCGTTCGTAGCGTGAGGGCTTTGGCAAGCAACCGCAAATAGACCACAGTGGGCGCTAGTGTGGTGCTCGGGCGGTTCGTCGCTATGTGAACCGCAATCATTGACTGATACCGTAGTGAACCGCATTCATTGACTTTGTGGTGCGGTTCGGCTTTCTGCTCTTTGCGAAAAAGAATGCGAAGGTCAACGAAAAACTTGCTCTTAGTCATTTTAGATGAAGTGTAAACTCGAAAGTCCTTTAAAATATGTTCTAAGTCATATTTCGGCCATGTGTCGACTTTTACGGGAAATTCGAAAAGTGCGAACTATGCGAAAAATAGTTCAAATATGCAGACTGTGCGAAACTTAGTTCAAAAAAAAAAAACCCGCAGCAGTCTGAAAAGCACAAGGAAAAATACAATAGCTTTGATGGTTAGAAACTTTAAGTTTCTTCAGACTTCATAGCAGAACATAGAAACTATGAGACGCATAGTTAGGTGTAATGTTGTAGAACATATGACAAATAGCCAGAATAACTTTCCTTTAGGCTAAAAGCATAACAATCAATAGAAGAAAAGTCTTCTCACAAATAATACTTAATTATATTGAAATGACCCACAATGTTCAATCAGAATAACGACATGAATATGTTTCTACATGGCCAATCAGTTTTGTTTTGAGGTTGCACTCCTTGTCAGGCTATCTTTAGGACCCAATATTCGACATGTGTTCCATTATTTGATTTGGGCCGCTTCCTGAATCCCGAGTTCATACTCAGTATTGATCACTGTTTGAAAAGTCTTTTCTTTGGGACACCTACAACTACTTTAGGTTGGTTCTACGAAACTCTAGAACCTAAAATAGGATATCCACCACCAAACAAGCAAGGTCTATCTATTGAAAATTTGCACACTTTTCTTTGAACCTCGACTTATTAGAAGGCTTAGGGTTTTTGTTTTTTCTTTTGAATGTCAAAAGTTGCTGCCTTTGGATAATCAGTAGATCATCCTTCTATTCTTTTCACCATAAACCATTTTTGCCAACCTGCACAAGTTATTGCAAGTAAGGATTATTTGTATCTGCCACAGATATTCTTGACAGATCATGATTTTCAATGTTTACCAAGCAGTTTTCGTATACAGGCACAACTTCTCAATGGGCACTAGAGAAGGCAACTCTAAGTTTTAGGCATTTGGGTCAACATAAACTTATAGCATGCATTGCTTTTTGTCATGCATGGCACTTCTTGTAGAGCACGTACAGCAGAAATCACCATCTCCAGGTGCAGAAGCTCCCTATCAGTAGGCAATATAAGCTGCGACCATGGGCTTATACTCTTTTACTCAAATAGAGTAAAACCCGGACCAAATACAGCTACATAGACTAATTCATTTCCATATCAAGGCTAAGGACTATAGTTTCCACAAACCACGATTCAAACCTTGAACCATCGTTTGAAACGAACGAATCATTTGGAGCCAGTTCAAACTGGAAAAAAAGGGCCTGATTAGTCGTTGATTATCAGTTTGAATCATAGTTGCACTGGCAAACCGCGAATTGCGGTTCGAACCGGGATTCGCAACTTTAATTCGCAGTTTTTGTTAGGGTTTTGAGAATTGATTTTTTTTTTTTGGTGTGCAATATGGGTATCAGCTTGAAGCTCTTGACGAGAGCAGTGCATTTCTGCAGGTTGCCAGTAGTTTCAGGCAGTATGGTCCATTTCAGGGTAGATATACAGCTGAAAAAATGTGCCAAAAACCAGCCCAAAAGGAAAGAAAAGAAAATTTGAACAGCGATTCTCTACCTAGAATTGAGATTCGCGGCAACTTTGGTTTGAATACGATATAGTGATATGAATTTTGAGTATTATTACTTGTGTTTGAAGCTTTATCACTTTTGTCCGCTAATGATTCATGAAGTTCGACTTTGGCATTTTTTAAAGAGAGAGGGGGGGGGGGGGTATGTAGTCACTAGTATGATGTATCGACTATCATCATTCATGTTTGTTCAAATGCATAAGTCTTTGTTTGCAGCTCAATGCTACCAGAGGTAACCAGACTACCAATCTTGACATGTAGACAAATCAATGCAATGTAACACATTCATGTTTGATCTAATGCATAAGTTTTTGTTTGCAGCTCAATGCTACCAGAGGTAACCAGACTACCAATCTTGACATGTGGACAAATTAATGCACATGTAACACACATAATAGTTACTAGTAGTAGTATATAGAGCATTGTAAATAGCATTTTACAACCTGTCTTTAGAGGAATAGAAGGCTTAGCACTAAAAAAACCCAAAAAAGAGGGAAAAAAAAAAACCAGTTCAAACCGTTTTCCAATTCGAACAGGCCGGTTCAAATCGGTTTGTACCAGATGAGTTGGCCTAATTTGAACGGCAAATTCAAATCGGCTGGAAACACTGCTAAGAATTAAAACATCTAGTGATTCTGATTGAGCAAATGAAACATTTTAACATTGCAAGTTGGATATATCAATCTGTGTCTCATTAGCAGCACTCACATGATGATAGATGTAGCAGAGACATTCCGGCATAAATCTAAGATTTGCAGCCTCCCCCCAAATCAAAAGATAAAGAGCCATATAGAGGATCTTTCGCTGCTGCACATCATGATGTATTTCTGGTAACCTGTGCAATACAACAGCTAACATAATTGAGTATGCTTAATCATATCGTGGATCAAATAGACAAAATAGTCTTAACAATAACATGAACTCCTCAAAGAGAAGATATTCACATTGAATAGCTACTCCATATGGAGGATAAATTCGACCACATGAACTTTTATTCTAATGACTGCACGACTTGCACTGAACACAATGTTATGAATATCTGATGACATATGAGGGCCATTGTCAACATCTTACTACATTCTAGCTACACAAAAATGGCAAATTTCAGACAAATGAACAGTTAAAAATGAAATCGTGAAATGAATTAACTGACAGGATTTCCACAAAGTTTTCTTACTGTAGACTAGCTTGACGTCCCAAGAACTTGCACCAAGTTCTGTAATTCTTGAACAATCTGTGCATGACCTTAGTAATGGCACGATCATCCAACTACAAGCGAAAGATGAGTCTACTTAGTTGTAGTAGCAAGCATAAGAAACAAAAAAGCATGGAAGAAGCTAGATTACAGGAAACATTTACATATCTCAACCTTGTTGTAATTGACTCAAGCTTCATTCTCTGACAGAATTTCCAATAGAAACTCGTTCATGGCATCAATTATGGAAAGCTAGAGGGTAATTCAAACTGGAATTGCTAATTTACCATTGCAGACGATTACCTGACCTTTTCTTACATTTCATAGTTGAGTGGTGATCTATTCAATTCAAAATTCAAAACAAAAGTTGAATAACCAAATCTTGATTTGAATTTTGCCAATTATGGTATCTGGTAACTAGGACTTGAAAGTAGCTATCCAGATCTTCAGATAGAAAAGACTGCTCATAGTTTAATTTTCGACAAGAAAATGGAGAATCTAAGACGACTTAATTCCCATTTGCACAGAAGTACACGCGCACCACTAGAGCAGCAAGACCGTGACATTACTACTACAACCTTATATAAAGGCTCTGGGGCTGGCCGCAAAGCAACTTGAACATTGGCAAGCAATAGTATTAGATGTTCTCTCTGATTTGCAACATTGTCCTTCTGCAAGACCATGGCCAATCATTTGAGAAACAAATCAGAAATATTCCAGATCATGAGCTGCAAGAACAACGCTTGAGAGACCACGCATTCCGTTTTAATTTTCAGGATGCACTTTAGGCACTCTGTTATTTGAATGCATTTCTACAATTGAAAAATAAGACAAAACATGAAGCATACTTGACAAGTGATGTCTCCCCACTGACATGCAAGATTTGAACCATTCTATCATCTTTAAGCACACTTATTGTTCTATGATGGCATACAAGAAAGCAAGTACATCTAAAACTAGCAGAACGGGAAAACAATTGGACCTGAAAGCCAAACGTCACTTTCAGCCAATCAAGCACATCTCGCTCTCCTGTTATGTGATCATTCTTCTTTGGTGGTGGAAATGGTAAACCGCGAATGTTGCGCAGAGCCTCTAATGCTGCTTTGATCTGAGAAGAAATAACGAACATCAAGAACATTTTTTAGTGGTGCGTGCAAATACTCTCCTTCAAAATAAAACAGGAAGTTGGGAAAAGGCAGAGGGTAGTCAAAGAGCAAATTTGTTTGCTAACAGTAACCACACACAGACCCCTACCTGACAAAATAGAAGAACATCACAGCAAGCTTTCACCCAAAGTAAAATTTTAAAAATAATCAATCTCTACGAATTGTGGATGTTAGTCATATTTGGACCCCTAAAAGCATATGATCGAGGCTCTCAACCTTGGCCCTTTGGTCACAGCGTCAGGGAACCAACTGATTTAGTAGTCAAATGACCCTCTGATAGGGAGCAGAGACTTCGGAAGCCTAGTAGTACCAAAACGGGTTACTCGTTGCTGGTTTTCTTTTGGCTTCTTCTGTGCCTCATGGGATAGCATTAGCAGCAATGTCCTTTGATGCAGGGTCCTTCAAAGTCGCTATTTTCAATCTTACATTTCACTGTTTGAGATAATCACTTATCTTCACAAGTTCACACTTAGTGCTGCTTTCATGTGTTCTTCATTATTTTTTTTCTATTTGCATTTTGTAAAGGGCGTGAATTCTAGACATCTTCGTTTCTTCAAGATCTCTGAGGCTTTGTGCTGAAAGTTATTGTACATTGTTATCTCTGCCTCAGTATCAAATGTGAAAATATAATTGTCAGCCATCAACCTGCACACTATAGAAAATAAAGGCTTCACCAGTAAATATCAATTCCCTGGTCTGTAGCAATGTTCTTATAATTAGAATGCGAGCATTAGGTCTCAAAACATTTCCATTGGACCAACACCCTAAAACTTAGGAGTTGACCAGTTAGAAGGCCACAAGACATGTTGTATGGACCACATGAGGGACACTGCGGGAGGACAGTATTAGTAGCTCAGCATGTCATGGCTAAATGTCAGAGTATCACAATTCGCTGCTGAAACACCAGCAAAAAATCATAAATTATTTTTACTGTCCTCGTGTTGTTGGAAACATGCATCTATATATATAAATTTGTAAAATTAGAATCATCCAATTACCAAATCTAAATTGAGAAGTCAGTGACATCATAAGGTAAAGCTTAGAAACCATATATGTGCAAAGGTTCTATATTAAAACAATAATATAGAATTCAATAAATAAAAGATCCTCATGTTGTTAGAAACATGCATCTATAGTATGTGACTATTTAAAAAGTAAATAATTTTGTTTAGAACTTGTCTCCAGAGCTTGTCACAGTCCAAAGTGACTTTTCTCTTTTACATGTTTTTGTAAGTAGTTAGGTGTAACACAAATACTGGCCTTCCTAAAAGTCATATTCACTGCAGCTCTACGATCAATGCACATTGTGACTCCGAGTATTATACCTCTTGAAGCTGCATGATTGCTTGTGAAGCACCAGCTGAATCAAGTGGCAAGATGTTGTAAGGGGCAAAAATTTCCTTCTTTTGCTCCAGATCTCTTCCAGTTGACATAATTTTTTCCTGCAGTGGTATAAGCATGTTTGTGACTTGTGCGGCATGGCTTCTCCATGATTAACCGAGCAACACAAGCTCTCTATAATACATGGTTGAAGGGTCAGCCTGGTAGATAAACAAGTTACAGTTCAACAAGCATGATTAAATCCTAGTATTCAAGGACAGCCAAGCAGCACTCTGAATAAGCCACCAACGTGCTTCTTCTTACATCAACTACATCAACTCCTTCGGTTTTGGTAACTCCAACTAGAACCTCAAAGAGAACACCAGCAGTGTGATAAGCTTTAGCAAGTTGAGCTCTGTACACAGTCATCACATCGAGCATAAGAGACATCATTCTGTGAATTCTTGCACCAAGCACTCTTGACATTTCATCAACTTTAGTATTCCACATGCACCACAATAAAAATAACCCTGACAGCATGGCACCTAACCGAGTTCAATTTATTTGGAGCCTTGGTGCTCTGTCATCCTACAGTTCTGACTATGTTGACATTTGACAAAATTAATCCTACAGATAAAAAGGTTGGTCACCTATCTCCATGAGCCTTGTCAAGGTCCTTCACATATTTGTCATAAAATTTTTGGTAATAGTCCTGGATCTCTCGTGCATCAGTTCTTTGTTTCCTGTTTGCTTTTGATGATTCATCATCCTGCAGGTTCAGTTTTGAGAAAAACCATAAGATTTGTTTGAAGTAGACATTCTAAGATGCATATGCACTACCAGGGGAATGCATGAAAACTGAACTTTCTCCTCAATCAGTGTTCCTTCATATTCAAGGAGCTTAGTAAAAAATATATGCTCAGAAGGATATTTGGGCTACATCAAAATATACCGCGCCATCACCTGAAATAATGTAAAAAGAGTGGAGGAAGCGTACAAAGCCCTTAAAAAAAGTGGTTACAAGAAGCTACTATGTAGCGAGCTTATGAGATTCTCCTTGGTGGAAAGGTGCTCACTTAAGAGAATATTTGAAGGTTAAAAGCTAGCTGATCAAACCCATTATTAATGTAAGAAGGGTTTATATTAGGATAAGAAAAGCAATAATTCACAAAAGAACGACTATAAACAACTCAAAAAACCAAAGATTCAAGAAAATCTTAAAGAGGCTCTTAAAAAATTTAGAAACAACCTCAAAATTTTAATCCATCTTGATGATGCAAATGAACGGCAACAAAGAATTGTTGAGCTCCAAAGGATATTCTTGAAAATCAATCACAGTCTCAAACGTCCAAGATATTAGTCATACTAGTTCTACAAATCAATAAACTTTCACAAATGAATATTCTCCATACTCTTTCCAGTCGCTGGAGCAGTGCGGTCTTGAATTGCCGAACACCTCGACCACTTGAATTAGGATCCATTCGATGTGCTTTGTCAAAAGCATAGAAACGGCCTGTCATCAATTAACAATAAAATGGCAATCATGCTTATGTCATAAGTACATTCTCAAACTCTACTTATCAAGAAATTCCTACAAGGCATTTTAGTCATAGCTTAAAAAGCATTGCTTGTATCCTCTAGAACAGAGGATGTCATAGCACGCCATACAAAATAAGTGAACCAAAGAAAATATTGAAAAGGCATATGCTAACTAAATCAAATAATCAAGAGATCAAAAATTTGAAGCTCTTAAGGTAGAACTGCGATGAAAGTTAGAGTTTCAGCTGTTGCATTATTATCCTTATAATCCGATTATTAATCTATATCCATTTATTTATCCAGTTTCTGCTTTTTTACTCGAATTATCGCACAGTCTGCAAAAATACACGGGAATCAACAATAGGTGGGTCGACAACGACCACAACCGTCGATAACTATCGAGCGACTATCGAAGGGTCCGACAAATATTTGTCGAAGGTTAATAAATAATGTTACCACTTGTTTTGAAGCTAACGACTTGCTCTAACCATTGTTAGTAGAGTAATTCTTTTTGGAACTATATTAATCAAATTTGTTCTTAATTGAATTATAGTCCCACTCATTCTTTTCTCTTTCTAAATCTGTCACTCAAGGAATATTAGGCTGAAACCTACGATCCTTATAGCGACCGGAGAGATTAAAATAAGGACTAAGGAAACCATGAGTTGGACTTCGTACTATGAAGTTGGAATGTAGAGAAATTCCCGAGAACTTGTCATAGTACTAATTTGAGTGTCTAAAAACTCAATTTGAACATTTGTTCTCTGACTAAGAGATCTTATGAGAAATTCTTTATGAGACAAATTTGTTCCAATGAAATCAATCAATTTCTGGACGATTTGATCAAGAAGTGAATGGTCTTCATGATGCTAAATACTATTGGTCACAAAAAGGGTGTTTTGTTGGAAATTTGAGGTATTTGGTCATGACCCTTTGTGGATATCTCAAATTTACAAAACCGGAAACCCTGAAAGCTATTTCCTTATTCGAAGAATATATTAGTGAATTTCTTAACCCAATTACATGTGATTCCTTGAAGGTAACTTTTATTACCCATTGACCTTGGACGATGTCACACGAATGGTTAATAAAATTGTTTTCTAAAATATCATTGAATATTTAATAAATTCTTTTCTGATTATATTATGGTTTTTGAGCTTTATTTACAGTCTGACCTCGTGCAGCCAATTTGGTGGTGGGAGGCTTAGGCACTGTGCTTGAGGGCGCCCTTCATAAAAGCTATTTTTGATGGATCTAAACCTATGCATGCTTGTTGGACCTGATTGAAGCTTCTATGGCTCTCTAATGAACTTTAGTAGAGTGATTGTAACCTCTGATTGAAGGCATGTAGGGTTGTAATAGGATTTTTGATGAACCCACCTTGTAAAAGTGCGCCCTCCTACAGGTTTTTTATGCATTTACAACTCGCACGTGTGAAGTCCAAGTGAGAAGGTGACGTGACAATCATCTTGCTAACCCATCTCCCTCTGTATTGTGCTTTACAACGACAATTTGGGGTCCTATAGCAAAAGTTATGATCGTCGAAAGTTTTGGCAGTTTTTACTTCAAAATTTGCAATTGTTCTAATTGCATGTCAGTATGTGAAGCAGTAGTGTACATGTCCAAAGACTTTTTATAATCAATTTGCATGTCTAGGAACATGGTGCTAAGTGTCACAATAGTTTGATCAAAAAAATTTCATGCAAGGATACAGTTTCCGTAAAAGCAGGTTGACAAATGATTTCTCAGTTTGCTAGGCAATTTATGTAAAAAACTTGATCTTTTGATATATCACTGCATGTCATGTTCGATGCATGTCGGATGTTGCGAAATCAGTCCAAAATGGATTGCAACTGTGAAACTGATAAGTCAGTGCTAAAAATCAATCTTCACAGTTTTGATCCATATTGAACGGAGTTCGAAAATCCCAATTACGTAAATTTTTGAAAAACCCATAAAAGTTCCAAATTGTTCAAAATCTGTCAATTATTGATTAAAACAGAATTAGCTTACAAAAGTGATTGACCTTGGTTGAAAATTTCGAATCTGTCAACTAAATTAGGCAATTTTTCGTTTCATGTGATCAATAGTGGCCGAAGATAACGCAGGTCTTGAGGGACGGTACCTATGCCAACCTATTTACAGATTTGCCAACAGTTGAGTGCGGCAATTAATAAAATGAACAATCAGAACAATATGCGGGATCAACAAATGGAAATGTTGATGAATCAAGTTAAAACTTTGTCTTCATCAAATCTAGGCTTTCAGCCAGAACCATATTTGAGGGAGAAAAAAGAGAAGAAGCCTTAGGTAGTAGACGATTAGTTGACCAAGTGGACGAGTTATTTCAATCTACATGGAATTCTTGAAGAAAAAAAAATCTAGTGTGGTTTTGTTTTTCCGTGGAAAGGCTTCGTCTTGGTGGTGTGACTTGCAACCGAAATCCGCTACATGGAAAGAATTCATGGAGTGTTCATAAAATCAATTTCTGGTTGCGGACGATTCATACTATTACCAAGAATTCGTAAATTGCATAATGGGGACGAAGAGTTTAGACTCTTATCTCCAAGAGTTCATGGATTTATGGAACAAAATTCTATCATTCGATTCAAAAATGGCTCTCTGGCAGTTTATCCTAGGTTTACCAATAGGTTTTTCTTAATGATTGTAAGTGAAACATGATTCAAACTTTTGACGATGTCGTACGAGTCGCAAAGGCTTATGATTCCATAGTGGTGGAATCCAGGAAGCAGTTTCAGGCTAATTTATTGGTACGCAAACCAAAAAAAGGAAAAAAATGAGTTCGTGACAAAACACAAGTCAATTATTTTGACGAACTTAATCAAGTGGCGTTGGAATTCAAGCAAAAGAAAAATATGTCTCGAAAAAAGGCTAGGAAGGCAAATTTATGTTTTTTCTATAACAAGCTTGGATATGTTATAAAGTCCTGCCCAGAGCAAAAGAAACCCGCAGCTCAACTGATTGAAATGTCAGGTAAAGAAAATCTAGAATTGGAAATTAACAAAATTAATTGTGAGTGTGAATGTTCATTAAGTACTACTTCTTTCTTACCTAAAAAATTATTCCATTTGAAAGGCACAATTAAGGGACAAGAAGTCAGTATTTTGGTGGATAGTGGTTCAACTCATAATTTCATTAATTCATGTCTTGTGCAGAGCTCGTGATCATAGATATAAAGTATATCTAGCTTCAGGTGCAGAGTTCGAGACATGGGATGTTAGAGTTCCAAAGCTCTCAGTTTGGATTCAAGACTATCGAGAATTAATTAATTTTCATGTTTTAGATATAGCACGTACAAACATTATTCTAGGCTATGAGTGGTTATTTAGAAAATCTCCTTATATTGATTTTGAGAGGCATGTGCTCTCATTTCAAGAGGGGATTAAAGTAGTTGCACTGTTTGGAGACAGATATGTACATCCCTCTGAGATGGTTTCAACGGCTAATATAATGGAAATTTCTAACTCACAATATGAAACTTATTCTTTATTTGCCAAACCCATTTTGGATTTTTTTGAAATACATCTAAATAATTGTGAATTGTCTAAAATTACAAAGGATTGAATAAATTAACTATTAAGAATAAATATCCATTGCCCCAAATGGATTCGGTAGATCAATTAGGAGGAGCTAAATACTTCACAAAAATAGATCTCAGAACCAGATATCATCATATTAGAATTCATCTGAACGATGTGCAAAAGGCTGGTTTTCGGATGAGGTTCAATCATTATGAATTTTTAGTGCTTCCTTTTGGATTGACAAATGCACCTGCTACATGTCAACAGATGATGAACAATATATTTCATCTCGTAGTGGACCAGAATCACGTTTCTGGACAAAAACGTTTCCAAAAACAGGTGTCTTAGAAATGCGTTTTTGGGAACAAAATCGCTGACCCAAAAAAAAAAGCTATCAAAAAATTTGAATCCCATGACAGAATCCAACAGGGATTGATGCATTTAAACTGGACCACATTGTAACCGAAACATTCGGCAACCTACATAAATTTACTGCCCTTGATTAAAGCCCCCTTTAATTTGATACCCATATTGCCCACAAAAATCACCAAAAAAATAACATTTCTGAGAAACGTTGGCCCAAACCAAAAACACGTTCAGAAATGTGTTTCTAGAATCTCAATGCAACAAGGTTTTGTCATATCTGGGTCAATTCATAGTTGTATTTTTAGATGATTGTCTTGTAGGAACTCGCCCACCTCCATAACCAGTTATTTGTTTCCAGTTGCCAGGATCCTCTCCTAGGGGTGAAGCGGCTAGGGTTTTGACTATCCATTTCTAGTTAATTGGGTGGTTTGGCTCCACAAGCATCCTTTTGGTGCATGTAACAAGATTTAGGAGATCTTCACTTAGCAATCGTAGTACACCTTATATTCATATGTCCTATGTGAGATATGACTGTTTGTTCAAAGATCCACACACCTTGTGATCCTTTATGACCTATGAGGATCCTAGATGAAAGAAGCGGGCATGAAAGTACATACTCAATTTCAAGCGAAAGCATTCAACTATGCAGATAGAGTAAGGGCAGTTTTTAGATTATATACTGGGCGGAGGAAGGGCTCCATTTTGAGTGACATAATGGTATTTCCGCTAATTCAGCATCTCCACTGAGTTGGCATTTTAGATTAACTGATCAAAGTCAGCATTATCACCAACCAATGCTTTCGACATTTGTTTACCTTTGTCGTTCGGCATTTCTCACTGTGCGCCGAACTTTGTGTATTTCTGCACAGTGCAAACTATGCCAAACTCCATGTATTTCTGCAACGAAAATCCTAACTGTGCCGAGCTCCATGTATTTTTGTAGGTCCTTTTGTCTACAACAGGATGCAGACTCATCCCAGCTCTCAGTCTCATATGACCTATTTATTCTCTAGGAGAAGACCATGTTGGGACCCAGAGTTTGATAATAAGATGGACGATGATACACATATCCATAGAGACCGGAGATAGCGTACCATTCATAGTCAGGCTGCAGCTTGAGCTAACCATCTATCATCAAGAGACATGCTTCTCATTCTCCTAGACCACGTCAGCTACCACCATAGTTACCTCATGCCGCAACTCGCATCACATCCTTCTTCCTCAGCAGCAGATCATGATGATATTGATATTCATTTTGCTATACTTCACTTTGTATATCAAGGAACATTATACTCATACGTATCACACTCATTTCAGTTCAGTTTAGTTCAGTTCATAGTATTTAGATAGGCTGTTTTCTTTTGCTACAATTTTGGAGAGGCTTTCATATGCTCCTAGTGATACCACACACTTGACATGTATATTACTAGTCTTATATGCCTTTGGCATGGAAAAGAAATTAATATGTGGGCTTATTTCACTTCCGCTTTGTTCTACTTTCATTCGTAGCTAGTTTATAGCATTTTACAGCCACGTCCTCTCCTATGGATGATGCTTCCATTGTTGCTTGTACATACTTTCTTTTTGGTCTATGCACCCACGGGTGCCCAAAAGACGTTAATAAAGCTTTCTTTCTTTCTTTCAAACAAAAACTCTCTCTCTCTCTCTCTCTCTCTCTCTCTCTCTCTCTCTCTCTCTCTCTCTCTCTCTCTCTCGCTGCTCCATGGCAGCTCCTCCTCGCGCCCCTGCTCGTAGATCAGCACGATCCCCAGCCACCTCCCCTCGATGCTCCTTCTTGCCCCCTCGCTGCCCCTTCCCTCGCTGCTCCCTCCCCTAACCCCCTCGTTGTTCCTTCCCCTTCCCCCCTCGCTGCTCCATCCCCCCCCCTCGCTGACCTCCCTGATCTCCTAGCTGCCACCCCCTCACCCATCCTCCTCGCTGAACCCTCCTTGTCACCCCCCTCACCTCACCCCCTCGCTGATCCCTCACCTCACCCCCTCGCTGATCTCTCACCTCACCCCATTGTCATTCCAGCCCCCCCCCTCGTTGCCACTTCACCTCACCCCCTTGATGACCCATCTCCCTCTCCTACTACAACTCTCACCCCCCTCTCTGATGGCTGCTCCCCTGATTCAGCTCCTCTTATGTCTTCTGACCCTATTCTTCCCACACCTACCATTGCTCACTCTTCCTCCTTCACGGCACCACAGTCTACAGCCAATATTCCGTATACGCCTTCTAAATCAATTGAACTTTTCTCATCTTGGCAGATTGATCAATTCAAGGCAGATTTCCAATTTTTGCGGTATGAAATTTCACAGCTGAAAGGAACGGTTACTTCTTTGGTCAACGAGAAGAAGCTATTGCAGTCCAAGGTTGCCTCACTCGAACAATCCATCGGAATCAAACAGGCCGCAGCTTCGGAATCCACCACCAACATGCTACGGGAGCTAGAAACCAAGATTGAGAAGCAACACGAAGAGGCCCTTTCCTGGGCATCAGTTTTGAAAAAGGGCACCAAACCCAGCGCTCCCATCTCCTCAGTTATCTCAGCCACCATCTCGGAAGAGAAATCTCGAGACCAAAAATCCCACAATATTAGAGTTCGTGGAGTTCTAGATACACAGGATGCATTGGCTGAAGCTAAACGCTTTCTCGACATCACTCTCGGGCACAAGACAGAGGGGTTAGACACCGCATGGAGGACCACTAGAGATGCAGCCACACTCATTCTTCGTTTCACCTCCCTCGAGAGTCGTCGAGATGCTTTGCGGTGCAGAGCTAAGCTACGTGGTACCACTATCTACATGGACGATGACCTCACATATATCCAGGTAGAGGAGAGGCGTAAGGCCTTTCAGGCAGCCCGTGAGTCTAGCAGACGAGTCATTTACCGAGATGGACGAGTGCGTTTTCTTGACAACGCACCTAGCAGCTCCCAGTGCTAGGGATTTGGGGTCCCCGGGTTTGGGAGTGCCCCGGGGCCCCACCCACACCATCTCCGGATTGGAGTATGGAATTGTGATGGTTTACACTCATCCTCCATTGCTGGCGACTTGATCGATTTCATCACTGACAGAGATTTGCTGCTCTTTATGGAGACTCATGAGAGTCAGGAGAGAGGATTACCTATTTTTCCAGGATACAGATGGGATTCCGTGTACAGACTTGAGACTAGATCAGCTAGCGGTCGTGGATCCGGAGGTGTTGCATGTTTATACAGAGAGTCTCTTCATCCGAGCATTGAGTTCATCAGACACGACGAGCATGCACGGTATATATGGATTCATATTACTGGGCAGGATATTGGATTGGACAGGGACCTCTTTGTGGCGGCCTGTTATTTTCCTCCAAAGTCTTCGTCCTTTGCTGAGGGCACAGGTTCACCCTACCTTGATTTATCGCCTGATATCATCAGATTCGCAGAGCGGGGGCATATTCTCCTCACTGGAGATTTTAATGCCCGAACCTCTTCACGACAGTCAGAGTTCTATGACATCACCGACCAGCTCCGCGTTCATGCCCTTGACAGCGATGATATGGGAGTTACCAGGATTTCAGAGGACAGCTTGGGACCTACTACCCCTTACGGTGAGCATTTATTGCAGTTTGGAGAGGCCCATGAGTTAGCCATTTACAATGGCCTAACTTGTTGGCCAAAATCTGGCAGTTATACTTGTCACCCTCACAGTGGTGGACATAGTGTTGTGGATTATCTCATGGAATCACCATCTTCCATACCTCTCATATCTGATTTTCATGTATCTCCCACCACTCTCTCTGATCATTCCTTTCTCTCCTTCGCTATCGGCCGCCTCCCACCTCCCCAACCATCCTCACACCCCCTGCTTACACGGGCACCCAAGTATACATTCAGTTCTCTCTTTACACCAATTTACCAGGAGTTCCTAACCTCATTGCTCCATTCCTTCCCTCGCGATAGTACAGTCGAGACTCAAGCTGCCTTTCTTAGCACTTCTCTTCATACCGCTGCTTCCCTTGCTTTTCCATCTAAACCCCATAAAAGCAGAGGCACCCGCTCCTCATCGATACGACCCCCACACCCCCCGTGGTATGATGTTGAATGTCGCTCTCTTCGTCAGCTTGTCACCCATGCCCGCACGCACGATCCTCATCTCCTCCACTCCGCCAGGCGCTCTTACCGTCGCACACTCCGCCGAAAGAAGCGTATATATGATGACTCCGAAGGAACGCGTCTTGTTGATCTTCTCTTCAGTTCCTCTTCAGGCGCCTTTTGGCGTGAGTTTATCCCTCGTGCTCCACCACCCCTCCTGGATGACCTTCGCATATGGACCGAATACGCTACCAAACTATATACCATACCCACTGACGCACCCATCTCTATCTCCCCACGCCCCTCTGAGTTCACCTTCTTCACATCTGACATGGTACTTACGGCCATCAAGAGAATGAAGTCCCATAAAGCAAGAGATATCGAAGACCTTGAATCTGAACTCCTAACCCATGCTTCCGACCTCCTTGCTCCCACACTAGCCACTCTCCTCAATTCCGCCGTTGTCTCTGGTTTCCCCTCATCCTGGTGCACCAACATCATCCACCCTATTCATAAAAATGGTGATCCCATGATCCCTGGTAATTACCGCACTATCATGATCGGACATGTTCTCACGAAGCTCTATGGTACCATACTCCAGTCTGCAGTGAGTTCAGAGGCGGAAGCTCGGAGATTACATGCATTGGGGCAGGCAGGTTTCCGATCTCATTATTCTACCACTGACCATATTTTTACACTTCGAGCCTTGATCGAGGAAGCTAAGTACAGGAAAGAGAGGGTTTACTGCTGTTTTGTAGATTTCAGGAAGGCCTTCGATTCTGTACCACGCTCCCTGCTCATTCAGAGACTTCGTGACCTTGGTTTCTCCACAGATATTGTTTTAGCAGTGATGGCTCTTTATGAGAAGGTCTTGGGATGTTTCCGACATAGCAGTGGCTTATCTGATCACATTTGGAGCACCATTGGGGTGAAACAGGGGTGCTCTCTTTCACCGGTTCTCTTTGGATTGTATATTGATGAGTTAGAGCGAGTCATCTCACAGTGTGGCGGGGGTGGCTGTAGACTTGGCACCATTCTGATTGCTATTCTCCTTTATGCGGATGATGTAGTACTAGTATCCCCGACCAGAGAGGGTTTGCAGAGGCAGCTGGATTGTTTACAGGGATTTTGTACCAGATGGGGGTTGGGGGTGAACACTGCGAAGACCAAGGTTATGGTCTTCAACACTTCTCGAGCCTTCATGCAGCGCCAGGAGCTCATCTTAGATGGACAGGCCTTAGAGGTAGTTTCCTCTTATACCTATTTGGGGATACTCTTCTCTGGTCCTACCTTCAGCATGCGGCAAGCTGCCACCACCCGACTTGGGAAGGGGCATTCCTCTCTTGTTCAGCTTGAGCGGTTCTGTTTCAGGAAGCTCATCCGAGATGTTCGCAGTAAGTGTAGACTCTTTGATACTATTGTCACCCCCACAGCCTTATATGCAGCAGAGACATGGTGCACCGGCCTCCCTTCATCACACTGGGCCAGCATTTCACGATTGCAGACCACCATGTTAGCCCGTATGATTCGGGCGAAGCCCTCGGTTCCACATGAGATCCTTCTTGCAGAGTTTGCCGTTCCACCCATTCAGATATATGCCGCGTTCCAGCTTATCACATACATTCAGAGAATCCAGGCTCTGCCCGATGAGGATATGAGATATACACAGACAGCACTGGTCTCCTCACACTTTCTTCATGACCAGGGCTATCGACTATCGTGGTTCTCTCAGGCATCCCATTTCCTCCTTGAGTCATTTGGTATCTCCATTACAGAGCTCCCCTCAGGTACTCATCAGTATATCAGGCGCATCTTATATCGGGCATATCTCGACCGCACTTGGGGGCGACAGCTTGGGGTGAAACCCGGCTACTACTGGACTCATTTTATTGAGCTTGACATAGCAGGGGTCCCGGGCTTACCGCATTATTTGGACTCGAGACTATCACATTGCCTCAGATTTACATTGGGACAGCTCCGTGTATCATCACATCAGTTGGCTATTGAGACTGGTAGATTCCAGGGTACCCCGAGAGAGGAGCGGATTTGCCAGTTATGCTCTTTAGAGGAGGTGGAGTCAGAGGAGCACTTTATCTTTAGGTGCCCGGTATATTACGAGATCAGAGGGAGATACCACTGTTTGTTCCGAGACACACCTGTCACTTTACGATCGCTCATAGCTTATGAGGATTCCCAATGCGCGGCACTCATGATACGAGAGATGTTTATACTACGACAGGATTTGTATCAGACAGCCCAACCGAGTCAGGTTTCTCAGCCTCAGATCACTTCTTTCTTCTCCAGGAGGAGAGGACGTTTTGATGACGGTGACGATGATGATGATGACCTACTTGCCCACAGAGACCAGAGACAGCGTCCCACACATACCCATGTTGCAGCACGAGCTACTCGACCTATCACGAGGAGACCTCTTCATCCTCTCAGACGACGTCAGAGACCACCAGTGGCCCTTCATGCCACAGGCCGTATTACATCCTTCTATATCATCAGCACCAGCAGGACAGGACTAGATGATAACGTCATATCTCACTCATGACTGTTAGCAGTATACATGCTCCCACATGTTTCTAATAGCATCACATCTATTTCAGTTTATAGCTTTAGCTCTAGATTGCTACTTTGTTACTGTTTTGGAGACGTTTCATACGCTCCTATGGTTACCACATACTTGACATGTACATTTACTAGTCTTATATGCCTTTTGGCATGGAAAAGACATTAATAAAGCTTTCTTTCTTTCTTTCTCTCTCTCTCTCTCTCTCTCTCTCTCTCTCTCTCTCTCTCTCTCTCTCTCTCTCTCTCTCTCTCTCTCTCTCTCCTGCTGTCTGAGCGCGATGGCTGCTGTTGCTGACTCCTCCATTGCTGCTGCTGCTGCTGCCCTGGCCTAGCTCGCCCTACCCTGGTCGCACTCACCTCCCCCCCTGACCTCCATCGCACTCAATGGCCAGGAAAAAGGGGAGCCCTCGCTCCCCTCCCCCTCGCTTCCCTTCCTCTCTTTCGCTACCCCTTCCCTCTCCTTTGCAGCCCGTCGCTGGCCCTTCATACACCCCCTCGCTGCCTATTCCCTCTCTCACCACCTCTCCCACCCCCTCGCTGGACCTTCCCACCCCCTCGCTGCTTGCTCAGCCTACTCCCGCCCCACCCACCCCCTCGCTGGCCCTTCCCACCCCCTGGCTGTCTGCTCAGCCTACTCCCGCCCCTCCCACCCCCTCGCTGGCCCTTCCCAACCCCTCGCTGCCTGCTCACAGTCCTCCCCCCTCTTCCTTGGCCCTCTCCTTTCTCCATGGTTCTCCTGCCCCCTCCCATTATCCTCTCTCAATCCCTAAAGAAGCCTACTCTCCTACGAAAGCATTTGAACAGTACCTTCTCTCTTGCATGGAACAGATTACACTGGAATCTAGCTATCTGAGGATGGAAATGGGTCAATTGAAAACCACAACTCTGTCGGTCATCTCCACATCACACCTATTTTCTCTTCGACCCCTACAGCTAAACCCACCTACCGCTACGCTTCACATCACACACCACTATACAGAGAAGCCCTCTCCGATCTCCTTACCTATTTCCCATATGAGCATACTTTAGAGGAGCAGTCCCTCTTTCTTGTCTAGACCATCCATACTGCAGCTTCCATTGCCTTTCCATCCCCACGGCCCAAAGACCAGCAACATCATAGACCCTATAACCCCTGGTATGATCAAGAATGCAACCAGCTACATCAGAACCTCATATATGCTTGCTCCCATCTTCCTCATCTGACCAAAACCATATCTTGTGTCTACCGCAGAACCACCAAAAAAAAGAAAATCGCATACGAGATTGGTCAGGGTAAGAAACTGATGGATCTCCTCTTTAGTTCTTCCTCAGGTTCATTCTGGAAGAGGTTCCTTCCACTGTCACCCCCACCACGGATCACAGACCTCAGCACTTGGGTCGCATATGCCACATCATTGTACACCATCCCAGATACCCCTCCTCTTCCCACCTCCTGTCTCACGGATACTTCTGCCATATTCACTAACGAACTTATAGAAAAGGCCATCACACGACTCCATTCCCATAAAGCCAAAGACATTGATGAGCTAGAGGCTGAACTTCTAAAGTATGCTCCCGACATCCTCTCACCCTTTCTCTCCATCCTATTCAACCAAGCTGTCACCTCTGATTTTCCCTCTCCATGGTCCACAAACCTCATTCACCCTATCCACAAAGGCGGGGACCCCATGAAAGTTGACAACTACCGCACCATTATGATCAGTCACCTATTCGCTAAAATATATGGTTCTATCCTACAGTCAGAGATCAGTACAGCGATGGATGCTAGATCACTCCATGCCATTGGACAGGCGGGTTTCAGACCGGGATATACTACATCGGATCATATCTTCACTTTGAGGTCCATCATTGAGGAGGCTAAGGCCAAGAGGGAGCGCGTATACTGCTGCTTTGTGGATTTCCGCAAGGCATTTGACTCCGTGCCTAGGCATTTATTGATACAGAGACTTCATGATCGGGGCTTTCAGGAGGATACTATACAGGCAGTAGTAGCATTGTACAGGCGAGTTATTGGCAGGGTCCGACTATCAGGAGTTATTTCACCAGAGGTGGTCAGTACTATTGGTGTCAAACAGGGATGTCCACTCTCTCCTACACTTTTTGGTCTTTACATTGACGAGCTAGAGCATGTTATACAGAGTGATGGAGGGGAGGGTTGTACATTGGGCGACCTCATTATTGCTATTCTCCTTTATGCTGATGATGTGGTTTTGCTTTCACGGACGAGAGAGGGCTTGCAGCGACACTTAGATGCTCTTCTTTCTTTCTGCACACGGTGGGGTTTGTGGGTGAATGTGGCCAAAACTAAGGTTATGGTGTTCAACACCTCTGGGTCTTTCATGATGCGGCAGGAGCTTCTATGGGATGGTCATCCCCTAGAGGTTGTTGATTCCTATACATATCTAGGAGTACTATTCTCGGGGCCTACGTTCAGCATGAGACACGCAGCTATTTCACGGGTACGGAAGGGCTATGCCTCACTGATAGATTTGGAGAGACTATGTTTCCACTCACACATCAGAGATGCGACTAGTAAGTGTCGGCTCTTTGACACTATGGTTGTGCCCTCAGCTATGTATGCTTCCGAGACATGGAGTACGGGTCTGACAGCTACTGACTGGGCATATATCTCCCGGCTCCAGATTCGTTTGCTCTCACGGATGATACAGGCTAAGCCCTCAGTACCACACCAGATTATCTTGGCGGAGTTCGCGGTCCCCCCCATTCAGATTGAGGCCTTATTCCATATTGTGACATTGATACAGAGGGTAGAGGATCTTCAGGACGGGGGTACACATTATGTAGTTGCAGCTTTATCTTCATCCCGGCGCCTACACTCAGAGGGACACCTTTTCTCATGGTACTCCCAGGCTTGCCGTCTCCTCTCCACATTGGGTATCCAGATTAGTGATCTACCTGCGGGCACCCACCAGTACATCACTATCTCTTGATCCGGCTGGCTGCCCCATAGTATCTGGTTATTTGCTGAGGAGTATATCACATAGTCTGCGGATAGCGATGGGTCAGTTTCGGGTTTCTTCACATCAGCTGACTATCGAGACTGGCAAATACAGTGGCACCCCACGAGAGGACCGGCTCTGTAGTATGTGTTATGCATGAGACTGAGGACGAGTCACATTTCCTCTTCAGATGTCCAGCCTACTATGAGATACGGGGGCGGTACTACTGCTTGTTCAAAGAGCACCCAGTTACACTTTCTACCTTGATATCTTATGAGGACCCTAGATGTGTCGCACTGATGATCCGAGATGTCAGACCTGAGGAGGAGGAGACTAGATGGTACACCCCTGACACAGCTGAGCATTGATGAGTGCATATCCCGTCAGAGACAGAGATCCGAGGTACCCATAGGCAGCGACTCAGATGGAGAGGCCGAGATTCCCGACTCCTTCGTACACCGGCATCAGAGACCATGTCGACGGCCAGAGAGACAGTCAGTTATTAGATCACAGCCCAGAGCGCCACGGCAGCAGAGACGACACCGACAGCCTATCCGGCGACAGAGGTCCAGGGGACATCTAATCACACCCTCACGACATACCATCCACCATTTCTTTCATGCTGATGGGCATCGTGATATATGATTCCAGGCTATTGGATCCTGACTGGGCCAGCTATCTTTATGCATTGTATTTGCAGTTATTTAGTTTTTATAGATGATTGAGCTTTAAGCTCCTATGTGCACACTTGACATGTACCTTTTCTTAGTCCTATGTACCTTAGGGTATTCAAGGACATTAATAAAATCTTTCTTTCTTTCTTTCTTTCTCTCTCTCTCTCTCTCTCTCTCTCTCTCTCTCTCTCTCTCTCTCTCTCTCTCTCTCTCTCCACCTCCACGCAACCATCATCTCCTCACTGCTTTCATCTCCATGCAACTCTCACTTCTTTCTAGCTTTCTTTGTGGCTAGATTTACCTTTTTTGTGCATGACACCTTGCATCACTTTTAGCTACTCTAAGCTTCTTTTTCAAGATTTTATTGTTGCTATCCTTTTGCAATAAATCCTCAACAGTTTGAGTTTTGAAAATTTGATTTTTCTTGATCTCAAAATTTTCGCAGTCTGTAAAATCCGTACGGATCCGTACCGTACTGCAAGTACAGGCTGACAACTGCGTAGTTCTCTGTCTTACCTTCGATCTGAATCAATTTTCGGGTCAACCGGACTTTGTATGAAAAAGTTACACTCATTTCCGTAAAACTGCTTGATTAGGGTTTTGCTTCCTCTCTCATCTATCTCCTGCAAATCGTCCTACAGCTTCATTTCGCCTGCCTCCAGGCTTTGTCTTGCGCACAAAGTGTGCTAAGAAGTTTATGTCTACAGGCTCTAGCAAACGTCTTCGTACTTTGGAAATTGCGTCCACCGTGCCTACCGATTCTGTCAGCACTTGACCGCCACAGGTCACTGCTTCGTCCTCAGTTGCTATGGGAGACACATGCCACACCTACACGCGGCACCACTCCCGAGAACATCTCCTCACTAAATGAGTACATTTCTAAGCAATTTGCCACTTTTCTTTCATGACTCAATGAACTTCGTGCAGATTTGCTTATTAGGACTGCCACGATTGATGCTCAACAGACTGAAATTGCTTCTCGTCGTGCTGCACTTAGTGCTTTGCAGAGGGACATCATCCCTAATATCTCCCGTGCTGTTGAGGATACTAAGGCATCCATGAGTAAGCTTCCCCTACTTGAGCGCCAAATACATGACATTGTTGAGTGCACTGCCCGGATTCCCGTTCGTGAACAGCAGCTTCCATTTACAGAAGGTACCTACTCTTGAGCAAGAAGTACGTGAGACCAAGAATAGTACGTCTGACATTGACCTCCTTTCAGCCGAGCTCCTCAAACCAATTGCCAAACTCACCTCCCCTTTCCTAGCCCATTGTTTCAACCGCTCTGTCGCTAATGGTTTTCCCATACCTTGGACCACCAATCTCCTTCACCCCATTCTTCAAGCAAGCGATGCCATGAATGTCCACAACTATTGCACTATTATGATTGGTCATACCATGGCCAAGTTGTACGCCACTATTCTCCAAATCTTCGTTACGGCAGAGGCTGATTCACGACTAATGTATGCGACTGGCCAGGCTGGCTTCCGCTGGGGTTATAGCACTCTTGATCATGTCCTCACCGTACGTACTATCATTGAGGAGGCAAAGCATATGGGCAAGAAGCTATTTGCTTGTTTCGTTGATCTCCCTAAGGCCTTTGATACTGTATTCGGCTGAGTACTGATTTGTCTTCTCCCACGTGTCCTAGCTGATTTGCTATGTGCAGAATTACTCAAGCATTAAAGCCTATCATGGACACAGACCGAGAGACATGAGTCTTCCACACACCCACTTCCGCACATTTCTGGTTTTCAATGGATTTCTGCTCCACGACCTACGCTACAAGGAAGGATACTTCGGGCCTCTGGTGGAGTTGCATGTTTATACTTGGGGCTGGACCAGGACTTGTTTGTCGCAGTGTGCTACTTTGCTCCGCACACTTCAATGTTTATGGATTTGGGAGGTGATCCTTTTCAAGCCCTTTCTGACGCTGTTGCTAGACTCTCTCTACAGGGTTACATATTGCTTGCAGGGGACTTTAACGCACGCACAACCGCTCGCCAGACTGAGTTCTATGCTGACACACTCTCTTCATCCGTTGGATACCTCTTATGCCCGTTATTCTCAGGACTCATCAGCGACGGTTACGCTGGGGAACAGCTTCCGAGGTTGGCTCAAGCACACGGCCTCATTATCCTTAAGGATCTTCTTCTGTGGCCATCCTCCTCTGCATATACTTGCCACCCATTTGGTGGCGGTCACAGCGTAGTGGACTATTTCATTGCATCTCCTGCTTCATTGCCCCGCATGGCATCCTTCACCATCTCTACCCCGGTGGTCGCTAATCACTCTCTGCTCTACCTCTCCTTCTCCCCAGCGCCAAGTCCACCTTCCCCTCCACCTTCCCTCTTTGTTCGACCCACCCGCTATCGTATACCTCCTCATCAATCCCAAGCCTATGTTGCCCACGTCTCTCGTCTTCTGGACCACTTTCCTTCCTCCTCTGATGTCACTACCCAAGCCTCCTTCCCTCGCTCATGCCATCGCACCCCCTCGCCGCTTCTCTTCTCATCGTCGTACCCATAATAAATGGTATGACAATGACTATTCTTTCTTACAGAAATATGTCGAGTTCTTGGAATTCTCCAATTCTACACTTTCTTCTTCCGCGAAAAAACAGCTTCGTTCCCTTCTCCGCAAAAAGAAAGTGGCCTACTTTTCTTCTCGTTCCTCCTACCTCCTTCGCTTCCTCCACTCTGCTTCCTCGGCTACTTTTTGGAAGATTTTTCTTCATAAGCCCCTATCCATTGCACCCATCCCTCTTCAATCCTGGGTCAACTATGCAACCAACCTATATACAACTGCTCACCCTTCCATCTCTCTTTCTTCTCGTCCTACCCACTGTGACCTCTTTGCTCTTGCCATGGTTGAAGCCACCATCTGCAAACTCAAGAACAATCATAGGTCTGACATTGGCCTCCTTTCAACCAAGCTCCTCAAGCCAGTTGCCCAACTCGCCTCCCCTTTCTTGGCCCGTTGTTTCAACTGCTCTGTTGTTGATGGTTTCCCCATACCTTGGGCCACCAATCTCCTTCACCCCATTCTTAAAGCAAGCGATGCCATGAATGTCCACAACTATCGCACTATTATGATCGATCATACCATGGCCAAGTTGTACACCACTATTCTCCAGAACTTCGTTACTGCAGAGGCTGATTCTCGACTATTGTATGCGACTGGCCAGGCTGGCTTCCGCCAGGGTTATAGCACTCTTGATGATATCCTCACCGTACGTACTATCATTGAGGAGGGAAAGCATATGGGCAAGAAGGTATTTGCTTGTGTCGTTGATCTCTCTAAGGCTTTTGATATTGTTTCCCGTCATCTTTTGATCACCAGACTACGTCAGCTTGGCTTTTTCGACTCTATTCTCGCAACAGTGGTTGCTCTGTATGAGAGAGTTCTAGCACATATTTGGATGGGTATTGATTTGCCTTCTCCCATCCGTAGCACTGTTGGTGTGAAGCAAGGTTGTCCACTATCCCCTCCGCTATTTGCATTTTCTATTGATGATCTTGAGTGCCTCATTCGTGAAGGTGGAGATGGTTGCCCGCTGGCTCATTTGCTCATTCCCATTTTGTTTTATGCTGATGACATTGTCCTGCTTTCTCCCTCGCCATATTTGTGTTGTTTGTATTTAAGTTCCACAAGAAATTTAATGGTGTTTAGAATCATTCGGTTTGGGCTGTTACAACAATTTAAAACTAGTATTGAGTACTTCACACAATATCATAAACTCAAGAGTTCCTGTTTCATCAAAATTTCAAAAAAATAAAATACAGTACAACATAAATAACTCTCTCAAATTTATTTCAAAGCATGTAATTCAAACTTTGCTAGAAAGCAAGCAAGCATGTTTCACCTCAATCATAAATAGTATAAGAACACCCTGCATTATCCACATTATTTACGTGGTTGCACTTGGCCATTCACTTGACATAAGAGATCTTCAACACAAGCATGATTCATTGGAAACCTGTTTTTCCAAACATGTTTGCTTTCATCTCATGTGCACAATTCCAATGATTGTGCTCTCTAAAAGAAAAGGAAGAATTCAAACTTGTAAATTCATGATAAAGACCATTTCCACCATCCTGAAGATAGAGCAATAGGACTTACATAAATATGCTACACGAGGGCTCTCTGCTTCAATTTCGTTGGCCACGCGTAGAATAGATGCAATGGATGCAAGAGAAGATGGAACCACTTGACTATCAAAAACCTCAGTTGAAAAGGTTCCGGTTGTATATGTGCGAGAAAGACGCCTTTGAGGAGGTTCTGGACCCCCAGAGGTTGCCATATTCTAGATAGAGGCAGCACCTTCTACACAGTCCAAAATTTTGTGCTGGCATTACCAAAAGCTGCAAACTGCAAGAAATGTGCTACATAGTCCAAAGGGCACATACATGTATAATAACTACAAAGACGGCTTACCTTGTGTTCTGTATCACTATATAATGATGCTTTAAGTATATGTTTAACACTAAAGGGATATTTTCGTCACCCTAAGCAAGTTCTCCTTAAAGGTTAGAACAACAGATTTTCAGTTTGGATAACATGTTTTATGAATCACCCACCACCTGAACAGATGATATGCACACTTGCAAAGTTCAAATTACAAAGCACTGTGAAGAAAACACAGAAATCTTTCCACCCCACAATTATAGTATGCATTTAGCTCACACAGGTCAAAATTTTCGTTTCTGAATATGAAACCAGAATTGATGAAGTAAGTTCTGAAAAATAAATTTATCAGCGCCATCAAGCAACGTATGTATTTCTGGGATAGTCCAAAAACACAGGAATGAAATAGAGACAGACAAACCGTATAGATTTGGCTTTAACCAAACAAGATCGTAATGTAGGCAATCACTAGGGGATAGTGAGGTGCTTTCCGGAAAACTTGATCAGAAGTTGCTATAGTCATCTAAAGTGCTTCCCGTGAGGACAAGCTGAAGAAGGTGCTTCGAAGAACATTGGTCACTAGAAAGCCAGCTTCATCGGCAGCCCGGAGGCCAAGCATAAAGAATGGCCGCGTATAGCTTGCTGATAGTTCTGAAGGACTAGCTTTGGTTGGCAGTCTATGTCATACAAGTATACTGGATGGGACATGGACAGAGCCTTATGCAGCTGCAAAGGTGATAGCAAAACATTCAAACGTTCAAGAAATCAGAACCAAAGAGTGACAAGGTGCGGGAGCTACTAAAGAAGCTCCGTGAGCTCGAGCTTACGAGGAAAAACTAAACTTCTATGCATTACTGCTTTGAAATACAAATGTGAAGCAGCAGGAGTACAGGCAGAACTACAGAACATCCAGCATCTACGTCCCATGCTTGTTCTAGCTGATGATCCAACCCACTTACCCACCACCACTGTCTCAGTCTTCAGAGCTGCAAGGAAAAGAAGTGGGATCTCAAAGCCAAGACTGCAGCACCGTCATCGTCGCCTGCTACATCTCAGCTACTGAACTGACAGCTGAAGATAGCAACAACTGAAGAAGAAAGCAAAATGGAGATGGAGTACAGAGAACGAGAACGAGAACGAGAACGAGAGAGAGAGAAAGGTAAAGCGAATTTGTTGAACGTACATATGTACGGTCGATTTCGTATGTACGGATTTCTTTTTGGTACTTGCTCTGTTTCAGTTGAGGACCTTGTGTCTGTGGGCGTATATTTGTATTTTGTACGGTTGCTATTCTTTTTAAACATTGAAAATTGAAAAAGCTGAAGAGGGGCTCTCTTTTTTCATTGAAATTTTTTAAAAAGGTCAAAAAGGTTTGGGGGTTACATGACTAAATGCCACGTGGAGCTATGTGGCATAGAGAGACTCAGGCCTACAAACCTAGCCCTTCACTCCTTATGGCAAATGTGACGAGATTGTGCTTAGAAGAAGGTGTAAAGATGTGGATATGAGCCTGTGTTGGCTCAAGCAAGCACTTAGCTCATGAACCCCACAAAAACCTCCATGTGGTTGACCGACAGAGACACACGCGATCAATAGAGATAGATGGCAAGCCCACATGCACACTATGCATCTTAGATGCTCCCCCAATATGAGCGCCCAATTTTGGAAGTGCAAATCTAGTTGAATAAATGCAATTTCTTGAGCCAGCACTACCAGCCTTAACTCGTGTGGTTATCAAGGCTTTTCAAGAGATACATATTTGTTTGCATGTTAGTTAAGGACCTAAACTAATTAAATTTTGTCTTGATGTGCACATCCCCCCATTTTTTACATCTTAACCTAATGCGGTTTCCTCAGTTAAAAAGCTTGACATCTGAAGTTTTTTTGTTCCCAAGTTCAAGACTCCCCTTGGAAACGAAGAAGCATTTTTGACAAAAAGTATGATGCATGTGGCCACACCATAAGAGAGGCGCATATTTCTCATAACACTTGACCTCTCAACTAATAGCATATTTTTGGTAGCACTTAAACGCTCCATAGTATGTGGTGTACCATAGTGTAACTTTGCTAACTAGCACTATGGTGGGGCTAGTGGCTAGCCTCAAAGGTACTTCAACTCTACTTTATATAAAGTTTTCATAGAAGCTTTAGGTCTTCATAACTTCACTTTCTAATTTGTATCAAGAGATTCCTTTGGTAGTTAAATATGTTGGGTTTGGATATATTGTGGAGAGCATCACTTGATCCTAGATATTTAGTGTTGACAACATAGCATAACTAGATCTTTAAAGCTATTGTGATGGTTTATTGGAGATCTTTATGTAAACCATCACAATAACATAAAGATGGACCTCTACTATGCATTTTTTACTTAAATATCTTGTAAGTTGCAATTGCCTTTTGTTTCTTTTTCCATTTTTCAATGTGTATGACAATACTTTTTGTGATTTTATATATCCATCCATGTTTGTTATCCAAGCTACTACGCAAAACTAGATTTGAGCTCAGGTCTTCATTCCCATAGGCAACGCTCTTGTCAACAATCATCGTATTTTGTTTTGCACCCTTGCTCCAAAAACCTCCTTGAGTCCTTCATAGCAAGTGAGTTGGGTAGAGTTGTTTATAGTGTCTAGACCAACAAAGACCAATTACGTAATTGATTTACATTGTTTATTTGTACAAATTCATCTAGTATACGTAATGTGAGGAGCAAAGACAAACCACCTTGGAAATGACCTCTATTATATTACATTCATGTAAACTTGTAGATTTTAGAAAATTTCTTGTAACTCAAAATGCTCATTTATAAAATCTTCCAAGTATTTAAATTTGTCATTGATTAATGTATATAGCTAGCATGATGATACATCTATATCAAACAAACGAGCTTAACTAGCCTAAAGTATGCCTACCAATATAAAAAAACAAAGAATTCATACAATAATAAAAAAAATCCAAAGTTTCATTACCATCAAATATTTTCTCATGGCTTTGTCCATGCCTCCTAGAAAGAAGCGATTGATGTATTGGAGTTTCCGAATAAAGTGTGTAATAAGATTTTGAATTATCTTATCATACGTAGATATTCTAACAAATAAAACTAGGATAGAAATATTCATAACATTGGGAAGATAGCAGTTTAATATCTTGCTTTGATAATCTTATTAGATTTTATTTGTAATCAAACTCTAGCTTTATAGTCCTTTAGATATCCTATTGAACATAAATTTTCCTTCAAAGGAAAACCATATTGTTGTTTTTTTGGAAATCAACATCATTTAAACTTTTCAAGAGATGAAGTATGTATCGGTTTTATTCTCAAAGAATGCTAATTTTTCCAAGCATTGGTTTTGCACTCTAGAGAATAGACACACCAACTATTTTTGGCACTTTATGAAGTACGTATGGTTTTGAAGTTTTTAACAAATGAAAAAATGTGTGTCGATTTTAGCCAATTTTTCCTAGCATTGGTTTTGCACTCTAGAGAGTAGACACACCAACTATTTTTGGTACTTTATGAAGTACGTATGGTTCAAGTAATCAAGCAATGACCATTTCAGAGTAACTATAAAGGTAGTGACCTCTTGCTAAATTGAAGAGAACTATATGCCATACCTAAATCTACTTAGTGTCGTGTGTAAATGTAGAGAAGTTTTTCATAATTCAATAGCCCCTAGTGTGAATGCATATATTGCCATGGGTATAGACGAGTCAGTGTACATGTTATATACTTTAATTGAACATTGTTCCTTTTGCAATTGTTGGTGTTGTGGTAGAAATAAAGAATGACTACCTTTCATGAGGCTATGTGTCTAATGACTTTGAGGACCGACACATGGTTCGATTGGACGGCAATCCACAATACCTCGTCACTCTTCTAATTGTGTTTCATAGGCTTCCCTATGTAAGAACATGAGCTTATTTTCTTTAATAAGATTGCTTAAGTGGCACTCTTGAATTTTATCCATGAAATGCAAGCCCAAGCTCTCAATTGAAGGGCATCAAGGCGTGAGGGTCCATCTATTAAGTCTATTTTCTTTTTCTTTTTCTTTTTTGGCGCAGGGGGTTGGGTTGGGGGGTGCACACATCATGATTGGATGAAGTGATTTCCTATTGTTTCTGATGTGTATCTAGGATCTACTAGTGATATACCTTACATCTTCATAGGGGAGGGATGTGGCAATATGGGATGCCATAGCAAGGAAATGAATTATACATTGAAGTGCATATACTAATCCACAACATGGGGGTGGGTGGGTGTGTGTGAGAGAAGTCCATGAACAATTGATTGGGTGGTTTGCCTTATATTGAATATTGTTAGTCATAGGTTGACGATTGAGAGAGATCTTACAGTGGTATCAAACTAATTATTATATTGGTTTTCCCAACATGAGCATGCAACATCAATTTTTGAGCTTGTAAGGACATGACATTTATATGAGCCTGACATTGATTTGAGATAGATTTTAATGGATAACACGATAGTACAAGACGTATGTGAAAGAAAATTGATGATTTTACGTTGGTTCTATTAAATTTTTTATGCTCATCCTTAAAACAAATCGTTCAAGTAATCTTGAAAAACCAAAGGCCGACAACATATTTTTTAGGCCTTCACATTTTTTCCTTTGAGGTTTTCTATGCCTTAGAAATCATTTTAAGGCCTTTTTCGCTCCTTAGCAAAAAATGCGACACACTAGCCAAGTGGCCAAAATACCTTGGAAATCATTTTTAAAAGCACCTTCGCCTTTTTCGCTCCTTAGCGAAAAATGCGACACACTGGCCAAGTGGCCAGAATACCTTAGAAATCATTTTTAAGGCACTTTCGCCTTTTCCACATTTTTGCTGACCGACTTCACCAATGTATGAGTAACTCTGAAACAACTGGACAAACAAATATCCCAAAGGCGGTTGACAGTTAGCAACTTTTGTTCATATGCAAAGACTGGCATAAATAGCCTTAAAGGCTTGTAAGATATTTCATCTCTTGTAAATCTCTATATTAGCTGAATCAAGCTCTGTAGGTATTACTTGTGAAAGATTCAACTAGTTTCATCACATTTTGCAATATTTTCATATTTGGCATATTGAGGCCAAAACTTGTTTTAGACTTAGAGGTTGACTTTTCTGTTAAAAATTCACAATTCTAGCTTGACTAGTTTTGGTCATATGACTTGTAAATAGTTAGATGGTCATGATGTGGCTTGTCACACGTACCAAATAGCATAGGATTCCATTCATAAGGATGTTCTCAAGTAGACCTAAGTGTTAGAACCTTTGGAATGAGTCCAAATTATGCTTAGATACAAGGGAGAAAAAATAGGAGCTATTTTTGGTAATTTTTGCATTGTTGAGGGATCTCCAAGATTCCAACCCTAACTTGGTAGGGATGAAAGATCCACCAAAATTAGAATTAGGGATAGGTTTAGGGCTACTCATACCTGCCCGAAACCATGATGGATCATGTATATATAGGTGATGATATCTCACCAAAATCAATCAAGCAATTTCATGTTTTTTCTCTCATAATGGTGCAATTGCTCTCTATGTTCATAATTGTTTGAGTACTTGTGATTACTAATGATTATAGGATTGAATGTAGGTCTGGTGTACAGTACTCAGACTGTGGGAGGCCGTACTTTCACACGTGTGAAGCCTTCTTCAAGGATTTGGGCCATTTAGTGAGGTTCAAGCATAGATTTTTGATGGATTTTGATGGTTCAACTTGTGCTAATCTTATGAAATCATAATCTATTGTTTCCCTCATCATTTCAAGTGTTTTAGGATCCTTATTTGCTGTAATTTTTACATGGTATCAGAGCCTAAAGGCTGAAATGAGCTAAATCCTTGGTTTTCATTCAATTTGATCACAATTTTTGATCTAAATCTTGTGTAGATTGGATCTTAGCATCTAGTATTGATTCTAGAACTCAAAGTGAGTCAAATACATTGGAGATTGGTGTTGTGTGACTTCATTTGCAGGTGTTTAGGTGTCTAAAACCAGAGGCAAAGTTGAATTCAATTCACATTACCAAGATAGCAAGTTTTGCTTGCTCCAAGCACTGATTTCTAAGCAAGTTTTGGAGGTGATTTCATAGAGGAGGCTTTCTAGCATTCAAGGAGAGGGAAGATCAGAGTTTTGGGGACTCTTCAAGGCTGTTCTAAGGTGTAGTAGACACCTCCTAAAGTGATTTAGGTTAAGTCCAACCATTGCTTGACTTATGCACCAAATTAGATCAATTTTTCATCAATTTTGATCATTTTTTGCTTGTGATTGGATAATAGATTGTGTTGCATCCTCATTAAGTTCCATTTAGATCTTTTACAAGTGATTTTGGAAGTATATTAGGTTGCTGAAATTCACTCTTGATCAGATCATTTGGAAGCTTTAATGCTCTTTATAGAAAGAGGGGCAATTCTACTAGTATTGTCTACTTCAATCAAGCAAGTGCATTGTTTCTAGTATTCTATGATTTGATTTTGTTAGAGATCATTCTTAGATCTTTATAGGAAGTCTATTACTGATCTTTTCAGGTCCCTAAGAAGTGGGATAAGGTAGACCTTCAATCAAATCAATAGAAGTAACCTTCATTTGTGTCAAGTCCTTGATTAGGAGACTAGATGGCATCTATAAATGCATATCTTTTGGATACTAATGAAAGGCTCAACAAAACTAACTATTCCATATGGAAAGTTAGAATGGAATCTATCATGATCATGCAAGATCTGATGGAAATTGTAAATGGTAAGGAGGGTGAACCTATTCATCCTCAAGAAAAAGCCAAATACATCAAGAGGTGCAATGTTGCACTACATTGCATAAAAATGAATGTTGCAAATGAACTCTTAAGAGAGGTAGGAGATTGCACTTCAGCTCAAGATGCTTGGGAGACTTTGCAAAAGGTCTATGAATCCAAGAACCAAACTAGAATGTTAGCTTTGAAGAATCAAATCTATAGAAGCTATCAAAAGAAAGGAGAGAGTGCACATACTTTTGTCCTAAGAGTAAAGGAATTGAACAAAGAGCTAGCCTTTATAGGTGACCCTATCAAGGATGAAGAGCTTGTTCAACTCATATTGAATGGACTAAGCTTTGAATTTGACAATTTGGTTCAGGGATATGCAATTATGGGTAAGCTACCCATACTTGAAGAACTCCAAGGCACACTCATGGCCGAGGAATCAAGAAGGAGCCAAATGCAAGAGAGGATGGATAGGCTTTCCATCCAAGGTGGAGATGACCAAGCTCTCTTCACCAAAGGCAAAGGCAAGTCCAAAGGCAAAGGATCAACATTCAAGAAGTCTACAAAGCTTGAGGATCAAGAAGGACCCCCAAAGGCATCTCCATCAACCACCAAAGTCAAGAAGGACAAATCAAAGGTGAAGTGCTACTATTGTAGCAAGATGGGGCATTATGCCTCGGAATGCTTCAAGAGGAAGCAAGATCAAAGCCAAGCCAACATGAGCAAAGAGGAGGAGGAGGAGAGTTCACATGAGGACTCTCTCATGATGTCCATATTTTCTTCAACAAGCTTCAGAGGAGAAGATCCTTGGTGGATTGACTCGGGTGCTAGTTCACACATGACTAGTAAAAGGGAGTTTTTCTCTTCTCTCTTATCTTATGATGGACCTATAAAGTCTATCTATACAGCAAATGATGAAGCTTGTAAGATTGAAGGAGTTGGTAGCATTCCCCTTTGCTTAGGATCTTCCAAAAAGATCAACATAGAAGGTGTTTTGTACATTCCTACAATAACAAAGAATCTACTAAGTGTTGGCCAAATGGTAGACAATGGTTTCAATGTTGACTTTGCTTCAAATGAATGTTTCATCAAGAAGAAGGGTAAGATAGTGGCTAAGGGCACTAGACTTGGCAAACTTTATAAGCTGGATGCATTTGTGGATACTAATGTTGTCATGTTGGCCGAGAAGAGCAAAATATCTACCTTTACTTTATGGCACAAAAGACTTGGACATGTCAACTCGGGTTCCATGGAGGCTATGATCAAGGAGGAGTATGCTTTATGCCTACCAAGGTCTATTGGGAAGGAAGACAAGGTTTGTGAAGCTTGTGCCTTATCCAAGGCACATAAGAAGGTGTTTCCTAACTCCATCACAAAGTCATCTCATCCTCTTGAACTCATACACTCGGATGTGCACATTGCTAGCACCAAATCTAATGGAGGTTCATCCATGTTTTTAACCTTCATTGATGACTACTCAAGATATTGTTGGGTGTTCTTACTTTCCTTCAAGTCTCAAGTATTTGATACTTTTGTAAAGTTCAAGTTGTTTGTGGAAAAGCATCATAATCATAGCATCAAGATTCTTAGAAGTGACAATGGTGGAGAATTCATCTCCAATGAGTTCAAGGCCTTTTGTGAGGAGGAAGGGATCAAGAAAGAGACTTCTTGTCCTTACACTCCTCAACAAAATGGAGTTGCTGAAAGAAGGAATAGAACATTATGTGAATGTTCTAAGGCTTTAAGATTAGATGCTTGTTTGCCCAAATCCTTTTGGGGTGAGTCTCTTGTATGTGCAAACTACTTGATGAATAGGGTGTCTTGCAAAGCAATTGAAGGCAAAACTCCTTATGAGATGTTGTATGGAAAGAAACCCAATCTTAATCACTTGAAAGTTTTTGGGTGTATATGTTACGTGCATGTGCCATTGGAAACAAGAACCAAGGAGGATCCATCTTCCACAAGAGGGATCATGCTTGGATATGCAAGCTCAAGCAAGGGCTACAAAGTCTATCTCCCATCCTTGAACAAATTTGTTGTTTCAAGGGATGTCATCTTTGATGAACATCATATGCATATGCTTGAAGAAGGCTTAAGTGCTCCAACAATCAAGAAGAAGATGGCCGAGGAGCAAGATCTTGGTTTTGAGGAGGAGCTCATGGAGGAGCAAGCACCAAACCCACCTATCACACCAAGGAGATCTTCAAGGGAAAAATGGAGCCATCAAGGCTCACATATCAAGGCAAAGGACAGCAAGTTGAGGGTATCTCATCCACTTCTTATGCTTTATCTAGTTTTGAAGAACCGTCTAATGTTGAAGATGCATTGAACTCCAAAGAATGGTATAAAGCTATGTTGGATGAGTATGATGCCTTGATTGAGAATGAAACTTGGTTGCTTGTTGAGAGACCTCAAAGGAATGTAATAGGATGCAATTGGGTCTTAAAGCTTAAGTTGAATGCAAATGGGAGTGTTAATAAACATAAAGCAAGATTAGTTGCAAAAGGTTATGCTCAAGAGAGAGGGATAGACTATGAGGAAACTTTTGCACCCGTGGCCAAGATGGTCACAATAAGACTAATCATTGCACTTGCATCACATTTTGGATGGATTCTATGTCAAATGGATGTCTCTAATGCTTTCTTGAATGGTTTTTTGGAAGAGGATATCTATATGGAGCAGCCACAAGGGTTCATCAAGCATGGAATGGAGAACAAAGTATGCCATCTCCAAAGAAGCATCTATGGCTTGAAGCAAGCCTCGAGATCTTGGAATTCAAGACTACATTGCTATCTTATTTTACTTTCTTTTGTTCAAAGTGAATATGATCCTACTCTTTACATTAAGTTTGATGATGTTGGTATTGTACTTTTACTCATTTATGTAGATGACATCATCATTAGTGGAAATAGTGTTGATGGTATTGAAAAAATCAAGATAGATCTATCCTTAGAGTTCAAGATGGTAGATCTAGGGTGTCTTCACTTCATCTTAGGCATAGAAGTACTTAGAGGGTCTGATTTTATCTTTATAAGTCAAGTAAACTATGCTCAAAGTCTTTTGAAGAAGTTTAAGATGGAAGTATGCAAAAGTGTTGACACACCAATGGAGCAAGATGTAAAAGTGCCAAATGAAAATGATGAAAGATCCTTCATGGACATCACTTTGTTTAGGCAACTAATAGGTTCCTTAATGTGGATCACTATAACTAGACCAGATCTTAGCTTTAGTGTATGTAGGTTGAGCCAATCCATGCAAAAGCCATTGAATATCCATTGGAAAAAGGCTAAGAGGATTCTAAGATACATCTCGGGTACATTGGATTTTGGGATTCTATATAGAGGAGATGTGATTAACCTTCATGCATTTAGTGATTCAGATTTTGCAGGGGACAAGAGGGATAGGAAATCAACAAGTGCCTATTCAACTTTCATAGGAGAAGGTGTGGTTTCATGGCTTTCAAAAAAAGCAAGAAACTATATCTCTATCTTCAACCGAGGCCGAGTACAAAGCTTTGACAACCACTACAAAGGAGGTACTTTGGATCAAGAGATTATTGGTGGAACTAAAGATCATGGATTCAGAGGAGGCACCAATCATCTACAATGACAATATATCAGCCCAACACCTTGCATCTAACCCAATCTTCCATGCAAGATCTAAGCACATTGAGATATGCCATCACTTTGTGAGAGAAATGGTGCAAGCCAAGGAGATTGCTTTGGAGCATGTTCCAAGCAATGAATGTGTAGCTGATCTACTTACTAAACCACTTCAAAAGACACCTTTTATGAAGTTCAGATCATCACTTGGAGTGATTAGTAAAGCAATGATTGAACCAAGCTAGATAGTGAGGAGGAGTGTTAAAAATTCACAATTCTAGCTTGACTAGTTTTGGTCATATGACTTGTAAATAGTTAGATGGTCATGATGTGGCTTGTCACACGTACCAAATAGCATAGGATTCCATTCATAAGGATGTTCTCAAGTAGACCTAAGTGTTAGAACCTTTGGAATGAGTCCAAATTATGCTTAGATACAAGGGAGAAAAAATAGGAGCTATTTTTGGTAATTTTTGCATTGTTGAGGGATCTCCAAGATTCCAACCCTAACTTGGTAGGGATGAAAGATCCACCAAAATTAGAATTAGGGATAGGTTTAGGGCTACTCATACCTGCCCGAAACCGTGATGGATCATGTATATATAGGTGATGATATCTCACCAAAATCAATCAAGCAATTTCATGTTTTTTCTCTCATAATGGTGCAATTGCTCTCTATGTTCATAATTGTTTGAGTACTTGTGATTACTAATGATTATAGGATTGAATGTAGGTCTGGTGTACAGTACTCAGACTGTGGGAGGCCGTACTTTCACACGTGTGAAGCCTTCTTCAAGGATTTGGGCCATTTAGTGAGGTTCAAGCATAGATTTTTGATGGATTTTGATGGTTCAACTTGTGCTAATCTTATGAAATCATAATCTATTGTTTCCCTCATCATTTCAAGTGTTTTAGGATCCTTATTTGCTGTAATTTTTACATTTTCAAAGTTCATTAGTCTAAATTTCATTTGAATAAACACTTTTTGAAAGTGTGGGAAATACAGAATGCGAGTTTGAGTAGATTCAATTTGAATAAATTGGGTACATTGAATCTAGACCCAAAATTAGTAGGGTTAGCATTTTGGTGGGAAAGCCAAGTGGCCAAATAGGGTTTGGACCTGTTATAAAAGGATGTAACTCGTGGAGAGAGTGATCTTCTCTCTTCTCTGTTTCATTTCATGCTTATACATGGTTCTCTTGGGTTCTACTATCCATTGGTGCACTATCTTGGTGATTGCTTGCAATTGTGTGTAGAATGATCTATATTTGTTATTTTTGGATCCACACATGTGAAATACAGTAGCTTGCTGGTTTTGTACGGACAGCAATAGTACATAATCATTTCATTCAAGTTTGATCAAGTTCTATTAGTGTTTGCATCTGAAATTGTGTGTAGATGATGATTTTTCTACATTGGTGAGATTGGTAGTGTATTTCTCTTTCTAACCAAAGATCATTCAAGTAGATTGGATCTTAAGGATCTGAAATCTTTCACATGGTATCAGAGCTTGTGTTTCAGGTTATGAAGGAGGAAATCAGATCTATCAATGATTTGGTGAAGATATCAAGTCTAGAGCATGCTAGAGAGGATTTTACACCAAAATCGGATTTTTTGCTTTTGTAGATTGGATCTTTTGTAGATCAAAACACTAAATAGGTCAATATACTTGTTCAATTCCGATTTTTGAATTCACATACTGGATTTGGCCGATTTTTGGATTATTGGGTCAGCCTAAGTGGTGGCTTATAGATTGCATATCAAATTTTCAGCATTTGCATGTAAATTTGGAATAGTCAATTTTTTGTGATTTTGCCAAAACCCTAATTTTGATTGGATCTCTAGATAGTGAGGTTTCTAGACTTCATTTGAGTGTGTTTCAATCTTAGGAAGTGGCAAAAGTCATTAGATTGAGGATAGATCATAGGTTGATCAAGATTCCATGATTCTATGTGTTGATTTGCTTGGATAAGTGCTAGAAGAGAATTTGTGAGATAGTTTCAAATCTTGGTGATTTCTTTTGAAAGCATTTGTTGTTGTTAAAAGGAGTGCTTTGTGCATTGAAGCAGATTGAAAGAGAAAATTAGGTCATTGCTACATGGCAACCTCAATTGGAGTCATGTTGGAAGCCAATGATAGACTTACCTCAAGTAACTATTCATTGTGGGAAGTGAGGATGGAGTCACTTCTTGAGATGAATGATGTTTTGGATATTGTTGTAGGTTTGGAGGAGAGACCAGCAACACAACAAGATCAATTGAGGTATGACAAGAGGGCCAAGAAGGCTCTACACATGATAAAGATGAATGTTACCAATGAACTTCTCAAGGAAGTTGGTAAGTGCACATCATCTTTGGAAGCTTGGAATTCATTGAATAAGCTTTATGAATCCAAGTCTAATTCTAGAGTGTTGACTCTAAGAAGGCAAATCTTTTCTTGTTTGCAAAAGAATGAAGAAATTCCAAGTACTTTTGTTTTGAGAATGAAAGCATTGAATGATGAGTTAGCTTGCATAGATGAAAGCATTAAGGAAGGAGAGCTTATTCACGTGATTCTTAATGGCTTGTTGGATGCTCATGCTAACATTGTTCAAAGTATTGCTATTCAAAAGACTTTGCCAAGTTTGATGGATCTTCAAGAGATCTTGATCAATGAGGAATATAGGCTTCAAGCAAGAGGTGGATCTACATTGACACTTCAAGAGGATGCTATGTTCACAAAGGGGAAATTCAAGGGCAAAACCAAAAGCAAGTGGTCTAAAGGGCAAGATCAAATGGATGCTTCTTCAAGTGGCAAAAAGAATGATAGATCAAAGCTCAAGTGCTTCTATTGTGGCATCAAAGGACACTTTGCAAGTGAGTGCTACAAGAAGAAGAGAGATCAAGGAGATAAGCAAGGTAATCTTACTCTTGATGAGAATGGTTTGGATGTTCAAGATGCAAATGATGATGCTTTTGTGATGTCTTAATGTATGCTTGCTAATGATGGAGATCTAGATCCTTGGTGGATTGATAGTGGAGCAAGTTCACACATGACCTTTCACAAAAAGTACTTCACTTCTTTGTTGGCATATGGAGATGACAAGAGGGTGATCTACACGACCAATGATGGTGAGTGTGCAATCAAAGGGATTGGCACAATTCCTATTTCTTTCTCTACAAATAGGAATGTTCATTTGGAGGATGTCTTGTTTATTCCATCTATTACCAAGAATTTGCTTAGTGTGAGTCAAATGCTAAGTAAGGGCCTCAAGGTGGAGTTTGATGGAGATGCTTGTTTGATCAAAAGGAAGGATGTCTTTATTGGAAAAGATAAAAGGCAAGGGAAGTTGTTCAAACTTGATGCTTGTGTTATTGCTAACCAAGTTGGATGTGTTGCAAGAGAGCAAATTTCTATTCAAGAGGTTTGGCATAAAAGGATGGGACACCTCAACTTCAAGTCATTGGAGGTAATGGCAAGGAAGAAGGTTGTGATTAGTCTTCCAAGTTTCTTAAGTAATGACAAGCATGTTTGTGAGTCTTGTGCTTTGGCTAAGTCACATAGACTACCTTATACTAGATCTATTCTAGATCTACAAAACCTTTTCAGCTTGCACATTCGGATATTCATGGATTTACTACAATTAGCAATAGTGGAGCTAAGATGTATGTAACATTCATTGATGATTTTAGTAGATTTTGTTGGATCTATCTACTAAAGAGCAAGGATGAAGTGTATGATGTCTTTGTCAAGTTCAAGAATGCAAGGGAGAACCAATTTTCCACAAAGATCAAGTGTTTGAGAGGTGACAATGGTGGTGAGTACATATCTAACAAGTTCAAGGCCTTTTGTGATGAGCATGGGATCAAGAGGGAGTATACAACATCAAGGACCCCAAAACAAAATGGAGTGGCTGAAAGGACGAATAGGACTTTATGTGAAAGTGCTAAAGCTATGAGGTTAAGTGCCAATCTTGACAAACCATTTTGGGATCAAGCTTTGTTGTGTGCCAATTTCTTGTGCAATAGGTGGCCGAGTGCTATTTTGGATGGAAGGACACCTTTTGAGATGCTATTCAAGAGGAGGCCGAGTGTCAACTTTCTAAGAACCTTTGGATGCACATGCTATGTCAACATTACTCTTGATGATAGGACCAAGGAGGATCCATCTTCAAGAAGAGGTATTTTTGTTGGATATAGTGAGGTGAGTAAAGCCTACAAGGTTTACATTCCTTCTACTAACAAAGTGATTGTTGGTAGAGATGTCAGTTTTTATGAGAGGAACATTCCAAAGGTGTCTTCAAGCATGATTGATGGTAGAGTGGATGGATCTAACATTCTTGATGTTGATGAGAAGGATCTTACTTTGGATGGTGGTGATGATGGACCTTCATCAAGTCAAAAGCAAAGGAGAACATCAAGAGAAAGACAAGTACCTTCAAGGCTCACATATGATCAAAAGGGTAAGCAAGTAGTTTCTGGAAATTATGTTGCTTTCCTAACCTCTTTGGATGAGCCTACAAGTGTAGATCAAGCAAGGAAAGAAGAGGAGTGGATCCAAGCAATGGTTGCTGTAAAATCAAGTATTGGATCTGGAAAACAAAGTTTGTTCAATGACTTTGATGGTCAAGTTGAAGATCAAGAAGTTGATCTCAAAACGCTTCAACTAGTCAAAAGGGAAGTTGGCAATTTGGAGCTAGTCAAAAGCATCAAAGGAGAGGTAATTGGCAAAGATGTTATGGATATATTTTTACAACATATTGAAGACTCAAGTAAGGTCAAAGGAGCAGCAAGGAATTGTTGTTCAAGTTTACTTTACTTGTTCTATCTCATGTTTGAGCATTTTCATGTGGATGTGTGCAAATTGTCAAGATATGGTAAAACTAGCTACATTGGTGAGCACTGTTTTGATGTTGGATTTGTACTAGCATTCTTGGCTGGTTTTGCTGATCAAAATGAAGCTATTGGAGGTTCATTATGTCACTCATTCATGGTCAAGTCATCAAGTGATGATGGCATCTTGTGGCAAGATGAAGATGGAGGCCCATTCATGGAGTATCATGGTGGATACAAGGCAACGAAGGACAAAGGAGGAGGAGACATGCAAGCAAAAGTTGATCACTACATTTATTGGTTCTTTGCTGTATTTTTCCAGAGATTTCAGAGCTGGAAGCATGGTGGAATCATTTCATTTACATTCTATTTGATTCTTCATGTTCTAGTCACATTTTGACATGTAAAATTGATGTAAGAAATAGTGAAGCATCCCGAGTGGACACTATTCTCTATATCAATTATGGTTGTTTCTATTTTGAGCATTACATGATCATTGAAAGGAGGTCTATTCTTAGGAAGAAGATCATTCTTATGATGGATCAAAGTTCTATTGTCAAAAACTATGCTAGGAGCAAGCATATTGAGATAAAATATCATTTTGTGAGGGAGCGAGTCATTGCAAAGGAGGTGGAGCTTCAACATGTGTCTTCAAGGGAATGTGTAGCTGATATCTTCACCAAAGCATCGGGAAAAGACTTGTTCATGAAGCATAGGACTTCACTTGGAGTATTATCAAAGTCTATGCTAAAACTAGTTGAAGAGGGAGTGTGAAAGATTCAACTAGTTTCATCACATTTTGCAATATTTTCATCTTTGGCATATTGAGGCCAAAACTTGTTTCAGACTTAGAGGTTGACTTTTCAAAGTTCATTAGTCTAAATTTCATTTGAATAAACACTTTTTGAAAGTGTGGGAAAGATAGAATGCGAGTTTGAGTAGATTCAATTTGAATAATTTGGGTACATTGAATCTAGACCCAAAATTAGTAGGGTTAGCATTTTGGTGGGAAAGCCAAGTGGCCAAATAGGGTTTGGACCTGTTATAAAAGGATGTAACTCGTGGAGAGAGTGATCTTCTCTCTTCTCTATTTCATTTCATGCTTATACATGGTTCTCTTGGGTTCTACTATCCATTGGTGCACTATCTTGGTGATTGCTTGCAATTCTATGTGTAGAATGATCTATATTTGTTATTTTTGGATCCACACGTGTGAAATACAGTAGCTTGTTGGTTTTGTATGGACAACAATAATACATAATCATTTCATTCAAGTTTGATCAAGTTCTATTAGTGTTTGCATCTGAAATTGTGTGTAGATGCTGATTTTTCTACGTTGGTGAGATTGGTAGTGTATTTCTCTTTCTAACCAAAGATCATTCAAGTAGATTGGATCTTAAGGGTCTGAAATCTTTCACATTAATTTTCAAAATTTCTCTTTCAATCAGAGTTATCTTTAGCCAACGTTATCACGCTCAGCAAGCTGAAGTTATTGCTTCAAGCCATTGTACTCACTGTTGATATTTATCAGAGTGCAATTTAGTCTCACTACTGCGTCGTTCATTTGCGCAATCTACTTGAATACTTCTGCTGCTAACTGTTGCGTTTCTGTTCCTACAAGCCTATGCTCTGAGCAACCGAGCCTCTGCTGCACTCACGGCCACCGTTTTACGACATGGTATCAGAGCAGACATTTCAGTAATCTGCATTTCTACTGCAGATTATCAGTCTTGTTTCTATCAAGACGTCTTTCTAGGAAACGCACAGCCCACAATATTATGACAGTCGTTGTTTCTACCAACGATCTTGTTCAGCCAAAATGGACGAAATCGTTCACGAACAATTTCGCAACACACGACACGAAATTGTTTTGCGACACAAAATCTTTCTTGCTCCACGAATGGCCAAGAAGATCAGCCAAGTACCATGGGGTACAAATATTTGATCAGATATTATGACCTCAACAGAAGTATTCTAGATCGTGGCTAATCTGCCACTCTTGTAATTCGCGATTAGTTGATGTTTAATCTTTTCTAATCTATAAGTTACACGACACGACACAAAAAAGTTCGTGAACTATATACTTTCTGTTTGATGCATGATACCAATGCTAGTAAGCAAGACAAGAAGTCAGAAGACGAAAAATCATGATTTGTGTTTATGAATCCAGCAGCTTGTTTCCCATGTCATTAGAGATAAATAACATGCAGAACTAGTTATGTTCGTTGATAGATTGAGTGTGTTCAATTTATCATGAAAAAAATTGTTAGACCCGTACTTGGTTATTTGCACAGAGGAATGGAAAAAATTGCAGAGAATAGGACAATTATCAACTAGTAATCATGATTTTGCTATTTTCATGCTGAGGTTATTAAACCTCCAATGTTACATGCCAAGTGTGGATTATTGATTGGGAAACTGCTGTTATGTTTTTATTCTTTGATGATATGTTGTTAAGAACCATAGACTTGTTGAAGTATATTGTCCTAGTCTGTGTGTGTTTTTGTATTCCTTGGAAAATCTTTGAAATGTATACTTCCTGCTTGATATGAACTTGTGAGTTATGAAAGAGGAAGTTGATGGAAAAGATTGGAATAAGACATGCAGAACCTTGTAAGGAAGAGTAGGAGAGTTGTAACCATGTTTGAACTTCTGGGTTTTTTGGTTGATGACTAAGGTTGTTGTTTGTTGTCTGTGTTTTCTCAAAGAGGAAGAGATTGTGTTCAACCTCTTCTAAACTTTGGAACGTAGTATATTACAGTTCACGGAAGTGGCAAATCAAGTGAGAGGATAAAGCTTTGATCTCTTGACTGCTATTGAACTAGTGGGTGGACAGTTGTTGTAGCCTGCTAACGAACTGGAAGAAACTGTGCTGGCTGTAGAAACCAGTGAGAACAAAGTTTTTTCCTTGTGGATCTTTTGCATGAAAAAGCACGATCTTATTACCTCTTTTTTTGGGCATGGAATAGCATTGATGGGGGAAGATGTGAGCTCATCCAATGATGCCATCCATTGCTGCTTGGAAACAAATTGGTTTTCCCAGTAAAGGGCATAGTTGGGAGGTACTATTGGATGGAACTTGAGCGCACTTTGGAAACCCTAGGTTGGCCATCGTGACATCGATTGTTGCTAGTTGGTGCTATGAGATTGGAGGCTGTTGGAGGAATCAACCATTGCTTGATTAATGAAAATGTTTGCAGATACTCACTGTCAGATACTCGTTGTTGGCACGTTGACTGTTCGCTGGTATTGAGTGCTGTTGAAAGCTTCAGGCACCTCATTTCTTCCCTAAAATCAGCTGCATAACTGCGTTGGAAGACTGCATGGGAAAATCATTGGTGATTGGATGATCATTAGCTTCATCCTACCATATTGATTTTGCTCATCATGGATTTTTGACCATGGCTCGTTGTGTGAACTAGTGTGACAGTCTAGTATTCCATCGATGGCAAGGTGTGGAAGAATGAAGTATGGCAGATGTGGTTGTGGCGGCTGGAGGAATACTGGAACGAGGCTAAACCCTTTCTAGAGGCTAATATTAGAAAATCCTTTTAGGGTTTTCATAACCTACAAGTTGGTTTACCTTTTGCATGAACTAAAAGTAAGGGTTCTGGCTTTTTGCATGGTTGAGAAAGACATTGCATTGGGGTTTTAAAATTGGTTATCCAAATAAACCTTTATGGGATTTAAAGAGTTATTGAACTGTTTTGCATGTGAAGAGAGCCTATGATTGGTAATGGTTATTCCATCGTCAGCTACTTTTCCAACAATGCATGGAAACAATTTATAATGGATTACCATAAGTAAATTTTATATATTGATTCTCTAGACCATAACCGAGGATGAGTGAGAAGATATAAATTTTGCTATCCTAACAGGTTGTCTATGAATTTGGTTCATAGATTTAGGATTGACGGCAAGATATTCGTTCCTCATGGGTTACCTTTTTCAAGATGGTACTCGGTGGTATTGTGCTTGATGGTGACTAAACTTTGGAAGCTAAGTTCTTCCCAGATTGAAAGTTAAAGTTTAATTTTTCTTTTTTGTTGAATTTCAAGTTTGGTTAAAATTTGAAATCTGCTACTTGTCTGGTATATTTGTAGTTGATACTAATTAGAAATGGGTCAAGTGAACGTTTGTGCAAGATACTCATCAAAATTGAATTTAAAACCATCAAACAATATGAAATGGCCAGATAGAATGAGTGGTGACAGGACTCTTTATCCAAGCAGTGAAATCTTGTTTGGATACAATTTAAGAGTTATTGAAATCCTATTGGTAGGATTTTCACTCATGTAATTTGTATTATAAGTTTGGATATTTTTTGTTAATATTGACGGACTAATGCCAATTGGACCAGTTAATAAAGGAAAAACAGTCCAATTGTATTGGAAAATTTGTAATTGCTAGGAACTGATCAAAAGTAACAAACTGATTTCATTTCCGGTTAAGTCCTATGGTGGATTGTATATCAGTGATTCCACCCAAGTATAGGATAGAAATGATATTGTTTAAAACTTTTTTCCTACACTAATTCATTTTTTTAACATTTACTAATGTCTTTATATCTTCGTTGTACCTTAGTTGAAATTTTTTTTCAGGGGACTGAAAATTCTAAGGGGGGAAGAATAGTGGACATCAGAGGTAGTAAGTGTGATCGGGAAATGTATTTCACAGTTAGGATTTTGTAATCCTTGTAAATAATTGCTTAATATTGGATATTAATTTCCTGGATGGAATTCATTCAATTGAGTTCATAACTGATATCTTTGTAACCAATGAGTTTATCCGCAGTTTGAATGTCAATTGTGATGTTAGAAGTAGAATTTGATACATGGATTACATTGGATTTGTTAGTTGACAAAAGCTTGTCCCTAAAGTTGATGCATCAGTAGGGTTTTGAAGCTTCTCGCTAACCTGGAAGGATCAGAATATAAGATTGAACTGTGTTAATTCTTCTGTTGAAATCACAGGATCAGATTTGGATCTGTGGTGTCTGTTGCTTCATGACTGAAGCCTGCAAACATGGTAATCTGTGTTTAGGATGGAAATAAGTAAGAACTACATATGAAGAGAAAGAAATGACTCTGCTGGGTTGGAAACGGGTCTGTTAGCAGTAGCGCTGTTGGCCGTCGAAACACAATAAAACTTTGTTTCTTTTCCCCTTGAACCTGTCATGAACCTGCATGTAAGGAAAACCTGTTGGGGAAGCATTGATCCCAACTTTTTTTTGGGGAAGCTTTTGGCCGCTGTCAACGCTTCAAATGAAGAAGTCTGATGAATGCATGTGACGTCCGAGGGCGCCTCCCTCGTGTAACCACCCTGTAATCACCCTGCATGCTCTCTCTCTCTCTCTCTCTCTCTCTAGCAGATCGCGAGGGCCAGAAAGCTCATGGAATGAGGAGGTGGGGGGGGGGGGGGGGGAGCCGGGTTTGACCTTTTAAGCATGCAAAACATTTTTGTGGGGTGCGTATTGGATTATTGGGTTTTCCATGAGTGGGTGGGGTCGAGATCCCATTTTTTGAAGTGAGTTGGACAAGTTTGGGTTTTTAAATTTATGGGTTGTAGATGGATTTTAATCCTAAGTCGAAAAAATGGTTTTTGGGCTTAATTTCTTTATTGTGGCTTCACTAAACGGTTAGATGCCGGTTTGCTAGGAGTTGTTTTTTTGTGGGGTTTCGGACAGTTTTCACACTTCCCGTTCCAATTTTTTGTTGTGTTGGCAGTTATGGCCGACATGGAACATGAATTGTTTGGTGAGGGGGTGCCATCACCAGTACGAAGTGTGGGAAGCCCAGACAGTGATCCGCAATCTATTCTGGATGTGATAAGCAAAGCACTGCTAGAAATCCACCAAATCCACTAGAGTAACAAGCAGCGGCGGGACGAGCAAATGAAATTTCTGTTATCAAAGCATGATGAGGCATCTTCGTCACACTTAGAATTTCACCCATAAGTTTTTTCGGCAGACAAGAAGTTCAAGTAGCCGACAGTGGTGGAATCATGGATTAACAGGTGGAACGATTATTTTGGTCTGCATGGAGTGCATGAGGAGAAGAAAATTTCTTCAGTACTGATTTTTTTCGAAGGTAAAGCCATGTCATGGTGGCGAGACCTAGATCCTAAGACAGTCACTTGGGATGGTTTTCGGGAGGTTTTCCTGAAAGCATTTATGACTATGGATGAGAGGGACTTGTATCGGCATTTTGTTGAGCTCAAGATGGGGTCGCATGACTTGGACACATACGGCCAAGAGTTCATGGACCTCCTAATTAAAGTGGTGCATTTTTCCAAAAAGTATGTAGAGTGGCAATTTGTGAATAAATTGCTAGGGGACTTTCAAAATAAATGCAAGCGCAATCCTTTGAACTCGTTGGAAGATGCCATTGGGATCGCACGAGTGTACGATCAGACGGTGGTAGCTTCTAGAAAATGGGGGCAGGAAAAGGCTCAACAAATTTTCGACCGCAAAAGAAGTCAAAAAATTTTGATGAACTTGAAGAAATGGCTTATCAGAAACCGAAATCAGGAAAGAAATTGAACCTAAGTCATCAGTCAGAGACGTCTTTAAACAAGGACAATGTTTTAATTGTGGTAAGGCAGGCCATATGGCTAAAGAGTGTCCGTTAAAGAACAAGTCCTCATCAAATCTTACAACAATTGATTTGCCAGCAGGTAAGATGAAAATTGATGTTATTAATAGTATTTGTGAATGTTAATTCAGTACATTGTCTTTTGGTCCTCACAATTTGTTTCGCGTCAGGGGCAAGTTGTTAGGGAAAGATGTGAATGTATTGTTTGATTCAGACAATACTCATACTTTATTAATTCTCAACTTGTGCAGAATCTCCATGTACCTACCAAGCCAAGTGACCCCATAGATATGTGGTTAAGCTTGCGTCATGTGCAAATACTGAAGTTTTTGATGTAATGGTTTTGGAATTGGAGCTAGATCTTCAAGGCCATGTTGAGAAAGTTAATTTCCATGTTCTAAACCTAGGCCAATTGGACGTAATATTAGCCTATGAAACAATAACATATCGCGCAGATTCCGACGTGGGTGTCTGACGTATGTTCGAAAATTTCATAATTCGTCGCAATCCGACACGTCGAAGTCCGACGTCCCAGTAAAAAATCTGAAAATCAGAGTCCGACAATCGGGAAATATGGGCGGCAACCAATTTTTGAAAGGCACGTTGGAATCCGACATTCAGACGACCCCATACTTAATCACTAAGGAACACTAGAGTATATGTCCAACCAATTTAGTTGAATCCCAATAATTCAGTTTATCATTCTTGGAATCCTTCGGATCCGGTATCCAAGTGAGCACTCTGGGATACAATTACTAATGAATTGAGTCTATTCCTCAACTAAGAAATACTCACCCCAGAATTCAGTATATCCTATGCACACAATTTTTTGATGAACCCAAATGACTCAAAAATTATGTGTCTTACAAGCAATATACACAAAACAAACGGTTTTCGGTGAATTTTCTTCACACTGTCTGTTTTACCAATTAACTTCCACAAGAGTAAATCAACTACTCAAGTTAATTGCTCATGATTTAGAAATCTTAAATGTCTAGGTGCAACTCTTGATTGTACTAGTACAACACCACATTTTGATCCTTATCCAAATCACTCTTAAGTTAACCTATAGATCTATCAGAACAAATTTGTTAACTTTGCAAGTAATTGTCAAAACACAATACTTGATCATATGTCTATGTTCATCAACTAGATTAAGTGCACCAGATAACCCTATAAATCAGGAATACATAGTAGATCCAAACAAGATTAATCGTGCCTATATGAGAATAATCTCACTATGACCCAGTACATAAACACATATATCCTTATCTGGCAGATTCTTCCAAAATCCACATGTTACTCACATATCTCACTAAGAATCTTGTAACTCAGCTACTAAAGAATTCTATTTCTCTTGAGTAAATAACATATCTGGAAAATCACTGAAGTGAATAATTCCACATCACAAGTTTTCCAACCATCATACTTTTACAATCATAATTTCTGCATCCAATCAACCTACTTTAGATCTTAGTGTACAAACCAAGATTAGGCTGACTTATACAGACATCTTTGGGTTAAGATTAAAAATTTATTCCATCTGATCCAATCAACGGAATCTTAATCTTTACCACCATTATTCATAATCATAAATATCTAACAGCTCAAACCCCCAAAACTCTTCTAGTTCTAGATTATTCAAAACAATCACTAGAGATTTCCTCTATTCTCACTGGATAGTTCCACCATTGCACACATACTGGATTCCACAAAAGAAATCTATGCAACTGGTTGATCCCATGAAAGTCTTATTCCTATAATTTTCTTCTCTCCCCTTTTAAAAAAAATTCCATGATTTCGATTAAAAAGTTATTAGGAGACAACGTATAAGATATCAAAGATTTGAAAAAGTCAGTAATGAGTACCCGATACTATTACAACCCGGGATCCTATCTCAATTAATAGAAACATTACTTTCAATAATCAACTATCAAATAGAGATAATCATTTGGGCTCAGGAAGTCTAAATTCGACATGACCAATCTAGACGAAGCTCATTACTGTCTAGGTATTCAAATCCAAAGAGACAGAAATATAGCAAAGATACATTCACAATGTCTTAATCAGATATAATTTGATGAATTGCAAATTAGCTCTCTCACTAATGGATCCAAGAATCGAGATGTCAAAGGACTAGTGTCTCCAAACAATCGAAGAGAAGGAGCAGATGTGTGAGTATCCTTATCATTCGATAATAGAATCTCTTATGTACGCAATGATCTGTACCAGACCAGACATAGCTTTTGTAGTCAATTCCTCGAGTCAGTATATGATCCTAGTATAACACATTCGAAGGCTCTAATCAGAGTCATGAGATATCTTCGAGCTACTATGGACTTTTGCATTTGTTATGGAGGAGTCGACAATGACAAACTCAAAAAAATGCTTGAAGGCATAGCTCATGACCCATTAAAAGGTGCTTGGACTATTCACAATCCAAATGACATCACTCTATATGCATAGGTGTCCCATTTGGTGGCAAAGAAAATTTTGTTGATTTGAAAGGGTGACTTGTGCTTGATTACATCTATTGAAACTATCCATAAAGCTATTCACAAAATTAGATTCTCATAAAAAGTGGTACTTGACTTCAAAGTGTTTTGTACATGTATGGAATAAAAGATTCTTTGCCAAATTAATGCTATTGTAACTATCACACAAGATGGAAATAGCACTAGAAAGCACAACCTTTGTTGTTTCTTGCTAGGCTAAAAAAAACAACATTTCCAAGATGAAAGACATTTCCATCCTATTATAGATTTCCTATCATCTATATTTCCTCCCCAATCAACATTTGAATAATCAAGTAACGTAGACATACAAGTGCATCTCTAATATACTAATTTTAAAAAATAGAACTTTTCGGAAGTCCACTAATGCATTTTCTAATTGTCATAGAAAAAGTTTACTTTTTGGGTAGTGCATAATGTTTTTGTGGGCAGTAAAGTGCTCGTAAAACATTTCGAAAAAAATCATAGAAAAAAAAACACCTACAACATTTTTTTCAATGTCATGGAAATTAGAATATTATATAGTTTCTTTTGTGTGTCCACTATAAGTTTGACAGGGTTGAAAAATTTCAAATATGCGATAGAGAAGGTATTTTGACATTTTGAAAAGGAAAATTGAGATGATTGTTCTTTAAGCCCCCTAGGCTGGCATGTTGGCTTGCTATCCTAGCCTATAGGGCTCACGAACATTTTTTTATGGTAAAATTTATGGTTTATAGCTCAGAAGTTGAAATGTGAGTTTTTTTCAAAAAAAAAAACATATTTCGGTCATGTACATATATAAGGAAGCCTGTTGACCCAACATACACCAAACCACTAGCATCAATAGTGATGTATGGGTTTGAGTATTGTACAATACAATTTAGAGCTCTATATGAATGACAACAGATTCCTAGTGAAAGCAAAATAATTGTGATTAGGCATATGCATGAGATCTATATAGTAGCAAGTGTGATAATTGAGAACTATGAGTAAAGAAGCCATATGAAATCATCCACAAAGTGTGTAGTTGCAACTTAGACATCCCTTCTATAATTTAAATGGAAACATATATAAAACAAGAGATACCCTGCGCAGAAATGTGCAAAACCAAATTGATTTCAAAAAAGTTTGCCCCAAATTTTTTGGGCAGAAGCTTGTTTCCACCAAATTCAACCCAATTTGATCACCAAACATAAATCTTCATGCATTTAACCATGAACCTGTCATAAAATGGTGGTAGACATTGCCTCAGAAACTGTGGTCGGTTCCTGCACAAAGTACCAGGCCGGATCATCCATAAATCTAAATGGAGGCTGTCTGGACCTATTCGACCTCCTGGGTTGAACTTCGGTCCTCTGATGTGGGTTGATTCATTGAGGATCTAACTCATTTTCTGAGTCAGTGTCGAGATTCTGCAGTTGAATCTCTAGATTGGAATTGATTGGCTGTTCAATCCGTGACTCGGAATTACCAGCAGCTTTCCCTTTGTGGTCAAGGAACTGGTCTTCCATGAAAATGACATCTCTACTGGTGAATGCCTTCTCGGTATCCAAATTGTAGAGTTTGTATGCTTTATGATTTTGGAAATAGCCGATAAAAATCATTTTTCTGCTCTTGTCATCTAGCTTTTTTCTTAGATCCTCAGGGATTTGAGAGAAAGCAATGCATCCAAACACTCAAATATGTTTGAATGATGGTTTTGATCCTGTCCACACCTCATAAGGTGTCTTGCCATTTAGAGCTTTGGTGATGGATCGATTCTGTAAGTAGGCAGCTATAGTAACAGCTTCTGTCCAAAACTTCTTTGGAAGAGAGGCATGGGTCATCATGCTCTTGGCACTTTCGATGAGTGTCCGGTTCTTCCACTCAGCTACACCATTGGACTGAGGTGAGTAGCTGGTTGTGTATTGTTGAAGTATCCAATTGACCTTGCATAACTCCTTGAATTTTGTGGAGATGTACTCTCCCCCTCCATCTGTGCGTAGAGTCTTGATCTTCCTTTGGATCTGGTTTTCTGCAGACGCCTTGAACGGCTTGAAGAACTTGAATGCTTCGGATTTGTTCTTCATAAAGTAGGTTGCAGTCCTTCGAGAGAAGTCATCGATGGAGGTTAGGAAATAGAGAGCTTTCCCTGTGGAAGCAGTATCGGGCCACAAATGTTGTTGTGTACAAGGTCAAGCAAGCCCTTGGATGTATGAACTGAGTCTGAATTGAAGGGACTTCTAGCATGTTTGCTGATAATACAGCCTTCGCATGGAGAAAATGGCTTCCTAACTGAAGGCAGGTCTTGTACTAGACTCTGAGCTGACATTTGTTGAATACTTTTGTAATTAAGATGGCCAAGTTTGAAATGCCACATCATATCAGTTGATTCAGAAGTGGTTGTGTGAAGAGCTTGACTGTTAAAAGAGTAGCAGTGGCTGAGTTTGTAAAGATAGTTGTTTCTTTTTTCGTAGGCTAGAACCTTCCGGGATTTGTCAAGGATTGTGCAGCCTTCTGTATCAAATTCGACCCATCGACCTGAATCGGTGATTTTGCTAACTGAGAGCAGATTCTTGGTCAGATTTAGAACGTGGAGAATGTTGGACAACAACTTGACTTCACCCTTTTTGAATTCAATCCTGACTGTTCCTGCACCTTTGATTAAATGTAATGAGTTGTCTCCAAGTTGCACAACTCGAGAGTGGGTGAACAACTTGTAGTCTTTGAACCAGTCGCGATGGTGAGTCATATGTTGTGTTGCTCCAGAGTCTAGATACTAGAAATTGATATCATGTTGTTCTCCGACTTTGATCATGAAAGCTGTTTCATCTTCTTCTTCTTCTTGTTGCTGATTTGAGTGACTGGCTGTAGCACTATGTGCTTGTTGTTGGAACAGCCTCTTCTTTTCATTGTTGTACTTCAAAGTTCGGCAGTCCTTGATTTCGTGACCAGTCCTCTTACAATATCTGCAAAATAGTTTATGCACAGGTTGGAATGATGAAGAGCTTGAATTTGATCCTGAACTGAAATTTGGTCCAGACTGCATGTTGCTCTTCTTATCAGTATAGCCTGACTTTGTAGATCTCTTGGATCTAAACTTTTATTTTTTTGAATACAGAGCTTGAGGATTCCCGATCCTGAGCCTGAGGAGGATGCTGATCTTCTGATCTCCTCTTGTAGGAGCAGCGAGATTACTCTTGATAGAGTGAGGTGCTTGAGTAGAAATTGCCATTACCGAATTTTCGTAGACTTTAGGTAGACTCAATAATAGAGTCATGAGTGCATCGGAATCTTTGAATACAGAGCTTGAGGATTTCCGATCCTGAGCCTGAGGAAGATGCTGATCTTCTGATCTCCTCTTGTAGGAGCAGCGAGATTACTCTTGATAGAGTGAGGTGCTCTTGAGTAGAAATTGCCATTACCCAATTTTCGTAGGCTTTAGGTAGACTCGATAATAGAGTTATGAGTGCATTAAAATTATCTATGATTGAGCCAGTTGCAGTCATCTGCTCCATAAGATTTTTGAAAGTGTTGAGGTGACTCGAAACACTATCTGCTTCAGACATTCTGAGGTTGAAGAATTTCTTCCTCAGATGGAGCTTGGTTGTAACGTCTCTAATGTCATAGAGAGTTGCTAGGATGTCCCATGCATCCTTAGCTGTCTGAGCAGCACGTATGTGACTGATATGAGTGTCCTTGATGTTGAGGGTGATCATGGCAAATGCTTTGCCATCTCTCAGTCTCCACTTGGTGATTGCGACTGCATCACCTTCTGGTTTGAGTTTTGTGCCATCAATGATGTCCCACAGTTCTTTGGCTAGAAGTATAACATTCATCTTGAATTTCCAGAGGTGGTAGTTATCTCCATCGAGTTTGTCAATGAGAGATGAACTCAATAGAAGTCCTCTCAAGGTTACTAAAAAAAAATTAGAATTGAATCACTCCAATTAGAGGCAATATTAACAAAAGAATAACCCGGTGGAAGTGCACTATACCACTCTTCTTGCCAATATGCTTGAAACCAGAATTAGAGGATCCAAAACTCGATTTTCCCATTGAGAGTTCCGCGCACCAATTCGAACATAGTAGCGTTAAAAAAATCGAGGTTTTAATCTTGTTCCCCTGGGGAATTTTGCAAATTCTACAAATACAAATCCCTAGATTTTCTACACTTAAAAATATTACAAAAGATGAAATTCATCTCCCCGGCAACGGTGCCAAATTATGTGGTGGCCTAGTCATTATAGATTTCCACATAATCAATGAATTATGTAGTATAAAAGGTTTGATCGTTTCCCAAGAGAGAGAATAATCTCTTCTTTTGTATGATAAGTGTATGTAAGAAGGTGAAGGGAACGTGATGTGTAATATTCACAATGAATACTACAGCGACATAACTGATTATCCAAAGATATTGAGTGAATTGACATCCAATAACAATAACGATGAAACGATTTGGTCAAAGTCTGTAATTATAAAGGTTACTTTATCTTTCAGACTCTTAGGATAACAGTAAGCAATCAGACCAGACTGCAACTAGCAAATAGATTCATCAAACAAAATCGAATTGGCTAATGATTCCTCTTAATCGAACACAGAGATTAGTTCTTATCACAAGAAGCAAACAGTACAGAGCATCAGACAAGTTCGTTATCTGAACACATAGTTCATTCAAAATTCAAAGAATTCTGTTTATAGTTATGCTTAACAGCTTCGCTAATTCCCTGCACACATTAGTTAGAATTGTCGCTCTCTGGTGACGCCTGAAATCCGAGTTAGAGTAACTGAAATTCCGTAAGAAATGAAAGGTATGTGTGACGCAGACAGACAAGTATTGAAAACAGTTACAGATCGTTCAAAGTGTATTTGCTCAATTGATAAGAAGTAATGTTGTAAGAGATGGCAGAGAGAAAGAATGCTCAAGCTTATAGAAACTAGTTCTCTTCTCTCTATTGATACTCAAATTGTGCATGTGTACAATGGCACGGAGTGTCGACCTTATAGGAACAAAGGCCTGAACGTCGTTCACCAGCCGTTAAGATGTCAGTTGGGATCCGCTAATGTGTCTCTATAGAACGTCGCAGAAAACGTCGCAAGTTCTAACCTAAAAATGAATTTACAAGATGCAAATAGGCCTTTACATAAATTTAGGCACTATAGCATATTTACATGTATAAAAATTAAAAATTTTCACAATATAAAACAATAAGTTTGGATAATGTGGGATCATGAGGCTCCACAGACCACCTCAATCCAAGAGAGCTAGTTTAAGTGATCCTAAATGGGTTGAAGGATGAATTTGACAACTTTGTCCAATCTTATGCAATCAAGGAGGATCTTCCAATTTTGGAGGCACTACAAGGAGTTATCATTTCTGAGGAGTGTAGGCAGGAGAACAAGCTCATGAGAATCAATCAACTTCTTTTGAAGGATGATGGAGAGGTAAAAGCATACTTCACAATGGACAAGCCAAGAGGAAGGGGAAAAGAGCTTCATCAACATTTCAAGAAGTAAAAGTCAAAGGAGGAGAGTGATGAGGATTTATAACACACAACAACAAGTTGTAAATCCAACAAGAAGTGCTTCTTTTGTGGTAAGAAGGGGCATTTTGCTTCTAATTGTTTCAAGAAGAAAGAGTTTCTCAAGCAAGCCAATCTAGCCAAAGGTGAGCTCTCATGATGTCTATGTGCTTTTTTTCTAGTTTTGAAGTTGAAAATTCATGGTGGATCGATAGTGGATCTAGTTCTCACATGACTAGTTCAGGAATATCTTTTACTTCTCTTGCACCTTACAATGGTTCTAAAAGTTCATCTTCTTTCCTATTGATGGTGAATGCAAGATAGAAGCAATTGGTAGTGTACCATTTGTGTTATTCCACTATGATTCTCAAAGATGTACTTTATGTGTCTAATCTCACTATGAATCTCATAAGTGTTGGCAAGATGCTAGATGATGGTTTCCAAGTTGTTTTAGAAAAGATACTTTCTTGGTTAAGAAGGATGGTGATGTGGTAGCAACTGGGACTAGATGTGGTAATCTTTTCAAAAATGATGCTAATCCTTGTGGAAGTGTGGCCAAGAGAAGCTTGGATCATCTCAAGGAGGAGAAGGCAAGTGATCTACCTCAACCTATGTTCCAAGATGGTAAGACTCATGAAGATGGTGCTTTGGCAAAAGCACATGGAGAGTTATTGTCAAGGAAATCTACTTCTCATCAATTCCCTTATCTTGTTCATTTGGATGATTTCATTTCATCATATAGAAGCAAAGATGGTGCTATTTCATGTGACTTTTTACTTGAAGACTTCACTTGGAGGTATCTCTTATCAAAGGTGCTTGACATGAAGATTACAATAGTTGATACTTTGGGGATCTTTAGATCCATATGCTTTGCCAATATTCCTTTTCATATAAAAAATAAGGAGGATCTAAGCTCAATCAAGAGGATGATGGTAGGATTCTCAAATCTACCAAAAATCCAAGTGTATGATGGAAATTTGCCAAGGCTGGAGGAGTCTTCTCAACACATGGTTTCAAGGGGATCTTCAAGAGGCAAGGCCGAGTCTTTGTGGCTCACAATACATGGCAAAGAGGGGCATTTTTCAGGTAATATCTACTTCAACATATTCACTTTTGCTTCTCTTACATTATTTAATGTACCATCTTGCTTTTATGAGGTTTCTACATCTCATAGTTGGAGTGAGGCAATGCTTTTCTTGTATCATGCCTCTTGTATGGACATATTGCTTGTCTTTAATGGCTTAGATATGTTTCCAAATCATTTTGAAAGCAAGGGGTTGGGTCATCAAATGTATGCTCTTGGATCTAGTACGAGCAAGATTGAGTTTGTTACTCATAGTTTGAAAATTCATGTTTTTTCATCTTGTGAGGCATTTTGTAAACTTCTCTTGAGATTAAGTGAATTTTCCTTGAAGGACACTTACATCCTTGAGCAAGTATGTAGCCTCAAGAAGATCAAGATAGTGTTTGATTTCAAGATTAGATCCATCATGGATAACGTTCATAGTATGTGGACTAGTCAAGCTAGAATGCATAATCTTGATAATCATCACATTTGCTCATTTTATGATCTTGATCTTTACGAGGAATGGAAGCCTCGCACTTTATGATGCATCCATCTTCATGCAAGTCTTTCAAGTCAAAGATCATCATCAAGCATGGAGGAAATTCAAAGATATGGTGGCAAAATTGGTGGAATGATCATCAAAGAAGGTGGCAAGTGATTTCTACCAAAGAAGTCTTATCGTGGATATGGTGAGGTTGCTGCTATGGAGGATCCTTTGGCTGGTCTTCACTTCACATGCATAACAAAGGATCCACTCAACAAGTTTCACAAGCTCCTTGATTGATCTAGTACCTTACCAAGCTAGTTTTTGAGGAGTGTGAAAAATTAGCAAAATCTAGCGTGGCTATTTTGTATTGTCTTATTATGACTAAATCTTACACGTGTGGAGCTCGTTCCCACGTGTGGAAAAAAGTCAAAAATAGCTTAGTCATGTTGAGTTAGGGGTACATAAAATTTAGAGACATCTATCCAAGTGTAAGTAGGTGATTTGGCCAAATTTGGCATTAGAGACAAAATAGGATTATACACATGTCAAGTCATAATTAGGCCAAAAGTTAGAAGTGATGTAGCTCGAGTTAGGTTAGGCTACTTACATTTGTCATGATTAGATTTGGTGAGTGACACATCTCCATGTGTTGTTGAATTTTACAAGAATTGATAATTTAATCTTCAACTTATCAACGTGGAAGCCAAGATTAAGCATCCATTTCTCCCACGCCGACTTTTCAATTTTGGCCAATACTGAGCCATCTTCGAACAAATCTCTAATAAGGACATTAGGTGGCACCTTTCAAAATCTGTATTGCTCAAGATCTCCTTTATCAGCCCAGGATCAGATCATCAACCTCACCTCAGATCCAATCGTGTACACGAACGTGTCTCTTATAAAGAGCTAATCGTAACCTTTAAGGAATTGCCCAAAGCTCAATTTTTTTTAAATAGACTAAGAAATTCCAAAACAATGTAGCGATTGCAAGGGTTATTGATGAGATTAATACCATAGAGCTTAGACCATATTGTGCAATAAGGGATGAGGCTGGGCTCTGTGGGTTCATGAGGTTTATAGATCCTAGTGGAGACTTGTCCTCCTCATTATTGGCTTTCAAGTTTTGGACACGTGTCTACTCTCTCTCTCATCAAGAATTTATATATTATGCATAGCCCAAGGGTGTAGCTAATTTTGAATGATTTGAGCTTCTTGTTGGTTGAGTTGTTTGGCTCCACGATGCTTTTGCAAGTGTCCTTGTAAGTTGGTTTGTTGGGAGATCTTCACAATAGGCTTGTCTCAAAGATTAAGCCAAGTAAGGATAAGCACAAATTATTTGGTATCCTAAAATTACAAAAGGCTCATCAAATCAACTATAGTTTTTTATGGTACCATGCCATTTGGATTCTTATAGTGATTCATGGCTTAAAAGTGTACCAGATTTCAACAATCGAGAAGGAGACTAGTATCGATGAGTCAAAACTTGGCTCCAACAGATACCAATCACATATCCCCATCCCACCCGAAAGCTAATCACGGGCATCCTATATAGACCATATTGGGCCACCTAGAAAGAAACACTGCACCTAGGGTTTTGTCTTGGGAATACTTAGGAGCCACATGATCCACTCACTAGAGTCTTTACATTTATTCTATAACAAACCTTTACAACCATTCACAATGTTCATTCTAGAAATGCCAAGTGGGCCAACAAAATAGTAAGTAGCTCCATGCTATATGGACAATTGTATGCATGTTTGAAAAGTCCTATGCACAAAACTTGTGACCACCAAGTCCAATACACCATCTCTGCACAGAACCAATATTAGGTATTGATTGCAAACTTTGACCAACTACAAACTTTGATTGATTCTAGCTTTTAAACAGTAGCTAGAAAGTACATCATGTAGGTTGTCATTGGAAAGCTCTTGCCACACTTTCTAATGACATAATGAAATTGTCTCAATTGAAGCTATGGTTGAAAAGCTATACTTTTCTCAATGAGCCATAAACTATCTTTTACACATAATAGGCGATAGTCAAAAATAATGCAGGCATAAACGAGTAAGCATCGAGCAAAAAAATGTTCTATTTTGATAATTTACATTGACAAATTTTGCCATCCTATGTGGTATTCTTTATATAGTTTTTTTCGGATTCAAAACTCCTCTAATGCCTAAGAACACTGACCAAAATTCAACCGTGAAAGGCTCATTATGGAGATGTTTGTCATGATTAATATTCTATAGAATAACAAACGTCTAGCGATCTCTCCTTGTTCTAAATTAGTCGTGCAAAGGCGAGAACTACCAATGGGTCAAACTTGAGCCTTGAGGCTATTGTAGAATCCAATATCCAAATTCAGGGCTCCACCTAGGATTTCATTAGAGAGCCCCATGGAACGTACCAGCATCATTGGTTCACACAACCATTCTATAGGAACCATCTTGCTAACTCAAAACCTTAATCTTGGGATCGTAGAATGGAGATACCTATACACACAATAAATTTTGTGAGTTGAATCTTGACTGCAACCAAGAGCCTATTTAACAACTCAATGCCCATGAAGAATGAAACTCCCCTAAAATAGACTAGTTGAAAGAATTTAGTAGGATTGGACGATCGGACCTAGTGAATGGCCTCTGAATTGAATAACCTTTTGCTTACTACCAGCAACCAATAGAGACAAAGACATTTACTAGCTAGGATTAAAGTCACATCGATGGTATGGTAAGAATCTTTCCACACATGCTACTATGATCAATTGGATATTGTATGGCTCCTCGTAATTATTGGTTTTTATGTTTTGATATTGCATAATTATACATGTCAAGGGAATAATACAATAAGAGAGTAGAGAAAAATTGACAAATTTGAAGAAAGATGTCCCTTCGAATTTTTTACAGCTACTCAGATTACTATTTCATTCCTCTATACAACAAATGTATTGTATGGACTTTATTTCAAGTAGCTATAATTTGCAAATGCATCGATTGTCTTTTTCTTTTTTTTGAAGGATGCACAATAACCACAAAGAAGAGTATTTTGCCAATCTAATTGAAATGCGTACCTTCAACATTTTGAATGTCTCAATATTTAATATATTGGTGTTCTACTTGTTTGTCCAAATAGCATTGTCCTATATGTGCTAGTTTCAATTAACTTTTTTCATAAAAACATTGCATAAAAATTGAGTTCATATAGAAAATTATACAAAACTAGCTCCTACAATTGTTCAGGTAAAGTGAATTCATATATGTTTACATCATTATATATCAATCTAATTAGATCAAAATACAGTTTCGACTATAAATGAATGCAAAACATCAATATAGATAATACCTACACAACCACAATATGTTTATGCATCAATAGTTTGATAGTTGTAAAGTGGTTGAGGATGCACCATATAAACGTTTCATGTGCTTTCAAACTACAACATTGTGTGTTTTTCTATCTTTGATACTTTCTATGCATGAGTACAATAACATAGGTACAAGAAGGCATGAATACCACTAGAAGAAAATTGAAATCCTAATATAGGTCATGTTTGCAACAAAAATCTAGAAATAAGTGACTTTGAGAAAGCAATAATCAGAAATTTGAATGTAAAAGTGTAAAAAAATTTATCACTAGGCCCCCTATCCTACTTTTTTGTCTGCCCCAAATCCATGAACTTGCACTGAAGTAAATTTGTCAAAAGAAAAATACATCAACATTTTTTCAAATACTAGAGCTTTTTAGAAAACCACTCTAGGGTTTTGTATTATTGCAATTGCAAGAATTGGTCACTTTGCTTCCTAAACTATTTTCAACATATATGAGGTAAAATCATTTCCATTTATCTAAAAGCTATTTATAGTATCACCTCAGTAAGCCATTTCACTTAGCGTAGGCAATATTTTAAACTTTCACGATTCACTCAAGAGTTTTCTTAAAGCTTGTTGATCTTTCATAACAAAACCACCATAGGTGTATCTTCATGCCTACTAGCCCTTCAAAATATGCAACAATAATTACAAACATGTAACTGACTCACCTCAAACCCAAAAATGCTTGCCAAAAATCAATTCCCCATTTCAAATAATACCATTAGATGGGTCAATTTGACTAGAAACCCCACTAAAACTTCTTTAACATAAATTAGAGCTTTTTTTAAAAACAAAAGGGGCCTACTTAAGGAAATTGGTCATTCAATACACTTTGATTAGCTCATATGCATCAAGTCTATTTAAGCTAGATTTTATGGTTATTACTAGCAATGCTATGAGCCCGAAATCAAATTACAGTCAAAATTTTATGTCATCTCTCAACATTTTTTTTCATTCCATGATAAATAAATTATATTATTTAGAAAATTCAAAAAGAAAAAAACAAACTCTAAAATTTTAAAAACAAATTTTCAAAGTGAACCTTGGAGTAAGTGGGGAGAAACAAAATTTGCATAGTGTAGCCATGTGATGGAGCGCATGAACTAACATGGGCCCATTGCACTTCGTGTGCTCAAATGAAGATCATTTTGCAATGCACTTCAAGTTCTTTCCCTCCTCCCTTACATCAAGATTACCAAAACATATGCTCTTTTTTTAGGCCAAAATGGCCTTAATGCTAACATCAATAACAAAAGTCCAGAATAATCTCTCTCTCTCTCTCTCTCTCTCTCTCTCTCTCTCTCTCTCTCTCTCTCTCTCTCTCTCTCTCTCTCTCTCTCTCTCTCTCTCTCTCTCTCTCTCTCTCTCTCTCTCTCTCTCTCTCTCTCTCTCTCTCTCTCTCTCTCTCTCTCTCTCTCTCTCTCTCTCTCTCTCTCTCTCTCTCCAAGTTACAAATCTCATACATCCATTTGTGTAGATTCTATTTCTAAAAGCAAGCTATAAAGAGGCTCGAAATTTTGCCAACGAGTCAAGGTTTTACATGAGAAAATAAAGGTGTTTTTTTTTCCACCTTGACTAGTACATCCATTTGTGTAGATTCTATTTCTAAAAGAAGACTATACAAAGGCTCGAAATTTTGCCAACGAGTCAAAGTTTTACATGAGAAAATAAAGGTGTTTTTTTTTACACTTCCCAATGAGTCAAAGTTTCATGTGACGAAATAAAAGTCCTTTCTTATTTGGCAAAGAAAATCTAATTCGTTCCATGCAAGCCTTAGATTTATAATCCTTAGAGTGAATATAAAGCCTATAACCATTCTCTTTCTACTGTAAGTCTAAAATGGACAAAAAGCTATTCAAGGATCTAGTCGAGTCATTATTTTGATCCATTTTTCATAAAGAAGTCATGTTTTATTATTTTTTGCACCTTTGAAATATAGGAAATATTATACGTGAGTTCATTTATTGGAATCTAACAATGCAATCGCTTCTAAGACAACTAACAAGAAGATTGACACTAGATGTGAAAAATTGCGAAACATTAGGGCCCTTTTGAACTCAAAAAGGGCCTCTTTTTTCACTCACTTAGTGATTTAATCCTTTTTAATTAAATCACTAATCAGTCCTGTGGCATTTAAACGATGGGCGTAACATGAGTTAGTGTCTAGTCTAGCAAGGGTTTATGCTATGTTTAGTAGGGTGAAAAGTTTTTGGCCATATATTTAGTAGGGTGAAAATATGAATTGATCATAGGGTGGTCACAATGGCATTTATTGAGTTAACTTTCAAACTTCATGGGCCATTTTGGCCATTGTTGACTTTTCATTTGACGTTTTGAATCACCAAATGTTAAAAAGAGAAGTTTTTTAAAGAGTAACGGCCTTTCAAATACTTGATTTTGAAACAAGAGAATTTCGCAATTTATGTTTGAAAGCTCAAAACTTCAAAATATTCAAAACCAATATGGTATGAAGTAGAAAGTTAATATATGGTCCCTTGAGCTAGGAGGCTTTTTACAGTTGTCAAAAGGGTCAATAAAAAAGAAAGGCTTTTTACGTTGTGGTAACTATTGTGTGGGGCCTCCAAAGTCATAAGTGCTGATAGTAGGCTGTTTTAATGTGCGCCATAGAGTTAAAGTAGGGTTAGTGGCTTTGGAACCAATGTGGGTCGAAGTCAAATGTGTCATTGGCAATGGACCATTGAGCCTTATGCGTTGCCTTTCCATTGGATACACAAACATGATTAGAGTGAATTAAAATTAAAAAAAGAGGCCCTTTTTGAGTTCAAAAGGGCCCTAATGAGAAAATCCATTGTAAATTAAAAAAAACAACCAACACTAAAATGGCCAAAACCTGGTTATTTCTTGGTCAAATCCCAAAAAATTACGTCCAAAAAGCCAAAAACTAGATTGGTGTGGAAGAGAGACCTTTGGTGCCTCAAGACCAGGTATGATAAAAGGCCAAGAGGGCAATCCACATCATCAAGATGAATGTCACCAATGAACTTCTTAAGGAAGTTGGTAAGTGCACTTCTTCATATGAAGCATGGCATGCATTGAAGGTGTATAAAAATTCAACAAATAATGGATCAAATACATGAATAAACAAAACATAAAACTCAAGAGAATTTCAAGAAATGAGAAACACCTACCAAAAAAAAAATTCCTTATTGATTGTGGGTTTAAATGGGATCTAATGCTTTGATGCCACTAATGTCATGTGCCAAATTCCAAAGACATACAAAAATATAAGAAATAATGCCCATAAATGACTAATCATTAGCACAATAGCAACGCATTACACTAGCCAATAATCATATAAAAAAGAAATGAAGTACAAACAATCATTAATTATGTGGATAGGGCACAACACAAGTACAATCCATCACACTAGCCAATAATTAGTGCTATATATATAAAAAATGAAGTGCAAACCATCATTAAGTATGTGGATAGGGCACATGGGACGTAGATTGACATCCTCATGGTTTCCATTCACAAGGGAACGAATGAGTGAAAAGATAATTTCAATGTCTACATTTGGCAGCTTATAGATATATGCAAATCTCAGCTTAACTATTTTGTTAGCTTCACAACTACTAATTGACTCCAATTTAACGGCTTTGAGAGGCCTAGACAATAATGTACCATCAATTATTATGATAAATCTATTCATTTGGGCCAACAAAGCTATACAACACCAATCGATAAATATCAATTGTATTTGTGTGACATTCATATTGAATTCAAGAAGAGAAAATCACTTGCTCCATATAAGAATGCTAAAATAGTACATTCAGTGTTTTGTACAATTGATGCAATAATGATCATCAACCCAAACTACAGTCGATGATAATCAAGCACAACTCTAAAGGAATAATGAATTACCATTATGAAGGCAATTGTGAAATATTCATGACAAGGCAAATGGGATTAAAAATGATAGAAAGAAAGATTTTGATAACATACTGCTACATCACACTATTACAAAGTAAATTTGCTATCAATTTTTGAAAAAAGAATACCTTTAATCTCAACTATCCATCCAATTGTTTGTTTCAATTCTCAAGCATATAACCCTCCAATGTCAACAGTCGTGAAAGTTTGAAGAGGCGTTCAAGCAACTTCCACTGGAGCACGTGTGGGAAGAAAACCTGCAATATCACATGTCTGGCACAACTCTCTCTCTCTCTCTCTCTCTCTCTCTCTCTCTCTCTCTCTCTCTCTCTCTCTCTCTCTCTCTCTCTCTCTCGATTTAATTTTGCAAAAGAAACTTTTCAAAGAAACATGGTCATTTTGAAGAACAAATGACCATCTTTAAGCCTGTATTTGGCTTGAATTCTTGGATGGGAAGGAAACTATTAAGCTATTCATTTCTACTTTCCAAATCTTCTTCTTTCTTAAGGTGGATCAAGGCTTCAAACCTCGTTCTATTTTACATATAATAGATATAGCACCTTGTGTTAAACCCATTCTAAGGGATGAAAAACACTCTTAGGGATAGAATGTTGGGAAATTCCGATCAAGAGAGGTCAGAAGGCACACAAAGTCATCAATCTTTTGGTGAAGGATAGAATGTTCCTCACATTCAAAATGCCAAAGAAATTGCATGAGGCATGGCATATTTTCATGTTTGTGTTTAAGATTGTTACCACAGCTAGAGTCCTATATTCAAAAAACCAACTTTGTGCTCTCAGAATGGATTTAAATGATTCAATCATTGAACACATTATGAAGGTTAAGGACCTTCAAGATCAGCTTCTTCTTGTTGGTAAGAGTGCCACTCATAGGGATGTGGTGCCTATAGTTTTAAATAGCTTGTCAAACACTTCCCAAGACTGTCATTTAACAAATTATGCAGTCTACTCTAAAAGGAAGAGATGAGAAGCAAAATTCTTCCATGAAGAGAAAATTGCGGAATGTGCCTTCTAGAAGGAAACAATTTTCCAAAGGCCAAAAGAAAGGCGAAGGAAAATTGAAAGACCATCACAAATTATGGAGCAACAAGTAAACAAATTTCAAGTCTCAGATGGACAAAATAAAAATTCTTCATCTACCCCAATGTTAGAAATCAGACTTAATCTATTGAAAGAACAATGGCATTCAAACAAGAGAAGCTTTGATTCAATGAATGACTTAAGATTGATTCTTCATCTTGGAAAATAACCAATTATTCCTTGATGTCATATGCGATGAAACTCTTGAATCCAAGAACCAAACATCCTATCAAACTTTGATTCTTGTGCCACAGAACATCCTCCTCATCATCTTCATTACCATCAACAAAATTGGAAAATTGAGAGTGAAAATCAAAAGGAGGTCTAGAGGCATTACCTCTTTCCCTACCTAATGCGTTTGAGGCCCTTAATAAAGAATTTAGCATCAAATAGTGATGGTGTTTGCATTGGGCCACACATATCTGAATGTCTCTAAAAAATTTCTAGATACATGTTTTTGATTTGATTTAAAAGGACCTCTAGCTTGCTTTCCTATAATACTACCTTGGCAGGCTTGATGGTTGCAGTTGCTACTTCAATAATCAAGGTCAAGAACTAAAGAATGTTTAGACATATTAGCAATAGATGTATGATTCAAATGCCCAAGTATATAGTGCCAAATCAATTCTTTATTGATCAAGACTGAGCTATTTAAAGCATGGTCAGTCAGAGTAACAATGAGTAAGCCTATATAGATATCCTTGTCTTTTTTCAGGTGCAAGGACTCTATTTGCCATATCAAGAATTTTATATGAGTCTGATCCAAACTCTACCCTATGATCTAAATCAGTGATTATGCTGACATACAACAAGTTTGTAGCAATTTGGGACATACAAAACTTTTGGAATGAGTTTGGATTCACCACTCTTCTTCAATCATGTGTGAGCTGTTGTCTCCAAGGTGAACAAATTTCTTTGTACTGTAGGCTAAATAGTCATGGAATCATTCTTGATGGCTTGTCATATGCTGTGTAGCTCCATAATTGCATGTTGATGGACATTATGTGGTTCACCATAAATGCATTCTGCTCATCTTCATCATTAGGGTTCATTGATGTTTGCGCTACTGCATTGGCTTGCTGGTCCAGTTGCTTCTTCTTCTTCTTGTTGAACTTTAGAATTCTACAATCCCAGATCTCGTGATTCATTTTCTTGCAGTATATGTAGAACATCTTCTTCTTGTTTTGAGAAGGTTGTTGATTTTGATTCTGTGTGGGCTTTTGTGACTGCTTCTAATTTGTGTCTGCTTGCTTGACTGCCTTCTTCTGTTTTGCTACTTCTTCGAACCTCTCTTGGAGTATAGAGCATGAGAGTCTTCATTGGAGGATGAGGATGCACCATGCCTTCGAATATCCTCCTGCAGCAGCATAGTTATATGCCATCACCCAGTTCTCATATGATGACGGTAGCAGCAGCATAGCGAAAGATCTGAGTGGGTCAAAATGACCATCACCCAGTTCTCATTTGATGACGGTAGGCTAGATAATAAGTTCATTACAGCATCGGAGTCCTCAATAATCGAACCAATCGCCGCCATTTGCTCTAGTAGAGTCTTGAATTGGTCAATGTGATTCTGGATTGAATCACCTTCTGACATTTTGGAAGAGAAGAACTTTCTCCTTAGTAAGGATCTATGCAATTGATTTCACAAACACACATGAATTCATTATTGTGCGGAAGCAAAAAGGAAAGATCTTGAAGCATTCAACATTCACATTCAATCTATAAATCATCAATCTGCAAAGACAGACGTAATAGCAAGACAATGTCTCTTGGAAATAGCTTGATTTTGATTGCAAGAGAGTGTAAACGACATTCAATCTGTTGACATGTATATTCATTTCGGCATCTATGTGCCTTATTTATATTTGTACAATTAAATTACAAGGCATAATTAAAAGAATGGATTAGTCCATAATGTCAATTGTGAGCCTCATGGTGGTTGCACGTCATTGTCTGCCAAAACTGCTCGTATAACCTTCGTTAGAGATTTCATACGTCGTTGCTCATAGGTCTTCGTTTCTGAGTTACGACTCACTTAAGAGTTACGAGTTACGAGCAACGATCGTTTTGACTCATAAGAGGAAGCCTTACGAGTTCCTTACGGGTTACTTACAGGCCTGACTTGCAAAAAATTGATGAAGTTAAAAGGCTTCAAATCATAAGGACTACATGAATGGAATTGGATTAGCTTGCAGCTTTACGGAGAAGGGGTATACCCAACATCATCACCATCCCTTGACAATGTGGTACTTCACAACAATTTTGTTTTCCAAATTGAGAACCCATTTAAGTAGTAAAGGTTTTTGTATCATGTCCCAAGAGTGATCTTAATTTTTTGCCTAGCACTATAATTGGACAACATCTTGCATCCATCTTTCTAAAACAAAACATAGTTACTAGCATCAACCATCTTGTTAACCAATGTGAGGCTTTTCACCAATCTTGGAATATGCATACAAGAACAATCAATATGTGAAGACTCCAAAAAATGGAAGACTATGCGAACATGACTCATGGGACACCACCTTCTTCACCAACTAAGAAACTATCAAGGTGGTATTGGCCAACAATCAAGGACTAGAATAGTTTTGAAGAGGATGAGAGCAGTGACCAGCAAGGAGATCTAAAAGACAACAACATCATCAAGACAGACAAAAGACAAACGTTGTCTTTATGACTACTAGTCTGGATTCACTTTCCAGTGAAAGAGGAAGGATGGCAAGATGTCATGCAAACAAACCATTATGCAAAAAGACACCATTATGCACGACACCATTATGCAAACAGACACTTGAGAACTCGTGGAATTGCTAGATAGAATAAAACCTATTGGTTGCAATTGCGTCTAAAAGACCAAATTCCAACAAGATGAAACTATATACAAGCATAAGCCAAAATTGGTTTCCAAAGTGTTTACACAACAAGAAGAGGAGATACAAACCAACACTATATATGAGAGATATAGCTTACGTAGAAAGTGTCAATGCATAGATATAGCTCAAGTACTACACCACCAACAATCAAACTACAAACATCTTCACTAAGGCACTTCGTAAGGACTAGTAATAAAACTTTAGGTAGTTGTTTGTTGCAACTTGAATACAACAAATGGTAAGAGGGGTGCTAAATAAACTTATTAAATGTATTTTGTAGTTTTGTGATAGACGCAATTGAATGTATATGCATTGTAATCCCAACTTTCTAATTATAGCAAGTAGTACAAGTGGGTCCAGGAGGCTTGGAACTCAAGTTAGCGGTTGAAACTTCATATTCCATGCATGTAATTTGTGGAGCTAGGCTCGTTAACTAAGAGCCTCCAAGCCTAGTTTGTGATTCTCAACACACTTTTTGGAGTCTAGCATTTGAGTCAAGGAATGTAGCAAGGATCCTATGAATTACTTGTTCTCCATCACTTCTAGTTAGCTCTCTCCTACTTTTATGGTTTTTGTGTCTTCTATAGGTGCTAAGAAACTCACAGCTAGGCCTACAATCTTGTTAATGCTTCCTTCCACCTTTAGACCATTTTCTTATGATGCATGTATAGTGTATTAAACATGGATGGATTTTCTAAAACATGATTTGTACGTGTCTGTATGAGATGATTTGTCTACTATTCTGTAGGAAGCTCGCACGAACACACACAAACATAAACGAGCGCACATGCACACACATGCACAAGAAATATTAAGGGCACTTTCAAGACATGAATTGAGCACTTGCTATAGGACATTGTTATCATTGATGCCTAGCAAGTGATCCGGAATGCCTTCCTTGGGAGTGATCCGGAATGCCTTCCTTGGGATTTAACATAACAAAAGTGCAAAGTATTATAAAAAAAAGATTGTCTAGATCGCAAAAACTTCTAATCCATTTGAATGGTGAGACAAACTTTCCTTACTAGGGTTAAAGATCAATAAAGTGACAGAGGATTCCTTATTTTCAATTTTACTAAGGTGTCTTGCCCAAAAATGAAATTCGTCTATTCCTTTGAATAGACTTTCTGGCATACAAACTATAGTACAAGTTAAAAGGAGTTTCATACTTTATGCACACTTAAATCCTAAACCCTAAATCCCCTTAGAATGAGCTTACTATAAGAGCTCAACTGAATCAATATGCCAAGTATCATATTTGCTTCCTATCTAGAAGCTAAAGAGCATGTCTCAGCTTTATGAAGACCCAATTTAATTGCACAATTCTGATTTGGGAGGATAATGCCTTCATAAGTTCTAAGGAATACCTCAACAAACCACCCCACATGCTCATACTAAAGACGAGTGTTCTTCATGTGTCTCATTGGTTTCCAACCAAACACAAGTACACCAACAGCTTGAACTAATTGTTGTGCAATACCAACTTGGCATTTAGGAGTTAATGTAATTGACAAAATTACCTTATTGTCTCAACCAAACTGCAAAACACAGGCCTTATCAGCAAAGAAGTTGCATTTTGAGACCTGCAAAAAACTACAAAGCCTATGAAAATGCATCTTTTAACACCCACACAGCTGGGATGAATGAAGGATGAACAATTAAATGGCGATGATCAAGATAAGATGACCAGCATATAATGAGATTTTTGACATTTGTTTTGATCTTAATTGGTGGTTTTCTTTTGGTTTCAATTGCAATTAATTAGATGGAATAGCATCTTCAACATTCCTGGTAATTGATGTTTGTTTAGGCTTTTGGCCTTTGGTGAGTTCCACAACTTAAAACTATCAATGTCACAAAGGCTAAGAGAACCACGAAAAAGTAGATCATCAATATCATCAAAGCCAGTTCATTGTATGATAGTATACATATCCTTTGGAGATCTAGTTCAACATCCATTTACTTACACACAAGCAACAAGAGGATCTTCCTATCAATTTGACATCCATTAAAAAAGGTATGTTTGCCTATTTCTTAAAGGCAGGATTTCCCTGTCTCTAAACCTCAAAAACAAATCTGGATGTCAAAGGTATGATTCTTCAGATTTCTTGTGATGTTTTCAAAGTAGAAAACGTAACAGCCAAAAGTTTTGGCATCCTTACCTCCCATTCTTCCTCAATGCGCATCAGCAAATGAAATGTCCTTTCAGTTCCATCCATATTGTCAATAACTGCAAGCCATATTTGTGATGCCAAATCTTGTGCTGCACTCCCAGATTTTCCACATGCCAAAAATTGATCTGTTTACGTGGTTTATCACAGCAAGAAAACTTGTAAGATCTGAAAGTAAAAAATTTGATAGTAAAGACGGCCCATTTATATGCATATACGGCATTATAAATATTTACCAAGATGAAAAGAACATCGCTACTACATTTTTGCAGTGGTACAGATAGAAGCTTTCTAGCTTACAGTCATACTTAAGTAGCCATAGGACTCTTGAAGATATACAGGCGTCTACCACAATTTGCAGTTTCAAAGAAGAACATGACAGTTATACGATTAAAAGTATGCCTACAATGCTTTAAGAGTCACATCTAGGACATTCCAAAAAGGCATCCTCAGGAAAACCCATTCTGTTAGTGGATGATGACATCTCCCACAGCAATCGTACTCCTTTCTAAGACTGCTTTCTTCATGTTAAACCCACCCACTTTAAATGCACTGCTTATCAGCTCAAAAAAAGAACGATGCTCTGGAGCACAAATTAGAGTTACTGTGATTACGAGCATAACGCAAAGCAACTTCTTTCACTGACAAACAGTGAGTGTGTGTGTGTGTGTGTATGTGTTTCATAGATTCATGTTCTGGACATTTCATTCTGTGTATGGCACCTGAATAAAATATTAAAAATTCCATTACATTAGACATCTAGTAACATTTCCCAGCATCTACTATGGCCATATAGTTCATTCCACGTGTTATTTATAATTATGGGGTTTAGGGTTTTGACTTTTATATCCGATCCTTTTCGATACTGTAACAATCGAGCAACAGATATTCAACCATGATGCTTCCCGTTCACCACCCAATCATAGATGAATGATGGCTATTCATCAGTAAACAACCACAAGGCATACTAATTTACGCACTTGCACATCTACATGCATACCCTCTATTGTGTCCCTAAAAGACATATTCGGGGTGGCCTTTTGTTTGAGTCAACAGTAATACTAGTAAGGACGCGACCTTAGCTCACCTACTTTCAAAGGTATGCACTTTTAATGTTGATGGCTCAAGGCTATGTAAGCATATCAAGCCTTCTTGGAGAACCACTTCCAAGAGGATTGAGAGCTATGGGGTAGGTCTAGAGCTGATCTGGCTGTGCCTTGGGAGAATCTGCATTTGCATGCCATGATTTGGTTGATTCAAGCTAGGAATCGGTGGGGTTGATGTGTGATTGATTTGAAATCTTTGATGCATGGATCTAAGAGCTAAAGCCTGAAGATATGTTGATTGGAGCAAGAACCATGCTTGCTAAAATATTTGCATGCATGATCGAATCGTTTAATGGCTTTGGTATGCAAGCCCATAACTTGCTGAAGCAAAGAAATGGAAGTTGCTGGAATAATTACATGCAAAATATTGTAGTTCAATTGATGATATGCTTGAATACTCCATTATTGGCTGACGCTGCATTTTGCTATTTTCATTTTGAGTATATTGATATTTGCATATCATCACAAAGCAATGAATGTGGATCAGCGGAAGTAGCTATTGATTGCAATCGTGAAAGTATTGAAATGTGAAGCTATTAAGCTTGTGGCCGTCTGTGATGTCGAGACTAGTCATGCTTAATAGATTGTGGAACTGAGGCATCAGCTATTGTGTTTGCCATGAAAAGGCCCGTCTTTACTCATAGCATTGTCTCAAAGCTTTCATAGTGAATCCTTTCAAGTCAAAAAGCCCAAACCAAAGAACTTATTTATTTCCTCAGGATGAGGCCTAGTGAGAATCTTATCTCCCGTTCTATTCGTGAAAGCATGCATAGAGACGATATACTGTCATGAAGCTTAATTCTGCCAGGCTGAACCATCAGAAGATAACTCCACCTGAGGATCCCAGCAGCAACTGTGGCAACTGTATGCAGCACTTTTGCCATTGTTATGGGTGAGTTTTGACAGCAGGCAGCTTCATTACGATTTGCATTTGGATAGTGTTCACCATGTCAAACATTTGGTAGGCAGCCCATGAGATCTTGCAGATAGAAGCAGCCATTATTTGCTACAAAGGACGACTTGTTGACAGCAAATGACCTCAAATGTCTGAGACTACATTGGCCTTTGGGGAAGATACTGGCTGCTCTAACCAGCACAAGAGCAATTCTGATCACTTATGATCAGCATGAAGAAGCTAGGAACGAGCCATGCAATGAGAGCATGTTGTCTGCGTGCTACAGTTTGAGGCATAGACATCCTAGGAGGAAGCTTCTCAATGTTATGGAAAAGTACATGAGTGTAGTGGCTGTTGTGGGTAAGGATTAGGGTTTTTCAGACATGGGTCCCATAGAGAATTAGCCGACCAAAGAACTCGATCTCTCAAAAAGTTTTTCCCAGCGTAAACACACTAGTATTTCTCTCCTGCATCGGTTCCTGCAACATTCTTTTGATAACCTCAGTGATAATAGGGTTGCTGGTATGAAAGATAGTACTCACATATTAGAACCAAGGGAATAATGAACTAATATGGCAAATTTTAAGTTGCAACTCAATACTCACCACCTATTATGAGCAACAGTGTCGCAAAACTAGTTGTTGCCTCATCAACTTTTCCTTTGGATCCAAGTCCACTTGTGCAATTGAAGACATAACCTATTATAATGTTCCTCTGCCCTTGTACTCAGTAGTGATAGGCAATTGATAGACTTTACCTCTTGAAATACCTTAGGTGGACCTGCACAACAAGGAGAAACATTTTGTGGAAGTATTTTTTGGATTGGAATTGGGTGCCAAAAACCTTGTGTTGCAATATTTTTAGGAGATTGTTATGATCATTAGTTTGTTGTTTGCCGTTACTAATGTGATGCTATCCAAATTTGATTGCCATTCTTTTGGTCTTTTGGTGTTCCATATCAAATAGGTGATTTGTAGTTGAAACGTAGACATTTTTCCAAACCCTCCTCCATTTTACTCCCGTAGTTATCCTCATCCCAAACCTCTTGATTTATCCCTTTCAACTTTCATAACCAATATGTCCTTGATTGCTTTAAAACATAGCACATACACTTCAACAAGAAAGCAATTTCAAATGTAGGCTTTCTATTGACTATTAGCATTCTACAACTTGGCACAAAACAACCTAATACTAATGTGTGCTACCAATTGCGAGGCTCAATATTAAAGTTTTTGCAATTAGAATTTAGTGTCATCATTTTTCAAAGTGTGAGTACAAAAGAATTGCATAACCTAGTTGGTACGTAAGCTAGTAGCAAACGAATTGACTCCAAATCATCATTTCTCATAGGTCATACTCATACTACTGGCAAGACCACTCTTTTTCATGTAATATAGCATGTAAAGCCTGAAGTCAGTTGAAGCGTGACATAGTCTTGTTGACAAGTACACATCTCTTGTAAAAGTGCGTTATGTTCCTAAAAGTAGTAACAACTTCCATGAGATTAGCCAAAGTTGTCCTATATGGCTTGAAAACAAAAAAAGTTATTTTACATACCGATAATGGTTCCATGCAATAGATTGTATGTCAAAGGAGTTGCAGACTCAAGTTGTTCCTTCAAAAAGAGATAGGCATGCCCAGCCACCTCATCTATATCTCCATTGTTCTCCCCAAGATTAAACAGGCATTTGCTTAAGTGTAGAGCCGTGTAACGCCTAGAAAAATGCAACTACACTATGTTAATAACTCTCCGACCAAATGAGATTGACTCAATGTCAGGCCAAAAAATGCAATAGGTTATAGCCATTCCTAATATTAGACAAGTCATTAAGATCCAACAATACTAACATCCTCGAAAACCTTATAATGAATACAAAGTTCAACTTGCATAACAATAAAGCAACAAACATGAAAATGTGCACCATCGAATCATTCAGTAAGAGAGAGAAACAAGCACCAGATGGCACCACACAATGAAATTGCAAATATTAAAAAGACAAACGACAATTCCAAACAGCAGTGTGTACTCCTAAATTTTGCAAAGAGAGTGGCCACCAAACGTGCATGTTTGCCTTGTAGAAAATTTGCTAATTGTCTTATAGCTGGAAACATAGAATTCTTAGATGAAATCAAAATCTAACCTTTTGCTTGAACCTCGTCCAATAGGGCCAGGCCAACGTTTTCCCCATTCTACTTTTGGCCATCTGTGTCTAAGAGCACTCTGCCATAGGGCATCACTTTTGAAAATAACAGCCCACCTTTTCCTAACAAGGGCAGCGGCAGACCAATCTAGATTAGGAACACGAACAAGAATCTCTATCAGAAGATGATCAGGTAGCTTTTCAAAAACATCCTCCACTTCATCACCAAAAGGAAGTTCCAACAATGATGAGCCACAATCCAAAACTTTGTGGTTGTCATACCCAGCCATCCAATGAATGTTTCTTGCAACTAGTTTCGAGCTATTTCACTGCATCCATGAAAGGATAAAGTTAATAGGTAATGTATGCTTAGTACGATAACATGACAAAAAAGATACATTGCCACTCTTTACTATAGCCTAGTTGTATTCTATCTAATTTTATTTCTCAATTGAAATTTTCTAGATTTCATATCAAAAGTGATTCCTTGTAAAGAGCAGCTCTAAATTTAAACAGCATTTCACTATAGCATGTGCCATAGAGCACTTTCAGAAATTTTACCTATTACTATATCATAAGACATCGAACTTCTCTCAATGTAAAGACATCAACGCTAGTCGATCTTCGATCATTAGCATAGTGCTCTTATCTGCTCTGCAAAACATGCACATTGAATAAAATTATTAGCAACACACTTGTCCTACTTAACATTTTTTTAAGCATTATGCATTTCCTTACCACCATGTACAAATATGATGGGGCAAATTATTTGCAAATACATTGTGAAACCGTACTTTTTTGTAGCTAAGGAAGTGTACTTGGGCCCAAGTCACCAAAAGTAGCTCAAGCTTATGGTGGCACCTCATACTTTCCCATGCATGTCTTTGAGGATTTTTCCACTTAAGAGGGTTAGGTGACTCCATGCTACTTTCTCTCTCTACAATTCAAGTTTCAAAATTTCACAATATTGGTGTGAGGAGCTTATCTAATTCATGTGTTTATGATGTTTCTCCATGCTTTCATAGCTAGTTTCTCTTACTTTCATGGTTGTATTCAATAGTTATGAAAAGAGCCAATTGGACTTATTAGGCTTTTGGTTAAAAGATCTTGTACTTCTTTAGAACATTGTTATGGTGCACATATTCACTCTATAAGCTGCTTTGTTGGAAATGTTTCTTGGTTTCCAAGGGGAGGCTCGAACCTGAGACCAAAGGAACTTTGGATGTCAAGCTAACCAATTGAGCCAACCCCATTGGTGCTTTGTTGGAAATGGAACTACCAAGAACAAAATCTACTTTATAATCTTATCACCTTCTTAGTGGTACCTTAGTAGGTAGGTCATCTAACAACAATGTGGATAATGAAACAAAAATCAGACTAGATATAATGCTTTGCTCCATAGCTTTTGCAATGAGCATGTGGCCAATCATAGAGATTCTATCATCCGTTGGATCGGCTTGACCACCTTATTGCCTTTGTGATCCCAAGAGAGGTCATGATTAACAAAATTTAAGCAAGTGTTTACCTACACAGGCAAGGGCATCCCAAGAATTGCATCTATATCTTGTGATGGTGCCACCATAAAATCCACATGTCCATGGTAATATTTCAATTGCACCCAACTTTCCCAACCACAAGGTATATGAAAGCATCAGCATTTACATATGCACCTTAAGCTTCTATCATGGAATTGACTATCTGTAGAAGCGACACAATATGAGTTTGTGGGAAGGACTACATCAAAGGAGGACAAAAAGCACATATGGTGATCAATCTCTCTATTAGAGACAACATCATTCCACACATTTGTAATGCTAGCAGGCCAAATGAGGCTTGGGAGATTCTCAAGTTAATGTTTGAGCATGTGGATTTGCCTAGGTTCTATACTACATGGCAGATTCTATAATCTCAAAATGGATGTCGGTGGCTATATCAACGAGCACATTACCAAGGTCCAAGACCTTATGGACCAGCTTGCAATTGTTGGTGAGACAATCAACAACAGGTGTGTCATTTCTATTGTCTTTAATAGTTTGTCTCATGCTTTTCAAGATTATCTGATGTCATTCTCAACTAATAGGTTGAAAAGTTCCTATTATAAGATAGACCAAATTTTGAGTTAAAACATTATTTCAGCATATTTTTTGCAGTCTCCAAACATAGCACGCCGACGTGCTAAGTGAAATAGCTAGAAAAAAATATTTACAGCCTTCAAAGATAGCACACCGACTTGCTCAGTGTGTAAAAGGAAAAAAAAAATTGGCTGAATCACATGGCTTTTTTTGTTTTTCTAGCTGAATCACTTGGCACACCGGCGTGCTAGGTGATTCAGAATTTCCATTTTTTATTTTTTTATATTTTTATATTTTTTTTCTTTTCTTTAGCACGCCGACATGCCATAATTGGAGGCTAAAAAAAAATCAAGTGCAATCCAACCAAACATACACTAGACTTGTCACTTAAGGATGCAAATGTTTGTGGAGAATCATAGTCTCTGTTAGAGTCCAGTTACGACTCTATAATGACCTCGGCACGACCGGTCATCAGAGGGCTTGAGGCCAAGTATTGGCAAGGGCCGGTGACCGATGAGGACATCTGTCCCAAGTTGGGACCGGTGCGTCCCGAGCAGTGACCCGGTGTGGCCGCCTGACAAGCTGTCAGAGACGCGGTGTGTCTTGACCGTTGGGACCCTAGCCGTCAGTGACGAGATGCTAGCCGACAAGTAGTCGGGGTGACCAATAGGGTCACAGGTCTTTGGCGGGGCACGGGGGTGGTACCCTATGAGTCACTCAGTGTTCACAGGTCACAAGGGCCATGCATGCCAAGTGGACTGATCACCCACAGATGGATGCCATGTGCCAGTTGATGGGAATGAATAGCAGGTAGAAGGACTCAAGGAGGGGGTGCCTATGGTTGGGAGGTTCATTCTACACACCGGCTTCTGGTATTCACGAGCTTAGAGAGACTGGCTTGTGACAATTGGTATCAGAGCCTCGTTCTAGAGAGAGAAAACGTCGTTCTAGAGAGAGAAAGTGTAAAAATTTTCAGATTTTGCTTGTTTTTGAAGAATTTTGGAGGGAGAAAACATGGGAGACAGATTGGAGAAGAAAGGTGGGCCTCCAGCGCTGCTGTTCCAACATACAAGGAGCCCACAAAAATCCATTTTGAGGGAGAAAATTTGGGTAAATTTTTTTCAGATGCTCCATCGCCTTCCTGTAACCAATTTTCGTCGCTGAAAAGGAGGGAAAAGGGTGCAAATTGGAGGGGATTCTGGGCGCACTTTCTACCTGCAGCTCCAGCGCTGTCCTCAGAACTATCCAACGTTTGTTTAGCTGGGAATTTTGGGCACGTTTCTCTCCTACAGTTGGAGTGCTGTTTTAGCACTGATCTAGCGCCCAATTTGTAACTGTTCCAGCGCTGATCTGAGGACACAAAAGTATCTAAAACGTGGGAAAAGTTGAAGTGCAGCTCTAGCACTGATATAGCGCCCTCCTACAGCCTATCTTATCGTTGGAAAGAGAGGAAAAGACCGTACAATTTCAGTAGACTTGGGGTAGTTCGTTTCTACAGCTCCAGCGTACTTATTTCAGACCTGTTTTTAGCAAGGGAATTGAGGCACACTTGTTGTAATTAGAACGGTGGCCAGAAAGAAGTTTTTTGAAAGCCTGACCAGCGCTGATCTAAGGACATATCAATACTCCAATTTGTGGGGAACTAGAGCGCTGCTCTAGCTCCGATTTAGCACCCATTTCTGACTGTTCCAGCGCTGATTTCAGAATCTACAAACATCCAAAATTGTGGAAGCAGCTGTTCAGACACCATCCGCTGTAGCCTACCGCTTTTCTGAGGGGATTCCTTTGCTTGGATTCCAGGGAGAGCTCATGCAATTTCTAGTTTGATTTTGTGTTGTCTCTGTTTTATTACATGATGGAGGAAGATAGAGTTGATATTCCACTAAGTCCACCTGTTGCTCTCCCATCACCACCACCCAGCCCTGTGCCTAGTTCTGACCGTAATCCGCCTATACTGGCTGCCCGTTCGCCTGCTGGTACTTCCCCTTCTGTGCAAGCTCGCATAGATAGTGTGGAAAAGACCGTCGCAGAGATGCGAGCGATGATGGTAGCTAGTGGTTATGCATCTTCCTCACAGTTTGCTCCGCCTTATCCGTCTTCTGTTGTTCGTCCTGTGTTACCTCCACCTTACCCAAAAGACAAAGATATCAAGCCTACCCGTTTCGCAGGAAACACTCCCCAACGCAATACTGATATAGTAGATCAGTGGTTGCATAGGTGGGAAGAATATTTTGATTTGAAGCGGTCCCCAACTGATGAGGGTTGGCGGGTTCACAAAGCTGCTTACCATTTTATTGATTTTGCTGACAGGTGGTGGCGCAAGTTGTTGAAGTCTAATCAGGCTCCATCCACCTGGCTTGAGTTTAAGCGAGCTTTCAGAGATCAGTTTATTCCTCCACATGAGCATGTGCGTGCGACGGATGCTTGGCTTTTGCATCGTCAGAGGCGGTACATGGTGCATGAATATGCCAATAGGTATCGTGAGACGCTTATCAAGATTCCAAAAGAGATTCCCGAGTGGCTGGTAGTCCACAAGTTCATATTTGGCCTTCGTGAAGAGTTGAGGCCTTCAGTGCTTAATGAAGGGTGCAAGACCTTAGAAGAGGCAGTTGCTACAGCTCTCAACTTTGAAGGTAATGTGCGCACCAAGGCTGAATCTGGAGCGCCAAGCTGGCTTCAGAACAAGGGTTCGCGAAAGTCTGGCCAAGCTGGTGAGAAAGGCTTTTCGCAGAAGGATCCTATCCAGATGCAGCAGACTTTGAAGCGCAAGGCGGGATCTCCTATGGCTCGTCGTGCTTACGACAAGTCTCCCCTCAGTCCTGAGCAAAAGGAAAAGGCCAAGAAAGAAGGATTATGTTTTTTCTGTCTTGGCAAGCATCTTTTCAAAGATTGTCCTCGATGTACGGGCAAGAAGCTCCATACTATGCAACGTCAAGATGAGGGCAAGGATGTGGATGACTTGTTGGTAAGTGATGATGAGGACACTCGTCGTGTCATGACTATTTCGGTGCGGAAGCTTGTTCCAGAGGCACCAGTTTGTTACTTGTCCACCAAGGCGCGGGAAGCTTATCAGTTTCCAGATAGTGAACTGATACGCATGAGGGGAAAGCTGGAAGGTCATGACGTGCTCGTCTTGTTTGACACCGGTTCCTCGCATAAATAGGATGAGCCTATAAGAGGAAGAGGAAGTCAGAAAAATGTTGGAGGAGTATATCAAGTTGGGATACATCCGTCCGAGTTATTCACCTTTCGCCTCTCCTATTTTACTTGTTAAGAAAAAAGATGGTAGTTTCCGAATGTGTGTAGATTACAGGGGATTGAATAAAATCACTGTAAAGCACAAGTATCTGATGTCCAGGATTGATGATCTACTGGATGCGTTGCAAGGTGCAACCATTTTCAATAAGATAGATCTCAAAAGTGGATACCATCAAATACAGATTCGAGATGAAACGTCCATAAGACGGCCTTCCAAACCGGTTTCGGTCATTATGAGTTTTTGGTTATGCCATTTGGGTTAACCAATGCCCCAGCCACGTTCATGATGCTCATGAACGATGTCTTGCGAGACTATATGGGCAAATTTGTCGTCAATTTATTGACGATATATTGGTTTTTAGTAAAGCGGTTGAGGAGCATGAGGTTCATCTCAAGACCGTATTGGGCAAGTTACAAGCTTCTGTCTTGTATGCCAATGTTCAGAAGACAGAGTTGTGTAAGACTCGTGTCGACTATTTGGGTCACGTAGTGACAGCTGAGGGTATTTCGGTTGACCCAGCCAAGGTGGCTGTGGTTAAGAAGTGGCCGAGGCTTGCCGATATACGCCAATTACAGTCTTTCTTAGGCTTTTGTAAGTTCTATCGGCGGTTTGTTAGGAATTATTCCTGGATGGCTGCTCCTTTAACGGACCAGTTAAAGAAAAACAACATTGTGGTTCGATGGGATGCTTAAGCTCAACAACGTTTTGAGAGCATCCCATCCGATATGAGGGAGGTCCTGGGTTCGAATCCTAGTCTGTCCATCCATATTATGATTTATGGATTTCTAACATGGTATCAGAGCCAAGTTAGACTAACAGTTCATGGTGTCAAAGCCATGGTTAGGTAGCCCAAGTTGTGGGACAGGTGACAGCTAGGACCCCAACCAAGTGTGGCTTGAGGGGGGGTGCTGGAATATCAATCCACACTCTAGAGAGAACTATCAAACAGGGCGGAGGGCGGATAGCTCAGTGGTAGAGCATCCCATCCGGTATGAGGGAGGTCCTGGGTTCGAATCCTAGTCTATCCATCCATATTATGATTTATGGATTTCCAACATGGTATCAGAGCCAAGTTAGACCTAACAGTTCATGGTGTCAAAGCCATGGTTAGGTGGCCCAAGTTGTGGGACAGGTGACAGCTAGGACCCCAACCAAGAGTGGCTTGAGGGGGGGTGTGTTACGAGCTCATAACCAGTGCCGAACCCTAGAGAACACAGATAGGTCAGATACCACAGTCAGGGTCGTGTCCAGTGTACATGACCAACAGGGCAAGACAGTGTGAGTAGTGTGCCTCAGCACGGTCCATAGCCATGGCGGGCCTAACACAGCCTAGGGACCCTGTCAGCAGGATAGGGCCCCCAGTTGGGTCCCGACGTGCAGTCGGCCACGTCAGTGCCACGTGGCCGACACTTGGTAGTAGCATGCTACCAGTCCTCACACTGGGCTAGGAGGGGCTTACTCTATATCAGGGAGTAGGCAAGGTTGGGTGGATCAGTTAGTGTTTGCCCTACTGTGGTGTTAGGATCAATTACACTGGTATCAGAGCCATCTCCATCCTAGGGAATTTAGTTTTCAACAGTGGAGAAAGTAGCTAGATTGCTTAGAACTTCTTCAAGTTCTCAGAAAGAAATAGAGGAGGAGACTCGCTGTAGGAACAGTCTCCTACTGAGGAAATCTTGGTGGATTTACTTGCTTGTCAGATAGAAATTAGTAAAAGTTTCTAGAGCAGGTCCAACGCTGTATTTCCAGCTTTCATCTTTGATTTTTGCCATCAGATTCGGGAATTAGAACGATATTTTGAAGAGGAAGAGTGGTGCTGATCCAGCGCTGACAGTACCCACATCTTTTCTGATTTCTAGAACCATATTTGGTTTTAAATCAAAGTTTTTTTGGAGCAAATAGGTCGCTGTCCAGCCAGCGAGGGTAGAGAGACACCAAAATCAGAAATTGAAATACTTTTTGGGTCTCAAATCAGAAGCAAACGAGCCAGTTGGGCTGCAATCAGACCAGCGAGCTACTATCCTCAAAGAACCGGGAAATTTGGCACCATTTTGAAGCTTCAAACTGGCATTTTCCGGGACAGCAGGTCTGAAATCTTGGGGAAAAGAGCTGAAAGGGTTCCTCTTCGTAATTTCTTTGGAAGTACAGTCCTCAGAAACAGCTAAGTCATCTTTCCTTTCCCTTGTACAATTGTAAATCAGTTTTTTAGACTTTTTTCCTTCAGAAGTTAAGGTAGCTCTCTTTCAGTTCCGAAGATGACCACTCCTCAGGGACCTGATCAACCCCCGGAGAGAGGCTGAAACAGAAGCCTTGGCTTACAGAAAAGGGAAGGAACCAATGGAATTGGAAGAACAGGAACAGTTCGCCGAAGAACTCGACGAACTGGTTACCAAGGAGCAGTTTCTCCAGTTGGTAACAGAAGTGGATGAACTGAAGTTGGCATTAGCCAATTTCAAGTCCAGTGTGGACGACTCGTTCGCTGAACTCAAAAACTTGATTTTGAGTTCCGCGAAAGGAAGCCTTCCCTCCACTTCTCAGTTATCCCCTTCTCCACTTCCATCAGTTTCGGGTGAGACTTTACGGTCTCACCCCAGTGTTTTTAAAGATTTAAAACCTCCTACTTTTAATGGGGAAGAGAAGGATAGAAATGCAGATATTCTACAAACCTTCCTCAACAAATGGAAGAACATTCATGCTCTTAAACAGACCCCTGACCATTTGCAAGCTATTGAGGCCAGTCTTTCCTTAGGGCCTATGGCCTATAAGTGGTGGTTAAATCTCCAGGAGACTGGGCAGACTCCCCGGTCATGGAAAGCTTTTGAAGAGGCTTTCCTAAGAGAATTTCTACCAGAAAATGAACTGGATAGAGCCTGGGAAGCCTGGGAAAGAACAATAATGGATAAATCCCTCATCCAATATATCTCGCAGTATCGAGAAGCAATTTTAAAGATTAAAAATATGGATGACTATCAGAAAATTAGGGGATTTGTCCGTGGCCTCAAAGATGAATATAAAGTAGAGGTCCAGAGAAACTCGCCTATTACCCTTGAGCAAGCTCTCAGATATGCTCAAATCTATGATGATTCAGTGGGTAGGAAGAAAGCGAGACAACAACCACTTTCTGAGCAGCCTTCTCATAAAGACTTTCAATTTAAGAAGAAATTTTTAAAAAGAAAGAAGCAAGATAAATTTAAAAGTGAAGCTTCTCAGAAACGCCCTTCACTCATACAGCCCTTAAAACCAGATGATTTTGAGAAAGTCAAACAAGAACGTTTGTGCTTTGTGTGTATGGGCAAGGGACACACAGTCAGACAGTGTCCCAAGGGGCCTTTCACTAAAAAAGATAAGAAAGATAAAAAACAAGTTCATCTTGTTCAGACTGTATGTTTCCCCAGTGACTCGGCAGCTTCCGAGATCAAAGTGTATCATGAAGATCATGAACACTGTTGTCAGCTGACCTCTGCAATGCTAGCGAGACCCTTCAGCTTTGGGCCGCATGACCTAGTATGTATGCATGGGAAGGTTGGTAACCAGTCAGTAAGAGTCATGGTTGATGATGGGGCAACCCATAATTTCATCAACTACACCCTGGTTAAAAAGCTTAAACTACCAGAAGTACCTAGTCAGCATAGGTACATAGTTTCATTAGCTAAGGGTGAAGATAAAAAAATATGGGAAACTATGGTAAGTAAGTTAAATCTTGGTATTCAGGGGTACCAAGATGAAATAAACTTTCAGATAATGCACCTGGATCGAACAGATATTGTTCTCGAGAGAGATTGGCTCTACAGTTTAGGACCTTCCCTCCACATAAACTATCAGGAGAACACCCTAAGCTTTCAGCATAAAGGCCGAGAGATCCAGTTGCATGGGGAGCATGATGTTCCCAACAGTCCTATGCTCTGCAGTTCAAAGCTCTGTCAGCTAATCGAAGACGAAGACCATCAGGTATTCTTATGTGACTATCAGTTTATTCCTGAAGTTTCTATTTCCAGTTCTATTCAGCAGAAAATCAGTAGATTAGAAACTTTATTGTCTAAATTTAAAGATGTTTTTCCTGAAGATTTGCCACATGGTTTACCACCTAGCAGAGAGGTAGATCATGTAATAAACCTAGTACCAGGTACAACACCTGTTTCTAAACCTCCGTATCGGGTCAGCCGAACAGAGGATGAAGAAATAACTAGGCAGTTAACAGACTATCTTGGGAAAGGCCAAATTCAGACCAGTAGTTCACCATGGGCCTCACCAGTCCTATTGGTGAAAAAGAAAGAGGGGTCTATGCGTCTTTGCGTAGATTACAGAGCCCTCAATAAAGTCACAATTAAGAATAAATACCCTATGCCTCGGGCAGACGAGTTGTTTGATCAACTCGACGGGGCTAAGTTTTTCAGCAAAATAGACCTCAGATCGGGATATCATCAAGTCCGTATAAAATCGGAAGATGTCTCGAAAACAGCTTTTAGGACTCGTCACGATCATTATGAGTTTAAGGTGATGCCATTTGGGCTCACAAATGCTCCAGCTACCTTTATGCCCTTGATGAACAGTGTCCTCAGACCATACTGGGTAAGTTTGTAGTCATATTTTTTGATGACATCCTCGTTTACAGCAAAACGAGGAAGGAGCATCTAAAACACCTCAGAAAGGTGTTTCGATTGCTTAGAAAGCATAAGCTCTATGCTAAACAATCCAAGTGTGAATTCTTCGTTGAAGAAGTAGCATATTTGGGTCACATTATCTCTTCAGATGGGATTAAGATGGACCCAAATAAGGTTAAAGCCATACTCAGTTGGCTGAGACCTCAGAATATTTTGGAACTTCAGATCTTTCTTGGTCTGGCGGGATATTACAGACAATTTGTCAAGGAATATGCTCAGATAGCAGTTCCTATGACCAATCTCCTTAAGGGGAAGGGAAAGGAGTTCATTTGGGAGTCCGCACAGCAGGAGAGCTTTGATGCTCTCAAAACAGCCTTAGCTACAGCACCAGTTTTAAAAGTTGTCGACCCCAATCAGCCATTTGTGGTCGAAATAGATGCTAGCGACTTTGCAGTAGGTGCTGTGCTAACTCAGGGTGGACGACCAGTTGCGTTCGAGAGTAAAAAACTCGAGCCAGCTCAGACTAGGTACAGTGCCTATGAAAAGGAACTCTTTTCTATAGTACATGCCCTTAAGACTTGGAGGCATTATTTGTATGGTGCCAACTTTGAGGTCCTGACAGACCATGAGAGTCTCAGATACCTTTGCAATCAACCTGAGCTTAGAGGTCGGAGAGCTCGTTGGGCAGAGTTGATGCAAGAGTTTGACACGTCTATCAGATATAGGCGTGGAAAATTCAATACAGTAGCAGATGCCCTTAGCAGAATGCCTATGATAAATGAGCTGAGTTTTACTCAGATTCGTAATGAGTTACTCGAGTCCTTGAGAGGAAAATGCCAGCATGATGCATTCTTCTCTACTATCTGGAACTCAGTCCAGAACAGACAGTTACAGACTCCAGAACCAGTTCCCGGGGCTGGTGCCAGTTCATCCAAGAATACGGCAGCTTCCGTTGAGGATGATGATGAGTCCGAGTATACGTCGTCAGATGACGTTGAGGATTCTGAGCCTGTATTACCCAAGCAAACCCCAGTGGTTGAGGGTCAGTTGACTCAAGGATTCAAATGAAAACAGTATTCCATTCAGGATGAGTACTTGCTCTATAGAGATAGAGTATGTGTCCCCAATTCAGAGGATTATAGGCAGCAGGTCCTATATGAATGTCATGACAATCCTGGTGCGGGACACCCAGGCATACAGAAGACCTATGAGCTTCTTCGTAGGCAATTTTTCTGGCCCAGTATGAAAAAGGACGTCGAAATGTCTAGTAAATAAAGCAGAGCGTTTAAAGGCAGGAGGGTTGTTGCATCCCTTAGAAATACTAGCTGGTAAATGGGAGAGTATCTCCATGGATTTTATAGTGGGCCTGCCTAAAACCCAAAAGGGTAATGACGCTATATGGGTCACAGTTGACCGTCTGACCAAAATGGCTCATTTCATTCCGACCAAAACAACCGTTAGAGCTCCAGAGTTAGCGAGGTTGTTTGTAGACGGGCTATTAAAATTGTACGGTCTACCTTCCGGCATAGTCAGCGACCGGAACAGTAAGTTTACTAGAAATTTTTGGAGGGCAGTATTCCATCATCTCCATACTAAACTTAATATGAGTACCACCGACCATCCACAGACGGACGGTCAAACAAAAAGGGTAAATCAAGTGCTGGAGGATATGCTTCGTGCATACGTCAGCAAGAAGCAGACTAATTGGGAGGAGTATCTCTCGATATTAGAGTTTGCTTACAACAGTACCAAACATTCAGCTACGGGATACAGCCCATTTATGCTGATGTACGGTTTTCAGCCACGCTCACCCACAGCTGTAAGGTTTAAACAAGAAAAAGTTGAAGCAGCCAGAAACTTTTTAGAGGACCTAAACCAGATGATAGAACATGCTAAGCGTAGCATTAGGCAGTCCCAGGATCGAGCCAGGCACTATGCAGATCCACACAGACGGGATGTGCAGTTCTCCACTGGTGAGAAAGTCTACTTGAGAGTCCCAGTTGACTCTAAAACCCTCAAATCAGGAGTGTGTGCTAAGTTGTCTCCAAGGTATTGTGGTCCCTTTACCATTAGTAGGAGACTAGGCGAGGTCACCTATGAACTAGAACTCCCACACAGTAGTAAGGTTTTTCCAGTCTTTCATGTAAGTCGGTTACGAAAAGCCTTAACCAGATCAGACAATCTGGTAGGGGACAGTGTTCTAGTTCTCCCATTGGATCCTCAGCAACCTCCACATGAACCAGAGGAGATTCTTGATAGTAGAGAGACGCAGACTCGTCATACTCTATACCGAGAATATCTGGTTAAGTGGAATGATCAGCCTGTTGAGAATGCCACTTGGGAAAGAGGCAGCGTCCTTCGCAAGATTTTTCCAAACTTTGTCTTAGAGGACCAAGACGGTTCTTAAGGGGGAGGGAGTGTTACGAGCTCGTAACCAGTGCCGAACCCTAGAGAACATAGATAGGTCAGATACCACAGTCAGGGTCGTGTCCAGTGTACATGACCAACAGGGCAAGACAGTGTGAGTAGTGTGCCCCAGCACGGTCCATAGCCATGGCGGGCCTAACACAGCCTAGGGACCCTGTCAGCAGGATAGGGCCACGTCAGTGCCACGTGGTCGACACTTGGCAGTAGCATGCTACCAGTCCTCACACTGGGCTAGGAGGGAGTAGGCAAGGTTGGGTGGATCAGTTAGTGTTTGCCCTACTGTGGTGTTAGGATCAATTACAGGGTGTTGGAATATCAATCCACACTCTAGAGAGAACTATCAAACAGGGCGGATAGCTCAGTGGTAGACATCCCATATGGTATGAGGGAGGTCCTAGGTACAAATCCTAGTCTGTCCATCCATATTATGATTTATGGATTTCCAACAATATCAAGACAAAATCAACTTTGGGCCAAATGTCCATTTTACTATTGTCGCGAACATTCACATGTTTGTTCTAGAATATGCTAGGGAGGTAGAGCAACGGTTGGAGAAGGAAGGCCAAGGCAAACTTTTTTACTTGCCAAGCCATCATACAACGATAGCTCTTTTAGGTAACAACATAGAGTATCCGATCAAGCGTTGATCCCAATAAGAGTAGTCACTTATCACTGCACCCTCATGCTTGGCTTCTTGAAAGAATGAGACCACATGAGAATTACAGTTGACTACAAGTAGGTTTGAAAATCTTTGAGGATACCATTGTTCATTTTGCAAATTTAGCTACGAGACAACAAGTGTTCAATTGACTGAGCAAGAACCTTTATTTTGAAGCTTTACCAGTATAACACTTGGAGCTTAACTAGAGATAGTATAGAAATGTAATATCAATTCAATCTACATGCAAGTTGCTCAGTTTCTAAATTTCAAGACCCCTAGTGGTTTATTGTTGGTAAAACTAACCAACTCGTTCCATAGTCCAAGCAACTTATCAAAGTCTTGCACAGGCCAAGGTTGTTAAGGGAGATTCTAGTTGTTAAATTACATCAACTCTAACATTATGATTTAACTAATCTTGCATTCTAAATGTGTGCTATAAAGATTCATTGTATGGGGTCCTCAATCAGATCATGGAGAGTTGTCTAACTACCAATTGTGCACTTATTGGAGCTCCTTCCCCGGAAAAATCAACTTTGCCGATGGATGCCTGACCAGAAGTGAGTTGGTGTGCCTCTCCCACATGCTATAAATTCTAATATGCTTTTGTGTCCTTTTATAGTTACCCTTTTCAACAATACGATTTCAATACTTCTGGCTATGGATGAAGAAAGTGTCTCTTATCATTGTAGCCATTTGAATCCAGCATGAAGCACACATTCCACTTGTCGACATCTAAAGTTTATAGTACAATCAAGACTGGAGGGTGGCACACAAGTTTGTTGATACGAGAGGTATCAATCAGCCAAAGTACTGATTACATATGAGGAAAAATAAGCATAATACCACATGAAATTTCATAGTTATATGAAGGTGATATACAAAAACTTGAGAAGACTTGACCTAGAGCATCGAGGCGGAAACAGAAGCGCCAGCACGTACTGTACACAACTGGATGATAGAGCTTTAAGGAAAATGAGTGAAGCACTGATATGGCGCCTACTCAAAAATTTGTTTCAATAAAATCCAGACTACTGGTTTTAAAACGCGAGACTTGCATTCCATCACAGCCACAAAGAAACAGAAATCTTACCGAGCAAAGATGCATAATATCGAACTGCAAAACTCATAACGATCCAAATGAATATTAACGAGCGAAGATGAACGATATGGAACTGTAAAAGTCATAAAGATCCAAATGAAATATCACCGAGCAACGATGAATAATATCGAACTGCAAAACTCATAAAGAACCAATTGAAATATTACCGAGCAAAGATGAATAATATCGAACTGCAAAATCCATATGAAATATTACCGAGAACAGACGAATAATATAGAACTGCAAAACTCATAAAGATCCAATTGAAATCTTACCGAGCAAAGATGAATAACATCGAACTGCAAAACTCATAAAGATCCAATTGAAATCTTACCGAGCAAAGATGAATAACATCGAACTGCAAAACTCATAAAGATCCAATTAAGGTATCACCGAGCAAAGATGAATAATACAAAATCCAAATGAAACATTACCGAGCACAGATGAATAATATCGAACTGCAAAACTCCGAAACATCCAATTGAAATCTTACCGAGCAAAGATGAATAATATGGAACTGCAAAACTCATTATGATCCAATTTGAAAGGGCAAAAAGAGATGCGCGCTCGAGCAAGCTCCCAGCCGAATGAAGGAAGAAGAAAGAACAAGGCCTCCATCTCTCTCCCCTCCTCTTTATATATACCAGCAGAGAAGCAGTAGGAAAGACTAAGTTTCCTTAAACCATAATTAAGGCAACTAACTCTCGGTTTATGAAACTTAAGCTGGTTTATGAAAATTAATTAACTTAATTTAGGTGGATAGCATTTTGTGATGGGGATTAATTGGGTGTAGTACCTTGACAAGTCAACAATCTATTTGAATGGCAGATGGAGTTATTAAGACCACGAGGTCTCGGCATTTTCTTTTCGATGGTGCTTATTCCTCTTCTTCAACTCCACTCACGGTGCAGGCAAGGCCCCACCCACCCTCATCTGTGGAGATTTGAGGGATGTCGATCTTGATGAATGTGTTGATCTTCATGAATGCATCATGTGATCAAATGGAGTTATTAAGAACGCGAGGTCTCGGCATTTTCTTTTGGATTGCTCAACTCCAATGTGTACGCAAGGCTCCACCCTCATCTAGTGATTGAGGAAAATTGATCTTCATGGATGCATCATGATCAAATGCATCATTCTTTCTTCATCATAGGATGAGGATGGGGCCCCTACCTCCCCTACCAGCACCCTTGGGTGAGTTGAGTAATATGTTGATCCCTTTGTCTTTTTTCAAGTTGGAGTTTATTTTTAGGGCTCATTGTGTTAAGACATTCCCTACAATGGCAAGGCTGGTGGGCCAACCTTTGTCCAAGGGTGGTGGAGGCCTTGAAAGGTATATCTTTTGAGTGATAATGACATCGGATGCTCATCAAAAGTTGATAAAGTACTAAAAGTTAGATGCTAAAATTGGCATGTCACCTGCTAGCTTCAAGGGTTGTGGGTTTTCTACCCAAAATTAGTTGTAGCCATAAATTTGAAATCTACAAGTTTATATTGGTACTTTACCTCTTCCATGGAAGTGTTGTAGGTTTTTTGTAAGGTTGGTTTGGAAAAAATGTATGCACACTAATCCTCACCACCTCTAAATATTTGTAACAAGCTAACATCCATGTGGCTATCAATTGCCAATGTAAACTGTCGGATGACCCCTTTTTTTATTTAAAATAATCCAATCTATAATATGTGCCTCCGTGATTCAAACCCCACCCTTCAACCCCTTCTTAAAAGCTGCTTCATCTCACCTAGCTCGTCATGTTGATTATATACGAATGTGAATCGTAGATATACAAGAAAATGGAGGGGCGGGCATTTCCTTGTCTAGGCATGTTGCTTATTTTTGTGGCGGCTTTCACAAGGTTGTTAATGGGGTTGTGTCACCTTGTTATGAAAATCATGAGGTCTGAAAGTGGGGCCCAATCTGCCATGGCAGTTGTTATTGGGAAACACTCTCCCTATCGTTGGACTAAGTCATGTATTTTGCACCACAATTGTCATGACGATCATGGGAACGCCTTAATCTGTCTATCACATAGGCTTGATGAATGCTTATTCCACCCTCCACACCCCCAACACCTTGGGGAGAGGACTATGATTGTCACAATAGTAACAATAAAATCCACTGCTCCTCCTCGAATTACATTGTAGGTAGCAATTACAAATGCCAGGGTGGGGAGAGAGTCAACTTAGTCCCAAGTTAGCTTGAAAGCTTCAAACACTAGCTCTCAAGCATACACAAAGCATTTGTCGGCCTTGATAAATCTAGCCTCCCCCCGCAACCACGTTTGCCTATTTGTTCATTTTTTCACTTTTTTGTTTAGGTGGGCCAAATCCAATACTTTATATATAGGTTTTCTTTTCAAGGAAGTAGTTATGATATAATAGGCTTCGAAAGTTCTTTATTTCTTTTGAATCTATGTCTTGATCTAATCTAGCCCAATATCCCACCAAGTGACGAAAAGTGATCAAATATCATGTATTAATGGCATATTAAAGTGTAGAATAAAGGTGTTGAATTTTTACATGCAAAGTGAAAAAGCTCCTAGAAAATATTCATATGTTTTACAAATAAAATCCAAAAAGACTTTTAAATAAAGTTATTTTACATTAATAAATCCCACTTTCAAAGACACAGGTGTATATCAAAATGCAAAACGGGCCCATTTATAGGGGAACTTAAGGGATGTCGTTGACTAGCTAACACCTTCCAAGTTGGATGCCAACTCTCGACAAAATTTCTAGGTCTTGCATTTAAAAGGCACGACTGTGTGTTAAAACGATCAATGGAGATAATATGCATAAATTGGAGTTGGGTGTTGGGGACATTAACACAAATGATCATATCGTACGATACTCATATGCCTTCACGTCAACAGAGGGGATGGGCTACCAGACCCACGACATCATTTTGAAAGTTTAGGGCCATACAATTGTAAGCTATCATATTAGCCCAAATTCTCTTGTAAGTAATAGGGTGATGTGAAGATCCCAAGTAGCTTTGTCATGCACATTGGAAAATGGATAGAAATTTTTTGTTATTTGCAATGAATACAATAAAAACATTTTTCAACTTGAATTCACTTATGAAAGACATGTTAGCTTATACATAGTCATCCAGATGGTTTACTAGTATTATGGAAAAGCTACAAGTGCATTTTTTTTTGTGCAAAGTTGCTCAAGATCCATCTAATCACCTGGTTAATAATAAGGCCTTCAATCAAAAAACTCCTTGAATTGTTCCAGACGGTGGTTATAAGGGAAGCTCTCTAAGATCCTGCTTACAAGACAAAACACAATGGAAAACACACTATGGAACAACCACCCAACCAGGTAGAAGGAACCAATCAACTCTAGAATCTTCACTCCCAAGCCAAGGAACAAGAAGCATGAAGGTAGAGTGAAACCCTGGCAATGAATCAATGACCACAATGAGGAGTAGGGCGAGTTTGGACCCAATATATAGAGCCAAAAGCATCCTGGGCACATAGCCATGCATAGCCCTAAGTTCCCTATACATAGAGTCACCTAGAATAGAGTCCTAAGCATGGACCACCTATTCATAGAATTGTTATTGATAACTCTACACGTGCATACAATGTCTCATACCTTGTCTAAACTCCATTCAATGTGTTCTGGGGCTCACAAGGATATTAGTTACTTTCGGGTCACATCCAGTATGATGTGGCATAACTAACAGCTTGATTTACTGGAGTACCGTCTATCCAACACTAGGAGTATACTGAATCCTACTTACTGGCCATGGACATAACATTCTTCCCTCCTTAAACTGCTTCTATCCTTAGAAGCTCTCTAAACATGAAAGAATAGCAGGAACAGTTCTTTTAACTTTCAATGTCCACTTAGAAAATCATTATCCTTAGTCTAACTTTTACATCAAACAAGTACTCAGAGATAATCTCTGCACTTGAGTACAACTCAGGTTTGAAAAGTATACTAAGCGATAAATTTTCCATCTGGGTTACAATTACCACAAGTTAGTAACATCACCTCATGTAAAGCACTTACATGAAACACTAGGTGAAATAACCTAACTTAAGAGATTAAAGTTAGAGGAAATAAGAAAATAATTATAATTATAGTCTGAAATTATCCACAACACTGATAGATAATTCATAAGCTTTCAAGTACAAATACCCTTAGAATCCAAATTCTAAGATATGAAAATTCATTCAATTAGAATCTCTAGGAGAATCATTAAGATATAGAATGATTAAAACTCAACTCTGAGTATCCCAGATACTCTTTTGAGTTAAATGCTCCTGTTTCTACCACCAAATGCAAGAAAATAGCATTCATTCATCTTAATAGACTTGTCTGTCTCCTAAGATAACTGGAGTTCCAATCAAATGAAGAACTGTATTCAACCATCTATAGACCATAAATTGTAGCAGAATAACATCCACTAGATAAATTAAATCCTCCACAAATAAAATACTTATCTTGTGAGAATGTCTGTGAGATCCATAGGTCCTCAAATATAACACTGGAGTAAAGAGATTCAAAAACACTGATTCGAATTCTTACTCAAATAATAGATCAATAATTAATCACCACACTTAAGAATCATTACAATTTCTTATAATCCTCTGACAATAATTAAGTATCTATTTATGATTCGTCAACCACAAATATTTAGATTCATATGATTTGTCCATCATAATTTCCTGAAATCCAAACCATACTTAATCATTTACAGGATACTAGAGTATATGTCTAACATAACTCAAGAAAAGTAAGAGTCATTCCAAAAATCTTTCCATTAAAAAAATACTAGATTTAGGAATACTTTCAAAACATGATTCTTTAACTGAAGTGCAAGATTCAAGTTCTATAAACAATTGGTAATTAAAGACTAAACGCATACCAAAATGACAATCATCTTCAACTACAAAAACTTTAGATTACAATCCAGAATCACGTCTAGATACCCAAAGTCTTGCTGAATATCAATTCAATTATTATTCTTGGATTCATTATGATTCGTTATCCAATTGAGCTCTCTGGGATACAATCACTAATGAGCTGAGTCTATTCCTTAAATAAGAGATACTCTATCCCAAGAATAATGTATATCCAATGCACATAATTTCAACCGATGAACCCAAATGATTCACTAATCATGCGTCTTACAAGCAATATAAATCAAAACCATCAGTTGATGGTGAATCCACCTCACACTGATCGTTTTACCAATTAACTTCATCCTGGAGTAACCAACTACTCAAGTTAATTGCCAATGATTTAGAAATCTCAAATGTCTACGTGAAGAATTCAATTATACTAGTATAACACCACATTTAGATCCTTACCCAAATCATTTATAAGTTGATCCATAAATCTTCTATACAAAGATTTGTTGACTCTACAAGTATATATGTTCATGTTCACCGACTAGGTTAAGTGCACCAGATAACCTTAGTAACTAGGATTACACAGTAGATTCATACAAGATTAATCATGCACATATGAGAATAATCTCACTATGACCCAATACATAAACACATTCTTACATGGCAGATTCCTCCAGAACCCACATATGTTACTCACATATCTCACTGAGATCTTGTAACTCAGCTACAAAATATTTTATATTTTTCATGAGTAAATAACATATCTGGAAAATCTCTGAGATGAATAAAATTCACTCTTAGTGATTTTCCAATCCAATTTCTTTTAATAGCATAATTTCTTCCACTCAAACAACCCCTCTCTGATCCTAGTACTAAAACTAAGATTAGATTGTTCCAATACAAAACTCTCAGACTTAAATTCTAATCAAACTTACTTCTAATCCAATCAAAATGGAATTAGTAACTTTTGACCTTTTATTGTACTAGATAATGATTCAAATTCCAAACTTATTCTAGTTCCAGATTGTCCACACAATCCCTAGAGAATTCCTCTTATTCGAAAAGTTCCAATTAGGCATCTTACTCTGAATCTATCCGAAATGACTTCCAGAAAAAATCTCATTTCTATACCACAGCTGGTTCTTTTCCGAAAACCATGCAACCCATAGATTCCCAAATAGAAATTTATCCCACCACTTCACCCCTCCTTTTAAAGAAATTATAAATTTCCATAAAAGTTAATTGGAAAGATGATATATGAAAATATCTAAATCCAAGAAAAGTCAGTAATAAGTGCTTCCACTAAAGGATTCACCCTATTACACACAGGACTTCTCCTTCAAATATTTTCACTCTGAGTGATAAAAGCTACTATTCCATTGAAATCCATTTATGCAACAGAGATATTCTAGGTTTAAGAAATTGAAACAATCTAACCTTAGAATTTATCTGAATTCCAAGTCTATTCACACAAATAGTAATTTATATGGCATAACAGTCTTTCAGAAGAATAACTTCATGCTGGAAAGAATCATATAAACAGTCTGATGTCTTATAAAAAATTATTAAAAAGTAAAGGATTAAAAAAGAAAGCGAGAAATAGATTTGAGAGCCTCTGATTTTGTAAATAATGAAGTACCATATACCTGATTGACCTCAAAAATGGACTCTCGTTTCGAAATATACAATTTGCAGTTGCCCGTATAAATCGTCGAAGCATCAATCCCAAATAGTAAAAATACATTCCAAAGTTGAACTAGGGATTTGACGTTTCGATTGTTCCAAATAACCATTGATGAACAATCATTGTTGACATTACTCAATTGAGGATTGATCACATTAGAGTCCACTGAGCAATGTAAACCTCTCTAAAGAAACTGATATAGATTGATGGCATATTTTAAAATCAGTTTCCTATAGAGTATTGGTTGACTGAGAGAATGTTCCCAATCATTATTCACATCCATACCTTCTGGGTAAGCTCGTGAATTAGATATTGGCAATTGAGTTCTAGAGAATCCATAGGAATAGGGTTCCCCAACGGAAGTCACTTGAACATCTTGTAAAATGGATCTAGGAGGCATCAAACAATAATCCAAGGTATTGATACAAGTAGGATTTATATGGAATAATGAAATCTCTTCATTATAAACAATATCCTTGTTGAATACCTCATACTCCATTATATTGTTGTCAAAAATAAAAATATTCTCAAAAGCTCCCAAATCATATTGAATTGGTTCGCATATCGGATTCTGATTGAATTTCTTTGAGCATAGCAATATTCCCAATTTTGATGGCCCATAGTCGCTTGTCCATTGACCAGATTAAGACATTGATGTAGTTCAAGTTCCGGACTTTGATGATTGAAGTGAAACTCGGAAGGATGTTCAATTATCTTCACATCTTGATCTGAATCTTGAATTTCGTCTGAAACCTGATTTTCACCATTTGTGCTCAACTGCTTTGTCATTGGCACTTTGCTCATCAAACTCATTGCTAGGATTATCTTTATCTTCAGACGCATGCGGTTGTCGATCCACTGATGCTTTAGTGTATACACTCACTTTCTGAATACACATCTTCATTTTCTCAAACCACCTGGACTATTCTTCTTTCCTTTCAGCTTCCAGCTTAAGCCTTTGTTCTTGTTGCTCGTACTTTAAATCATATTCCATAGTTTCCCTTAATCGAAACCCAGGTTGGAGAGAAGTAGTTTGCAGATAATTTTCTACAATGCTCCGATATTGAGGTTGTAAGCCATATATATAGCATTGTACAAGATATACTTTGCCATAATCGAATATTGGGACCATCTGTTGGGATTCTCGATTGTACTCAACAACTGTAGTTATCTGGTTCAAAGAACACCATTGGATGAAGTCCGATCGATTGAAGATCTGTCTACAAACTCTTTTGAAAGTTAACCAGTTCTCAGAAAGAAATTCGTGAACGATGTTCCACCATGACTGAACATGTCCTTGGAAACCCGATGAAACAAAGAAAACCATATTATTGTCACCAATACATCCACTATAGTAGACGTTATAATCCAAATCTTCTAACCAATTGTCTACATCAACAGAGTGAATGCTTCCATCAAAGGTAGGACTAATGTATTCAGACAGTCGTTGGTTGTAATCATAAGGTTTCCGTTGAGCACTGACTTTCCACAATGAAATCTTATGTAAAGAAACTTGAAGGAAAAACTCAAATCAAATCTGAAAAATGCAAACAAAGCGAAAGGAAAATTCTAGTCACCTATTTTGATAGCTTTTAGAAAAAGTGCAATAACTTTTGCATCTCTTATCCAAATGCCTTACAAATTCATGCAAATGAAAGCTAAACAAAGCTCTACAAACCTATAGAATCAAATTAATAATGAAAAACAAAATTGAATGTCAAAAAATTTTCTGAGTAGACCAGAAAATTACAAACTTAAAAATTAGCAAAAAGAAAGCTACAAATGCAATAAACTTATCAAATATAATGGAATCCACATAGAATCATCATGAATCATGGATCTATGCTCTGATACCAAGAAATTTCATGTGCCAAATCCAAAACTAATAGCAATAACAATGAAGTAAAGCTAATAGCAAGAAAATAACAAGACAATCATGATAGCATATCAATAGAAAGCTAGATACATGGAGATCACCATGGAATCACATTAGCAATAAAATATATGGAAATGGAGCATTGATCATGTGGATAGGGCACATGAGACCTAGCAATGGAGATCTGTATGGCTCACATTCACAAGGAAGCTAGAAGCTCTCACTTGCAAATGAGCCAAAAGATTCAAAAGTTGATGTCTCTTGCCTAGTTATAGACAATGCTCTTACTTAACTAAACTTAATTATCTTGAGGGATAGTTAGCCCTTGTTAATTATTGTTTATTCTACATTGGACCTTTATTGGCCTATTATCCTTATTAACTACTTTGGAGGGCCTAAAGAGGGAACAACCTTGTTATTAAGGCTAATAGCTCCTTTTGGGCCTACAAAGCTTACAATGGATATTATATTGCCTTGAAAAGCACTGATGTACTAAAAGTACATGACATTCTCATCTTCTCATTCTTCTTAAGAACAACGACAATTGGCAAAACCCATTCTGTATGTTCGATTTTGTAGGTTTTTCTTCGAAGAGCGCTTTGAGATCATCCAAGTATATTTCAAGGAATTTCTGCAAGTAGTCTTTGAAGGCAAACTACATAACTCTTTAAATGAACTAGGTGCATACAAAGTCCAAACGACATTACTTTATAAGCATAAGTTCCTCATTTTATCGCAAAAGCTATTTTATGACGATCCGCAGGTGCGATCTTGACTTGGTTGTAACCACTAAATCCATCCAAAAAACTATATGCTTCCGTTCCAGCAAGACGGTCCAAAATGCTTTCAATAAAGAGTAACAGAAAGTGATCCTTTCGTGTCACTTTGTTTAAAGCTTTGAAATTCACACAAATTCTCATCTTCCCATTCTTCTTAAGAACAACAACAATTGGTGAAACCCATTATGTATGTTTGATTTCGTAAATAAAGTCGGCTTCAAGTAGTCTTTGTAGCTCTTTCTTTATAAGTTTAGTAACATTTGGGATATCCAAGCCAAATTCGTCATATTTAATGGAAAAGTGATTGGCTTTTCCAAAGTTCGATCAAGTAAGAAAATTTTGCTTAATTCGGATTGATTATCTTGTTGGCACATATAGCTTGCTGTACAATCCACTGTTGCAAGAGCTTGATTCCAATTGACAGTGTCGGTTTGAGAGTCATAGTGGACTCCCAGAGTCTTCGCTTGTCGATCATAGGTATGATCCGTTGTTGATGAATCATCATCTCCTCTTTGGAATACTAGCTTGATAGTCCAAGTGATTGGATCTACTTTGAGCGCACGCTCACGATTCTCAAAAGTAAATTTGTCGGTGCCCTAGTTATGAACTACTTGCTCAACTCGTAACCATGGATGTCCCAATAAAATTCGATATACATTTGGCACGTCAGGTAAGTCCATTACTACAAAAATAATGACAAATTGTACTCCAGCTATTTTGACAGGTACATCTTCAACCATTCCTCTTGGACGGATCAACCAACTTAATGCCAACATGCTTCAGCTTTGTAAGTCCCCATTTTGCACATAGTTTGGTTGAAATCAGGTTAACTCTTGAATCTCCATCAATCACGACTGCTTCTTTACCAAATTGTCTATGTTGTATCGGCAGGGTGATGTTTTTCTACTCACTTTCCTAGGCAGTTCCTACATTGAGTATTTTGTTCGTTTCTTCAAACCCGGCACAAAAAAGTGCCATTTGAGTCAATCTTTCTACTAATACTTCTTTTGCTTTCGACACCAGCTTAAGAAATTCTCCCTGTGTAATATCCATCTTGATAGACAGAATATTTACGATCATTTCTGGTTGCAACGCTTCTGGTTCTGTCATCTTGAAGGGTTCTTCATGATGGTGCAACTGTGTATTAACATCTGTTCTTGGATCTGCGTGTGGCATAGAAGGAGAAGGAATTTCGGCTACTGCTTTAACGACTTCTTGGGCTTCTTCTTCTTGCAACTATTTGATCCACTATGTCATCTACTTTGAGATTCGGATATACCCCTAATGCGGTAGGTATATATGTAGTTGGTGCAGATTCAGCAGGTACTGGATCAACTAGAATCTCCTTCTGTTTCTGAGCTCTGGTTTTAACCATCAAAGGTAGAGCTGGTTCAGATTGAACGGTTGGCCTTTTCTTGATTGTAATTATATTCCTTGGAGCAGTAACCGGTAGTGGTTTGGGTCTTGCAGGACATTCTTTATAACATTGTCCATAACCACATTCTCTACAGAATGGTATAAATTTTCCTTTGTTCGAACATTCAACAACTCTATGGTTCTCTCCGCATGCAAAACATCCAAGTGGCACTCTGGTCCATTGTCTAGCTGCTTGTTGTTGCGCGGAAATATAAATAGCATATTGCTTTGAAGAACCACTCTCGTGATCATTGCTCATTAGCACAATAAGGTTTTGGTTCCATTAGATTAGTAGGAGGAGCACTTTGTTCCGTTGGAGCTTTCAGAGCTAATTGTTCTGGAAATCCAAGGGCAAAATTGAAAGGCTTTTCGTTAGACCCTTTGAATAAGTAGGTTCTCAGTATTGAAGCTTAGCATACCTTTGCTGGATAATCCAAGGATTAAATGAGCAAAAGTTGTTTCATGTCCCGTAGAGCTACATAGATGACAAATAGTATTCGTCATTCCTCGTTTCAATGTTGGACATTCATTTATAGTGCGATTTCTCGCACAAATTGAACACCAGACATTTTCCCGGCTAGGAAAAGTCTTTGCAAACTTTTCAAGTTCTTTGTTCGCTTTTCCATGGAATTCTTTCAAGGCTTTTAGCTTTTCGTCGAACTGGGATTGCAGTTTTTTCAGCTGCATCTGTTGCATTTGACCAAGATTCTCGAACTCGTCGATCATCTTCTCTGCAGTTGCATTGATAATTGTTGATGCAATGGTAGTGGATGTTGTTGTGGTTTGTCCTGTCGTATAAGGCACATTTGGTTCGTCATCAGAATCTTCATCCCCCTCAAAAATTGCATCGTCCATAGCGCTTTGTATTGTAGCATTCGTTATGGTGTTTTAGCTCGCGTCTAATCCTTTTAGGTATACTTGCTAAAAACCACATAATCAAAGCATGTTGGAGAGAGAGGGAGAGTTGAACGAGAGTTGAGGAAGGTGTCGTATTTTAGAAATGAGAAGTTAGCTTAGAGGGATAAGACGAACACGAACGAGAAACGAACTCGAACAGAAATTGTTCGTGCACAACGGATCGAACTACGTGACTCTCTCCGTAAGCATGACTATGCCTATCAGAAAGAATAGAACGTTAGTGATGGAAATCACGGTCGTTCTTGATTACGTAGCCAAACATTAATAAACGAAGCGCCAGAAGAATAATTTGTCGCGAATAGCAAGACAAATTATTGTCGTGAATGATTCGCGAAGAGCTAGACAGTGCTCGATTGATAATCAGTTGCGAATTATTTGCAAAAGACAAGACTAAATATTAGTCGTGCTAAAAACATATTACCAGACAGAGCAACTAGAAAGATCAGACAGAATGAATAATAAGCATAACAATATTAACACAAGTCTGAACGCAGAACAAAGAATTGTATCAGATTAAGTATATCAAATATACATGTCAATAATGTGGTAGAGCACAAGAGATAGTAGCGGACGAAACCGCGTGTCCTACGAAGCTTATTCAAACTGTAAAAGGAATGAAACCTTATTGCTGACAAATTAAAGAATCAATGCACAGAGCATCTACTTATGTCTATCTCTGATAAGCTTCTCTTCTTCACTCGTTAATGAATACGCAAATGGTATTCAATATATACATAATGTTACAGGTGTGCAGATGAAGAACGTACAGGGTGGATGTGCTGTTTGTTGTGCATTAACACTGAGTGCTTTCGTGAATATGTCTACAACCATGTCCTGTTATGCAGTACGTTAAGCTTCCTTGTTGAGAACCTTGACCCTGATGTAGTGATATCTGATTTCAATGTGCTTACTCCTAGAGTGAAATCTAGGGTTGGTCGATAAGGCAATAGCACTTTGATTATCACAAAATAAAATTGTAGGGCTATACTAATTCAGATTAATATCTGATAGTAAATCTCTCAACCAAAACGCTTCCTTGATAGATTGAGAAGCAGCAATGTATTCTGCTTTTGTAGAAGAAAGTGCGACAGAAGTTTGCTTATGACTGTTCCATGAGATAGGACCTTTGTTGAAGAAGAATGTAAATCCAGATGTGGATTTACGATTGTCTACATCTCCTCTCCAGCTTGCATCAGAATAACCACTGAGCCGATGGAGATTGTTGTTGCTGACATCTCCATAGCAGATGCACTGGTCCATGGTAGCTCAAAAATATCTCATGACTCGTATGAGAGTCTTCCAATGGGTAATGCCAGGATTAGCCATGTATTGGCTGAGTGAGCTTACAGCAAAAGAGATATCAGGTCTTGTACAAACAATTGCGTACATGAGAGATCCTAGTATCGATCGATAAGGGTATTCTCTCATTTGCTCCACTTCCTGCTTGGTCTGGGGACATTGGTCCTTTGACAGATGCAGGCCTGGATCCATTGGTGAGTGAGCTAATTTACAATTCATCAAATTATATATGTTGAGAACATTGTGAAGATACCTTTGTTGAGTGATGTAAATCAGTCGATTTGCTCTGTCTCTGTGGATTTGAATTCCTAGAAAGAAGTGAGCTTCGTCCAGATCAGTCATGTCAAACTCTGAAAACAGCATCTGCTTTGAATCCTTGACCATATTGGTATTGTTGCTGAAGAGCGATGTATCATCCACATACAAGGTGATGATAATGAAGGATTGTTGTACTGACTTGGAATAGACGTTGCAATCAACAGTGCTTGGTTTGAATCCTTATTTGATGAGGAATGTGTTGATCCACTGAAACCAAGCTCTGGCAGATTGTTTCAAGCCATACAGTTCTTTGTGGAGTTTACAGACATGATTTTTCATATCTTCCAGAACGTATCCTTTGGGCCGGATCATGTAGATATCTTCTTGTATCACTCCATTCAAATAGGCTGTTTGTACATCGAGTTGATGCACTTCGAGGTCAGTAGCTGCAGCATAAGACAGGAGCATTCGGATCGACGAATGTTTGACGACTGGACTAAAAGTCTCACTGTAGTCAACATTCGGGATCTGGTGAATCCTCGTGCTACCAGTCTTGCCTTCCTTCGATCAATTGCTCCGTTGGCATTGTATTTGATCTTAAAAGATCCATTTGCAATCAATGATATTGCAGCCAATAGGAGCTTCGACTAATGACCATGTCTGGTTCTTGATCAGAGAGGAATACTCTTTGTCCATAGCTTCTCTCCAGAGATCAGAGTTTGGTTGGCTGAGTGCCTCTTCGACTGTCGTCGGTTCCTGTATCAACAGACAAGCAAACTCAGGAGTATACCTTGTGGGCTATGGGCGCACTCGGCTTGATCTTCTGGGAAGATTCGACTGATGAACCGCTCCTGGGACTTCTTGCTAGGTAACAGCAACATCTTCGTCTGATTGGTTGTCTCAAAGTGGGTTGACAATAGACACGCCTAAGCCAGAAGCTCGGACTGTCGTGTCAATGGCAGGCGACGAGGGCTCTTTTTGAGCAACATCCTTGCCTTTGAGGTCGACGAACTAATCCTCGATGAAGATTGTATCCCGGCTATACAAGATTTGCTGGGTATCAAGATCATACAATTTATAAGTATTTTCAAATGAAGTATATCTGATCAAGATGGTCTTGAGACCTTGGAAGTCCAATTTCTTCCTCGTGTCTTTTGGGATCTACGCATAGGCAATGCATCCAAACACTCTTAGGTTCTTCATAGAAGGCTTAGAGTCTGTCCACAATTATCTGAGAGGGCCTTGGTCGAACATCTCTTCAAGACGTAAGCTGCAGTGGAGACAGCTTCAGCCCATAATTTCTTAGGCAACGATGCATGCGATAACATACATTTGGAGGATTTAACCAAAGTACGGTTCTTCCTCTCGGCTAAGCCATTAGACTGAGGATCGTAAGGAGTGATGAATTGCTGCTCAATGCCCTGGCTTTGGTAATACTCCTTAAACTCGATAGAGATATATTCTCCACCGTTGTCTGACCTGAGGGCCTTAATCGTCCTTCCAGTCTCCTTCTCTGCATGCTCCTTGAAGATTCTGAAGCAGTTGAAGGCTTTGGATTTCTTCTTTATAAAATACACCATGGTCCTTCTGAAAAATTCATCAATAAAGGTTGTAAAATACTTCGCATCCTTCAGCGAAGGATTTTTCATCGGGCCACAAATATATGAATGTACAACATCTAGCAATCCTCTAGCAATATGTTGATGGCTTGATCTAAAAGGTTTCCTAGTCTGTTTACCAACTAGACAGTCTTGACAGATAGGTAACTCAACTCTTTCGCGAGGATAGTCGAGATCAAGAACAATAGATTGTCTAGACATTCGTTGTACAACATCATGATTTAAATGTCCAAGTCTATAATGCCAAAGTAAACCTTTATTTGAATAAGTTGAAGTACTGAGAGCCTGACTAGAGGCAGAAAAACAATGACTCAATTTGTACAAGTATCCATGCCTCTTTCTGAGTGCTAGGATCTTGCCTGTCCTACCAACTACTTTACACTGATCACATTCGAATTCTACTATGTGTCCTAGATCTGTGATTCTACTTACAAAGAGCAGATTCGTAGATAAATTTGGTACATAAAGGACTTTAGAGAGTAGCTTAGACTGATCATTAGCAAAGTTTAATCTTACAATGCCTTCACCTTTAATAGCCTGTGTGCTACTGTCACCAAGGTGGACATATTTCTCGGTACTGTAAGGTGTATTTAGGGCTTGAGATAGCCAATGAGGCTAGTCATATGCCAAGTGGCTTCGAAATCCAGGAACCAAGAGCTGTCGCCAGATGCTCCTTGATGGTTGGTCATGAAGGCATCATGATCCACTTCTTGAATAGGCCATGCAGCTTATGCAGCTGCATTTGCCACTTGATTCGACTACCCCTTGCTGTTGTTCTTCGCTTGAAGTATTCAGCAGTCTTGTATTTCATGGTTGTTTCATTTGCAGTATCTCCAGAACAACTTCTTATTTGTCGTGCTCTTGTTGGCATACAAGGTGTGAGAATCAGTTGAGGAACTTGAGGCTTCGTTCCTCCGCATGTCTTCCTGCAACAACATAGTAATGACTCTCGAAAGAGTCAATTCTGGATGAGTCGTGATGATCATCACCCAACTGTCGTAAGAAGCTGCGCAAGCTTGTAAGCAGTTGCATCACTGTGTCTTGATCGTCAATGACAGATCCGACAGCGGCCATTTGTCTTGGCAGGTTCTTGAATTGATTAATGTGATTCTGCAAAGAATCACCATTCATCATCTTGAGGGAGTAGAATTTCTTCCTGAGATGTAGCTTGGAAGCTATATCTCGCACTTCATATAGTGTGCTCAAGATGTCCCAGACTTCTTTTGATGTCTGAGCCTCGGATACATGGCCGATCTGGGTATCTGTGATGTTGAGGATGATCAGCGCAAAAGCCTTTCCATCCTTCAGCTTCCATCTAGCGATTACTGCATCGTCAGAGGGTAGGATATCTACCTGAGTTCCTTGGATGATAGTGCTTGAAAGGTTAAATAATTTTCCATGGATTAACAGTGGTATTCATGGATAAAAATAATTAGTTGATCCATGTGCGAATCCTTTTCTAATCTATTCAAGTTGGTTTTCCAAGAGATAATGGTTTCTATAATTAGAGAAGAATACCTATTGGATAAGTTGTTATGATGGTATGTTGGGTCATTAACTGTCTTGGAGTTGGTTGATGCAACATTTGCTATAGACTTGTCCGGTTCAGCGGGATCTTCTGTAAGACTTCTCCTTGACTGTATCTGGTGTGATATAACTTTTATTGGAAACTTGTGGAGTTTCCTGTTAAAAGGGGGAGAAATAGTTAGTAGAAAGTTGCCTGGGTGAAACACCTATAGTATTGATTCTAGATTGAATCCATAATGTGTATAGATGTAGAACTTGAGCTTGAATCAGAATTGATAGGATATTATGGATGTTGTTGGGATCTTCTAAGGATAGAAATCTAGTTAGAAGATGTATGGGAAATTTTTTAGAAGCAATTCTTGTGTGAATAGGAAGTCACTAATTACGAACCAGACAGGTTGGTATTGGGTGATCCTATTACAAGAAAGGGTTGTTTAGTTTCTTGTTGGTTTGATCAACTTGAGTTAGTGAGAACTAGGAGTTGATGCAAAGAAAGAAATTTTTAGCAAATGATATATGGATTTAGAAAAAAAATCTCTGATCAAGATTTTGGGTTCCTATTCGATGGAAAAAAGAGCACTCTTGGAGAGATATACTCTCTCATGTTAACTGGGTTACACGATTCTCAGTTAGGCATCTAATATACAGATTGGATATGATCTGTGGAGATATGCTATGTAATGATTCATAGTGGGATCATGTGTTTTTGCGCAAATTCTTAATCTTGTGGATTCACTATGAGATCAGTGGACTGAGTTTATTTGCATGCATAAACTAGTCAAAAAACATAGGCATATTGTTGAGAAGTGTCTTTTGACAATTTCTCTCTTGGTGCATAGATTTGGTACGGAGGATTTTCTTTTGGCCATAGTTAATGCCTTTCGTAGAATCTTATGTGTTGAATTGATAACAGTGCTAGTGGAGTAATGTAAAATGCGTGAAGGCTAGTGGGCTGTTGCATCCATTAGATAATCCTACTAAGTGGTGGGATAGTATCTTGATGGATTTTGTAGTCGGTTTACCGTGTACGAATAAACAAGAATGGTGCAATTTGGGTCATAGACATTGACTGGTTTATTTAATTGGTTATGTTTATTTCGGTAGAGACTATAGTGTAAGCATCTGAGCTGTTGGACGATTCTACAAGATATCATTATCTGTTGATATTGTAGATAAGTTGTATCGATTGTAAGTCACAGCCATTATGAGTTCTTTTGTGACTCAAGTAATGGGTGATTTACATAAGATATCTTGGAACTTTTGGTTCTAATTATTTTTTGTTGAAAAATAAATTATCATGGAAACTTAGTCGGAGTTGGATAATAAGGTTAATTAATCTTACGTTATTCTAGATCAAAACTTAAGAGTATTGGGATCTAGATGTGTTCTAGATGGAATCTTGACATTGAAATGACATGTTGAGTCATGTCGACAGTTCCTTATTGACATTGTAAGGAGAGTAGATTCACATAAATCGAGAACTTTCCAAGTGGAAAGGATTTTTTGTGGAGCAACTCTCATGTCTTTAAGAGTATTTGCATTCATGTTCTCTTATTTTCAAATATAGAATAAGAATCCGGTGAATAATGATTGACGAATCATAGTTCAGGTTTCAGTCTATATTTGACTTTCAAGAGACGATAACGTGAGTGATAAGGTTGGATGTTTTGTGCATCAGTCTCCTGATGGCAATATCGTTGGATAAGGTATCTTCCATGGATTGACTTTGTTTGTAACAATAGTAAGCATTACTGGGTATAGTCCGTTTATGCTAATGTATGGATTCCATCCTAGATCTCTGATAACGGTTGAAACTGAGTCGGTTAAAGTTCAGAAAGTAGCAGATTTCTTGTGTGAAATGCAAGAAATGTTACAATTAGCACGTAAAAAAGTTCTAAGTGCCCAGGAGCGTGTAAGACATTTTGCTAATTTGAAAAGATCGCCTCGAGAGTTTCAAGTTGGGGATTGGGTATATTTTAGAATTATGAAGGGTTCTAAGGTAATGCATGGGAAAACATTACAAGTTGTCTGCTCGTTATTGTGGACCATATAAAATCTTGAATTGGATCTTTAGTTTACCAGTTAGAATTACTAGAGGGAATAAAGTTTCATTCCATGTTCCATGTTAGTCATCTAGAGATGAGTTTACATGTGAGGGATTGCCTTGGTTCTGGTAAAGTCTAGATTCATTTGAAGACTTATCTGAAAGGATGTCTTCAGAACCTGAAAAGATGCTTGATACAAGATCCAAGCGATTGCGTAATCAAGAAGTTATTGAGCATCTGGTTCAATGGAAAGGATATTCTGAGGATGAGGTTTCATAGGAACTAGAAGGTAATCTAAAGAAAAATTTCTCGGACTTTGAGTTCTGAGGACAGAACTAAAATAAGGGGGAAGCATGTTACGACCCTAATGGGGGTTTGTACCATTAGGGGCTATCTTGGTTGTAGGGGCCAGGCCTAATCTGGATAGTAGTCGAGTAGGACCATGGGGTCACACCCACATGCGGTATAGGCATGTGTGTTTCATCCTAGTATGGGATAGCATGTACATGCATTATGCTTATGCATGGGTCTTGACTATTATGGATTAGGGGTACCTACATGCAGTGGACATGCATGGGGGATTGGCATGATCAGTTAGAGTGCTTCCATGTGGATTTAGTGCATGGGCAGGTGGGGTTGGCTATATCTCTATATATACCCTCACCAGTGTCTATGAGGATTATGGAAGAGTCTGTGGCCGTTATGTCTATGAAGCGCTCTTCTTGTGGATTGCCTATCTCCTGGATTGCTAGGGGGCTCGACCGATATTGGGTCTAGGTTTGGTTGGGATGGTTTCGTCTACTGCAATCCTCCCTTTGGTGTTCTAGGAAGCTCTATCTCGGTTGGGAGTCCTGGGGGACGGCGCCTACGGGCCGCGTGCGAGATCCCATCCCCACCGCCTAGCCACCCGCCATCATTCCCCTTTGACCCCAAAAGGGTTGATACCAGGGGACAAGGGTACATTGTCTACAGTGAGCTTATATGTGGGTTATGTTATAGTCTCCATTTGCTTATGGGATGAATGCACTCTTTTTGGTGCCTTTCGGATGTAGCCGCTTTGTGCGTAGCTTGCATCCTCCAACACCCCCATAAAGCGAGCACAGGGCGAAGGAAACCCCCACTTGCTCGTTCAGGACCAAAACACTTGCTCCGATACCAACTCAGAGTCTTGACGGCAGCAAAGAGCGGTCTAATAGACGATGCGGCGCGTCGTGCGCGTCTGCGAGCCACGTGCGGGATCCCATCCCACTGCCTAGCCACCCGCCATAAGAGATCTTCCATAAATTTTCTAGGCTTAAATCTTGTAATTAGAGCGGCCTTAACCACTTTCCAATTTGTATGTTCTGCTTCCTCTTGGTTATAAAACCAATCTTGAACAGCTCCAGTTAAGGCCATAGGGTATAACTGAAGTATATCTTGCGAAAAGACTTCGTCATAAACCCTACATGATTCAAAAAAGATTTGAAGAAATTTGATGGGATCAGATAACCCATTGTACTTTGGTATTTCTAAACGAGAAGACCTCCTAACAACAATTGGTGGTGGGTTCAATGGTCCTCCATTAGCCATAATTCCAAATTACGACAATCAGATAATGAGATTGGATCTAGATTTTTCAAACAAAATCCTATCTCTGATCAGATCTATAAAATCTCTATCACTTGAAAAATAATCAGATTTCTGATTTTTGAAAAAAAGATCTTGATCAAGCTATGACACTTCTTTCTCAGAATCAGAATCGAACTGTAACATAATTGCTCAAAATTTTGACAAAGGCTAGATCTGGAAAATCATAACCTATAAATAGTACAAGCCTTCGGATTTCTCAACAAAGGGTCTTCAATACTATTTTGGATAAAAATCTCTGATCTGACTATTTTTAGACAAATTTGGTAAAATTGACCTTCGCCGAACTCATAGAGAGTAAATGTGACTAAGATAAAGCTAGGGTAGAATTGGCAAAGGTTCTGATAAACAAGCAGTACGGTTTTTGCAGCTTGACGAGGGTAAAAATAGGGATTTTTCAAGATCTTGGTAGGTTTCGACGAAGGTTACAAATGTAATACTGTTATTTTTTTTAAAAAAGAGTCTTTTTTTTGACAAAAATAGGTCAATATGAACTGATAATTTGTAAAAAGTTGTTAAACTCTTCAAAAAATCACTAGCCACTAGATGAACAGTTACTTTGATCTTCTATGTTTAGAATTAACGTTCGCCGACCTGGCAGTAGATAGATCTGAATCACACCTATGCACAGTGAATCGGATGAAGGTTCTTTTTTTGTATTTTTTAAGGTTTTGAGTGTTTTTTGTTGTTTTCTGATTTTTTTTTTTATGTTTTTGCAAATCTGATGGGAAGGAATGTTCACCCTTTAAACTAAAGGTTTTGTGAGCAAAACTGAAGGTGCTTGCAACTCGGCGAACGTTTCCTGAAAGAGGATAAAAAGTTATTAGCTCTGATGACAATTTTGTTTCCTTTTCACCAAAATCTGACAGTTTTGACCGATTTTTGTTGTTTTTTCTGATTTCTCAGATCCAGATGGATCTTAAGAATGGTGATCTGAATAGCTTCCCTTGCTCAACAATCAGATTAGATTTCAAACAAGAAGATCCACTCAAATCAAGCAAAATCACTCCAAATTTATCTCTAAAATGCAATTTTAACACTATTGATGCCAAGACAAGATGCCTAATGCAAGCTAACCATCAACCAAACATGTTGTAAACTGAAAAATTGGTGTAGCTCCCCGGCAATGGCGCCAAAATTGTAATGGGTTTATTTCCTATCCTAACCTCAACCCAAGATCCAAGCACTCAAGCATCAAGGAGATGAAGTTAGTTGTCACGCGTAGGTTCGATCCCGTGAGAGTGATATCATATCTTAGAATTCAGCATATCCACATCTAACTCTAACATCCATTAACACTACATCCATTAACCCTAAGATCCAAAATAATAATAGCTTACTCTTTCTCTCTCTCCTCAAATTTAAAAAAGAGTGGAAACCCATTTCAGATTGGAGGGAACCAATTTGAATTTTAATTTTTTGAACCAATTTTGGTGGGAGTCCCAACTTTATTCACTAACTTGACATTTAGGCCTGCGACATTAAAAGTCCCGCAAAAAGGCCTAAAGTCCTTTTATTAACTTGTAACTAATCAAATAACTATGTGATCATCGGGTTGGACTTACACACTCACTTATTAACTGGGGTTAGGGTTGCCTTGGGGTCCGCAAACCCTCCAACAAAATCGCACAATGTCACATGTAATGTGGCACATAACCATCACATGATATCATGTTTTGCATGTGCAAGCAACCACAAGCTCGTGCTGCCCATTTTTTAGGCCTTGGCAAGTGAGATGACTAACACCATTCTTTTGCAACCTAGCTAGTAAGTATTCAATGGAGTGATCCAAAGTGATTGGCTTGCTTAAATCCTTGCCATAACATTGATCTATTTCTCTTAATTTGCTCTACAACATGAAATACAAGACATTGTCCCAAGCGTAAAAGTCTTTTATTATATATTTTGCAACAAACTAACTAGATACTAGTAGTTTATGGACAACGTGTACAACTATATACATATCATGTCTCAAGACTTAGTACATCATCAAAAAGTAAAGTAAATGGCCTCAAAGACCAAGAAACAACAATAGCCTTAAAAAAACATTGTTAAATCCTGAAAATACATTAAGCTTTACAGATGGAATTTAGAAAACACATGAAGCTTTCCAGATGGAATTTTGGAAACACAAAATCTTAGAAAAATTATCCCTTCCGTGAGGCGTGTCTTATTTCGTTCATAAAAATGCTAAAAATGATTTTACGTCATTGATTTGTGTTAGATTTTCGTGAGACACACAATGTACCTTAACGGATCCGCCAGTTCTAAGGGTATAACAACAAGTCTTCTCGTCGAGCCGCGGTGTCTCCAAACAACCATTATCTAGTTGGTGGATTCGCCCCACAAAATACACAAAATATTTTAACATGGTGGTTTGAGAGGCAAGGCCTGGTGAGGGGAAGAGAAAAAAAGGAAGGCGGGGGTAGAAGGAAAGGGGGGGGGGGGGGGTGGTTAGAAAGAGACCTGTTTTGCTCTGCTTTTGGTTCAGTTTCTCGTTGTCTGTTATTTCAGCAGCGAGAAGATTAGGTCAGAGACGCCATAGCTGCAAAGATGATGATGATGCAGGGTTCAGCTCTCCTGATCTGTGGATCGATAGCTCTGCTGGGCATCATTTCGGCAGCTCTTGGATTCGTGGCAGAAGCCACGCACATTCAGGTTTGTTTCAGTCTTCTTTCATTCATTTGGCAGACTCAGTGCTTTTGTCAATTTTGCGACCCTAAACTCCAATTCTTCGTCCTCAACCTGATTCAATTTCCCGAATAATCACTTCCGCAATGTTTAATTCACTTGCTTTATGATTATTCCCGTTTTTTCCAACAGAATTGGCATTGAATTGGTTTTTCCATCTTTGCATAAGCTGTTTAATGTTCTTTTGATTCGATTTTTGAAAGCATGTATTTCCCGAATAATCACTTCCTCAATGGTTAATTCACTTGCTTTATGATTATTCCCGTTTTTTCCAACAGAATTGGCATTGAATTGGTTTTTCCATCTTTGCTAAAGCTGTTTAATGTTCTTTTGATTTGCTTTTTGAAAACATGTAGGTAAATTGTTGGAAGCCGCATGTGCCTCTATTCGAATCCAGCACAATGCATAAAATGAATTAGATCCTTTTCTTAAGATCACCGATCTCTCTCTCCGCTGCTGATTATTGAATTTATATTCACCTGCTAAGATCGGGAATGTGCTATTGAGGAAAGACCAGTCGTATATATCATTGTGTTCAATATCTGGTGGTGTTTGCATTCTGTACCTACTCCCAGCATTTCATTTTATTTGCTGCTGCCGCTTTGAAGAGGGCCATTATCATGATTTGGTGCTATGGTAAATGCTAAAGCAAGGATGCAGGCCCGATGATCCTTGTAGTTTAAAGCAGAAATAGAAGACGCGTGCGACAATGTGTTTCAGCTATTTGTGGTATACTAAATGAGAGGAACTTGACCTGCTTGCCGATAATTTTTTTGCACGTAACAATAACTTTACTATTTGCATCATATACAATCTTAGTCAACAAACAATGGGGATTACGATTCCCCTCAAAAGTTAAGCACCATTTGCATGCAAACCGATAGTAGAGTGACAAGATGAGGATTATACTGCTAGTTTGCCTAGAGGCCGCTACAGAAAGATCTGCAAGAAGTGCCGACTGCAAGACAATAGAGGTAAAGGAAAGTAGGGTTCACCATGAATTCCAAAGATCAAATCCACACTAGAAATAAGGTGAGAGTGGGAAACTAGTCTACCATCACACATGCTTGAAAAAATATTTTGCTCGTTAGGTATGAAATAAGATATGCTAAATGCTTGAATTAAGCAAAGGGGATAGAAATGATGTACTTTCCTCTAGGCTAAGACAAGAGTTTTTTAATTCCACTTTTGCTAAGATAATCAACTGTTCTCAAGGACTGATGTGAATGTGAGCTAGACCCCTTGGCTTCTCTTTCCAAAAGTGGAAATATTTTACTTGTGAAGGACATTTGATGTTGAACATACCAGTAAATACTTAAATGATTGAGGGGGTTTCACTATTAATCTTACCTTTTCCGAGGTGATTAATTATGACTTTTGTTTCTAAATTAGGTTTGTCAAATCTGTAAATCAGCCGTCAACATATGGCGACACTTGCCCCATTTTGCTTGAAGTATGCAAAAATAGCTTCTAGCTTTCTCTTTTTACTTTCTTGTGATAGTTTATCCTTTTGCAGGCTGATCAGGTCAAAAATATTAACGGACAATGCATATATCCTAAAAGTCCTGCTTTAGTTTTGGGAGTTATTGCGGCATTCGCCATTCTACTTGCACAAGTCCTTTCCAACTTAACGGGAGGATGTATATGTCGCAACAGAGGGCTAAATGGCACATACATGTCGAATTCTAGCAGATCAGTTGGCATTCTGTGTCTTGTCATGTCTTGGTGCGGCTTTTTATGCTACTATTCTTTCTGAATTTTGCTTTAATAAGGAATACCAAGGTTACCATTTCAATGCATTGGACCTTACTTAAAATGATTGCTAATAGTTGGATTTGTAGTTATAGAATGGTTCCAAGCATGTGTGTCAATGCTTATTTAGCATCAAATGAGAACTCTAAGGTGGTGTCTTTTCTTGCTTTATTAAAATTATCTATATCTTTTATTATTGTGACTATCTAACCCTTATATTTTCCTTTTTAGTGGTTATTTTTGTTTCCTTGTAGATTATGGATTATGAGATGTAAATTGTCGTAATTTGCTAGGTTGGTGAGGTTTTCTTATGTCTTTTGGTTAGGTACTGAAAGAGGGGATATATTTTTCCTTTGTCAAGCATAGAGGTTACTGTATTTCAAATTTTTATATGAAGCAACGGCATTTTAACACTTTTCTTCTAGAATAGTTAGGGTTCTCATGTTGCTTTTGAAGTCCAAACACATTTCTTTTTAAAGATCACTTGATTAGGCAAGTAAAGCATAGCATAATGCTTATGCAGTTGGTAGTTAATAATTTTGTCCGCGGACTTCTAAATTTAACAATTGCACATCTCCATTTTGTTTCTCCTTTTTAAACCGTGAACTTAAAACTGCTGTACTCTCTGTTGTGCTAGTGGATGTGCAGAATGTTCTAAGTGACCTAGGGCAGAGTACTTATTCAATGGATAAAAGAATATCTTGAGTTTCTTTTATCAGGTCTCTAGCTACATCAATATTGTGATTATGCATTCCCTATGTAGGTTTAACTTGTGATACGGACAAGTGTGCATATCAACACATGGCACTAAAAGTGTTGATAATTCCAAACTAGCGTTCTGCATCACCTTAGGTGTGCTGTTATGTACTGACTCCTGAGCCAGTACACGACATTCCCTCCTCCCCAAAACTTCCTTCTCAAGGGAGCAATTTAGGATATTTCAATCCTAGGTTAAAGTTGTTTTTTTAATGCTAAGGTGATCTGCACTGGAGATGCAATGACATTTTTGTAGGATTTGGGCACTAATATTGTCTCAATCTAACGCGCACACTTTTCTATTCCAAGTAAGTAACACATTTTGAATGGATCAATTCCTCCCATCTCGATACATCATGGAGTCTTCCACTCCAAGGTCATCACTAGATCTAGAATTACCTGATAGGACCTATTGCTAGATGTGATTGAAATACCATTGTTTGAATAAGATCTTGAAGGGAAAGATACAAATTGGATTGGATCTCTAAAAAGCATAGTTGATTAACCTCTCCTATCCGGCTCAAGTAATCAACATCACATTTTGACATATCCTTTTGGTACTTAACGTCAAATTAAAACTCTTGATTAAGTATTAACCATCTGGCCTAACAACCTCTCAAGTCTTTGACATATGCACAAATATACTAAAGGGATTGTATACTTTACCTGTGGCTGCAATCTCCCCACTTTACATTTTCTTCTTTGATGTTTGTAATGGTTCAAGTCGAGTATGCACATATTGTTGGAACGTGCACTGTTATGAGATGTTTGAAAATGATGCAGCCTTCATCACTGGAGCTTTACTCTTAAGTCTTTATTACGTTCTGGAATGGGCAACTATAGTTCAAGTCAAGTATGCGCATATTTTTGGAACATGCACTACTTCTAGATTTTGCAAAATTTTGATTGCCCTGCACAAGATTTACTGCTACTCTTTTATTACTGTGTAAAACCAAGTTTTCTTGCAGAATTGATTGCTTATCCCAGAATAATCTATTTTGATACTTCAGGATCACATTCTTCAACGCGTTCGTCTTGCTCCTGGCTGGAGCCAGTTTACAGATTCAAGACCAGATCACTCATTTCTGGTCTAACAGAGATTGCTTGGTTGTGAAGCCGGGAGTTTTTGCAGGAGGAGCTATATTGGCACTTGCAACTGCTATCCTGGGAATTATCTATTATCTGATAACATGTGACATAAAAAAGGCAACATATGTAGCTCCTCAGCCTGGTATTGCTTTTGGACAGACGTATGGATTTCAAAATGGTCCTCCTCTACCTCAAGGTTATCAGCATCAGCCGCCTTATTTTCAAAATCCTCAATATCCTCAGTTCACAAAAGCTCTGCAATACCCACCAGCCGTTAATTCCTCCTATGTTCAAGCCAAGTAGAGGTTATGCTTCAAGGGGCAGCATGTAGAAGGAAGCTCACATTTTTTCTCACTATATGAATGTTAAACCTACAGCAAAGCAGCTTGCATTGGACGAGTAGGAATTTTTGACTGAATGCCAGTTTCTGATGTCTACAAGGTGCTTGATTTTGAACTTTACGTGTTAAATCTGCAGGGAAAGCTGAGCCCTAGCTTTCCAAGTTGTCCCTCACATCCATTTGTTGGATTGTGCTTCTTTGATCAGTGTGAGCTACTGAAGTCAAAGCCTGCCATTATACTTTTGTAGTTTGGTGCCTTTATGACAAAACAGAAAAGATAAGATTGTCAAGTTCTTTAAGTCACAGCTGCAGAACATTCTTTATTCATTGGCTAAATGTCAGACCAATTGTTTCTGATGTTTTCTGATATTTGCAGATTTTGTTGTCTAAACTTAAGAGTAAAAAAGGTAGAAATTTGCGCATTTTCTGAAAAGCAAGCAGCCACTCGGAAGGAAAAATGATGAGAAATTTTAGGATGTTTGCAAGAAAAGCTGCTTCTTGAGCATTAGTCAACAAAAATTTGCAAGATCACAATCACAGAAGCTATGAACTATTTGACGTATTTTGGTTTGGATGTAAACATTGAGGAATTTGTTTTATGTCAGATAATAGCAAACTCATCAAGTTGATTTGATGTAGAAGCCTTCTTCTGAATTAATTCAGGTCAAAAAGTTTACAGATTTTGCATCGTTGTCCTGTTCCTTTTTTCAGTGTCGGTAAACTAATTTTACATGTTCAACAAGTTGATTTATCGTAGAAAGTGATTCCTGAAATCTGTTTACAGCACATCTTATAGGCATTATAGGCATAGTTGCCTGTTCTGGAACGGAACACATTTCAGAACATTGTTCCAGAACGAGCCTTGAAAAATAAATAAAGTTGTTTTTACTGTCAGATTTTTAGAGTCTTGCAGCTTGGGTTCATTAGGGTTCAAAACACTGCTGATCATTTTTAGGTGGGTATGGAACTATGCAACAAAACAGTATGGAAGTTTGGAACTAAGCTGTGACACTATGGAACTAAGCTATGGTAAGCAGTAAAATCAGAAGCAGAAGTAATCAATGTGTTTACAGTTTTTATTGGATATTTAAGCATGTTCTGCCCAGCACTGAATCAGTTTGAGTTTGTTGATGTACATAATTGTTTGCAAAAGGATCTTTCTTAGTATGGTTTGCTTATTGTTGCAGCTTATGCCTGAATTCTTTTTTAGTACATACTACTTCTTAGGTATTTTTGGATTTTTTTAAACATGTTCTGGACCAGTAAATTCTGGAACGTACATTTTGTTCCATTTTGGTTGGAATGGGTTTCTAAGATTATACGTAAAAGTACAATCCAATCGTTGGTCAACCTTAAGAGTGGTCTTTCTAGAGGCTTGTATTGGTAGTTTAGGTCATTCGGAAAGTTAAGACATATTACTTGTTCTAGAGACCTTAACCAGCAGTTCAAGTTATTTTTAAAGTGACATCCCACTCTAATAAAGTCATTGTAACTTTTTGGATGACCCTTACCACCATTGAAGGTTACTATGAGCTCATCGTAAGCCAAATCACCAATAAATGCTACTCGGAAAGTTGTTTCCCCACACATGTAAGGTACCAATTAAAATCTATGAATTTATAGCTCCGTAGTATTGAGGGAACTTTGCTCCTTGTGAAGTGATCAAAAGATAAATCAGGTTCATGTCCGTGCCATAGCCAAGATGGATAAGAGTATTCTGGTCGCAAAGGACTATGCTCGAATCTTGATGTGTGTGCACAAGGGACATCTAAAAGCTTTGCCTTAATATTGTGAATATGTGGAAAATGAGAACTTAGAGAATGAAATTCAAATGTTACAGTCTTCTTGATGAGATTTCTATTGGAAAATCATTAGGTTCTATTTTAACCTCTAAGCCTATGAAATCAATGTTAAACAATAACAGACCGAAAAAAATTGAAGCTTCAATTATTGATAACCAAGCCAGAGTCATCTCCGAAGCAAGTCATTTCCAGATTAGAGGATGTTTTGTCTAAAGCAGACACATGAAGGCCATGTTAAAATTAAAAGTCACGACCTTTAGAAAATATTTCATGCAAACCGAGCATTGGAGAATCCAAAGGTCATAGTTTTTTATCAAATTATTCTAGAAAAGAATCCAGAATTCAATATTCAATTTGGAAAGAGATAATAGATGCAACTCAAGATTCATCAGTAAAAGTTATGTGCATAGATTATAAAAAATTCTTGGTATCGAGTAAGTATTTCTCGATTGGAAAATAGACTTGGTTGTTAGTAACTGTAGTTCAGAACACACAATTTGAATGAAAAATCTAACGACTCCGAGAATGAAAGCTGAATTCTTATGGAATTAAGTAGAAATTAGTATATCTAGATTCAATTCTAGATAGTAATGTAAAGTTTTTTGTAGTTAAAATTAGTTAGTAGTACAGTTTTGGCATGATTTTTGTCTTTAATTACCAGTTTCCAAAACATTGACCTAAATTTTTGGCTCATTCGAATGATTAAGAATTATTCATCATTCTTAAGAATTGCCACATTTTTTTTTACAATTTATGATATGCCAACCATATATATCAAGAAAATTATGATTTGTGAATCATAATTCACTAGATTCTATAACTCATATTTAAAGGACAATGGAGTATATGTCCAACACACAAGTCAAGAAATATAAGAATCAATCAAAAACATTTTTCTCTAAGAAAAAATATTGTAGTACTACTAATATTTCACAAACCAGATTTTTAATAGATATATGAGTTATCCAAAGGAGGTTCTACTTGACTACTCAAAGCAGAAGTTTGGAAAAAGCTTGACAACATGGTAAAATTTTTAGAAAAAACTAGCAAAGTGTGCCCGTCATTGACGGCCGGTGATTAGGATGGTGGCCGATGGTTTAGGAAGAAAGCCGATGGTCGTTGACGGGGGTGTGCCCACCGAAGGCAGACATATAGATGTGTGGGGGGTGTTTTGGATGGATTGTGGAGGGGGATATCACAGGTTTTAGTGGAGTGTGGGGTGCGTCAGGAACAGAATGTGGACCGAAGTCAAATGCGAACTGAAGTCAAATGGCGGGCCAAAGTCCAATGTGGCCATGGTTAGGTGTAGGGCTACCATGAGATTATAGTACTGTAAAAGAGAGAGAGAGAGAGAGAGAGAGAGAGAGAGAGAGAGAGAGAGAGAGAGAGAGAGAGAGAGAGAGAGAGAGAGAATGGGGGCCCAGCAGAAATATTGGGCCCCCAAAATGAAAAAAAAATTCAAAGGTGGGAGGGGGCATGGGGTACAATGCCCACCGATCCCCCCTACCTCCGTCCTTTTCTCCCTCCCTCCCCCAGTACCCGCTCCCTCCCCTCGCTCTCCCACCCCCCGGACCGCTAGCCCGATTGGGGGTGTAGCGGCCCGGGGCCGCCATGGCACACACCCCCCTTCCCGGAAAGCGCGAGGGAGAAGGCGGGGGTTCCCTGGCAGCTCACGTGATGTGAGCCCGCAAGTCTGCAGGCGGGCAAGCGTGAGCCCGGGTCTCGGGCAGCGTGAGCTGCCCGTGACGATAGTAAGGATTCGGTAGTCGATTTAATCGACGGCTGGATACATCGATTGCCGCTTGTCATCTTTAGGTTATTTGGCCAGCTACCTATGATTAGGCTGCCTATATCTAATCTGGTTTTACAACAAATTGCACAAAGCTAAGGACAAATAAACTTCTGATACAAATAGTTCATGTAAGCACATATATTTTGCTAGCATTACACAAACGTATAAGTCCTATGAACCTTAGAAGAAAATACAGTTGATACATGTAACGTTTTTGATCATATCCCTTGCTACAATAGCTAAAAAAATCAAACTTGCACGATCTCCAAAACAAAAGTACAAACCATGTCCTCAAAGGACCCTATCGGAGCATGAGCGAGCCATGTTCCATGAGTGATTTCCACATGGAAGCTGAAGGATGGCAAAGCATTTGTGTCAACATTTTGAATACTCAGATCGGCCATGTGTCCGAAGCTCAAACATCCAAGGAAGTCTGGGACATCTTGAGCACATTATACGAAGTGCGAGATATAGCTTTCAAGCTAGATCTCAGGAAAACATTTTACTCCCTCAAGATGACAAATGGTGATTCCCTGCAGAATCACATCAACCAGTTCAAGAACCTATTGAAGCAAATGGCCGTTGTCCCTACAGTACCAACAAGTACGTTCACCTTGGCGACAATAGCACACAAGATATTAAAGGTGAAGGTACTGTAAGATTAAGCTTTGGAAATGATCAGTCTAAGCTACTTTCTAAAGTTCTGTATGTACCCAATCTGTCTACAAATTTGCTCTCTGTAAACAAAATCACAGATCTAAAACATAAAGCAGATTTCGAGTATGATCAATGCAAAGTAGTTGATAGGACAGACAAGATCCTAGCACTTGAAAAGAGGCATGATACTTGTATAGATTGAGTCATTGCTTTTCTGCCTCTAGTCAGGTGCTCAATACTTCTATTCAAGCAAATAAAAGTTTACTTTGGCATTATAGACTTGGTCACTTGAATCATGCTTCTGTACAACAAATGTCTAAACATTCTATTGTTCTTGATCTAGACTATTATGATAATAAAGTCGAATTACCTGTCTGTCAAGACTGTTTAGTTGGTAAACAGACTAGGAAACTATTTAGATCAAGCCATCAGCATACTGATAGAGGATTGTTAGATGTTGTACATACAGACATTTGTGGCCCGATGCAGAATCCTTCTTTGAAGGATGCAATTTCATAACTTTTGTTGATGAATTCTCCACCATGGACCAGTGCATCTGCTATGGAGAAGTCAACAATGACAATCTTTATCAGCTCAGTGGATATTCTGATGCAAGTTGGGGAGGAGACGTAGACAATCGTAAGTCCACATCTAGATTTACATTCTTCTTCAACGACGATCCTATCTCATGGAACAGTCGTAAGCAAACCTCAATCACTTGTTAGCTTTTAGATTCACCTTAAAAAAATATGATATCCTTGTTGATCCTTGGGATTATTAGTAGAATTGCCCAAGTGCATTAATAACTTCCAAGTATTGCTTGTCATGATAGGCAAATGGCATGGCTGTCCTCAAGAATAAGTCTTTTGGAATAATTGCTCACATAATCATTACAGGGCTAGGCTTGTTTCACACCACTACAGTTGTACAAGTTATAGCATGCAATAAGTAATAGATTATTCATATTTTCTCTTTCTACAACTTGAATCCTAGAGAAAATTTACAGAGTTGAGGTGGAAATCAATGAAAAGAATGTGAGTAGCAAATTATTTTTTTGAGTGGCAAAATCAAAGAGTATTCATTCTCATCTCAAAATGATTAGTACATGAATTAGAAGACAAGGGTGGCAAGATTGGGGTAATGTCAAAAGGCCCTTTTCTTGAAGACACTTGAGAGTCTTTACCGATGTGAAAGCTCACCTCCAAAGGTATTAGAGAGGGCCTAGGGCAAGGTCCAAGGAATATTGTATTCTCGATCGTGCAAGAAAGGGGAAAGGGGGGGGGGGGGGGGGGGGGGCTACTTAAAGGAATGCACCTCATGTGCATTTGCACTCATGGACCCACCCCATTCAAAAGGATGGATGGAAGTAACGTGGAGAAAACATATCTCCCATCCCATTTAATGGTGATGGCCGATAGGGGGTTTATGGGAAAGGACATCTCTCCCGCCTTTGGATGGGGTGGGGCCAATGCCGAGAGGCAATGCAGATGCCTGTGCGATGCACTCTCTAATGAAAGCCGCAAGCATGTTCCTGCGCTCATCCAACAATCCAAAACGATTACAAGGATGCATCCAAAAACTATTGATTGTGATAGAGTATTTTGCATCGTTGGATGAGGGTGGGGCCTGGAGGCACAGTGAGAGTCGGCTATGAATGCCCTATTTACGGGACCAAAGTCCAAGGCACTTGCATGCCTGCCTCAAAGATCCAAAGGTTTTGTCCTTATTGATAAAAATTGCCCTTGACTAGCAGGAGAGAGAGAGAGAGAGAGAGAGAGAGAGAGAGAGAGAGAGAGAGAGAGAGAGAGAGAGAGAGAGAGAGAGAGAGAGAGAGAGAGAGAGAGATCTCGATCTCGATCAGAGTGCGAGATCTCTCCATATCACCAGAAAGATCTATCTCGAATCTGCAGAATTATATATCTGAGGCTGCTGGGCTTGCTTGCGAAGTTGCCTGATGGACATGGAGTGGTGGGACCTTTTTGCTGTTGGCAACCATAAAACAAATGAGACCTTAGCCGCTCGCAAATGAGACCCATAAAACAATGGATTGTAATTTTTGGGCCTGGAATCGCTAATGTGCTCTCGGAATATTTTGATGCCAGCCTGATGGAAAAGTTGCTACCCTTTCACTCAAGGCCAGAAAAACGCAGAAAGAAACCTGTAATTGTGATTTTTTGAAAAAAAAATTAGCTGAAAACTTACCCAGGAACTACTTACACAGTAACATTCTGAAAAGCCTGCAGCTCTTTCACTAGAGCTGGAAAAACATTGTGAAACTTAGAAGAAAAAGTAGCTGAAAATGTCCCGTTAACTACCTACGCAGTGCGAAACTAGTAAGTACATTATTAATTTCAACAATTATTGGCTTGTCAGAGATGATCAGTCTTTTGCGAGCGCTGCAATCTTGATTTTATTGCACTCAGATTTTTCCCTTGGCTCGGAAAGACACTCTTTAGGTGGGACAATGCGTCGGCCTACTTTGCTCTAGCATCGTCTTCTGCAGCCTGCTGCTGCCTACTTGAACTCCTGCAATCGAATGGGGACCCGGCCGACCGGGGTGGCAGGTGCGTCGTTTGTCAATCTAGATTCCTTAATATCTCCGATACGGGTTAATTATTTGTGCCTTTTTTAAGTTTTGTGTGGTTTTTGTGCACGATATTAATTCTTGAAGATTGTAGCGCTTGACGACACATCTTGTCACAGATTCACAAATGAGATTTTCAATTATTTATTTATAGTTTTGTGAGCACGTTCTTCGTTATTGACGATTATAAGCGCATAACAACATCGTATACTAGATTCATGAATGATATTTGCAAGTACGTTTTCCTCTTTTATAACTATTATCTAGTTCTGAGAAGTTAGCTATATCTGATCTTTGTTATTAGAAGCCAGAAAGGCTCAAGCGTATCTTAAAGTGCATCACCTCTTCATTGATGACTGTTCCGTCAGTATGCTCGTGCATGGTGCGCTTTATTGAGGACTATATCCGTGCTCTGGACTCTGGAGAATCGTATTTGTACTTCTCAAAACTCCCTGTTCTCATTTTCACTTTTGTATCAGACGGTAGACCAAGCTGTCCACAATCTTTTTATAGACGAGCATCGTATGAATACTCCAGCAGCGGTAATAGGCAATCTCACGTCCTCAATATTAGAGAGCGAAATGATTGTGTGTCTCCACGTACAACCTCAACGGTTGTCGATTCCGCGCATATCTGTCCAGAGGATCGTCTGAATGATCTTCTTGCAGGAGTATTCAGGCAAACAGAAAGTCTGCCCAGAAGATTATGCATGAATCAAACGGGTACGAGAGCGTTCTGTCAGCGGTTCAACTATCTGGAAACAGCTGCCTGATTATGATACATGACACGCAAAATAAACTTTCCAATTTTAAAGATCGTGTTTCTGGCATCGACGGCATGTTGCCTAGGAATCTCGAGGCTAAAGAGTTGCCAACAGAAGTGAGTCCAGAATCAAAGACAGCTCTGGAACTAACCGAAGAAGTATTATTGAAACTGGAAACTGTGTTTCTAGAGAACACTTCTCGGACTATGATCTTTGATTCCTCCTCGGATGAGGGGACAAAGTACCTAGGAGCTGTGGATGAAATGCAAAATACCATCGCATTCTTGTCTCTTACAGAGAGCAATATAACGGAAAATCGTGCCCAGAATATCCTCCAAGTAGCAATGTTACGTCTACAGGAAGAGTTCCGCCATTTGCTGGCTACGCACAGCCAACCTTTGGATCCTGACTTAATTGCTGACCATTTAGATAGCTCATTGAGCTTGAATCCTGAGAAGGCTACCGATCTGGAATCCCAGAGCTCTTTGGAAGTGTCTATAACTTCGAACTACCATGAACTTTCAGAAGATGTAGATTCTCAAAGTTCAGGTGAAGAAGAAGAAAAGAATGTACCAGTAGCCGAACCTCTGACAGACCGTATTATCGACCTCCTTCCTCCAGAAGTCGTGAAAAATCTGCATGAAATAGCACAGAGAATGGTTTCGGCAGGCTTTCAGAGAGAATGCTGTCAGGTCTATGGCAGCGCAAGAAAATCTGTGCTGGAAGAGAGTTTAGGTAGATTAGGATTCGAAAAACTAAGCATTGACGAGGTGCACAAGATGACGTGGGAAGCTTTGGAAGTCAGGATTAGGAAGTGGATTCAGACCTTGAATGTTGGTGTAAAGGTTCTTTATGCTGGTGAACGTCAGCTTTGCGAAAATATATTTAACGAACAGGGATTAGCAGAGAGTTGTTTTGCGGAGATCTCAAGAGCTTCAATTACACATCTTCTGAATTTTGGGGAAGCTATAGCTGTTAGCCGGACTTCCCCAGAGAAACTCTTCAAGGTATTGGATATGTATGAAACTCTGCGGGATCTCGTAGCGGATCTTTCTGCCATCTTTTCTGGGGAATCATTTGCTGGAGTGAGAGAGGAAGTGTCAGGAATTTTATCGCGCCTGGGTCAGACAGCAAAGAGAACCTTCGCAGAATTTGGAAATGCAATATCCAGAGATACATCGAGGGTGCCTGTTCCTGGAGGTGCAGTTCATCCTCTTACCCGCTACGTGATGAATTACGCCAGTTTCCTGTTTGATTATGCTGACACTTTGAAGCAACTTTTTGCTGACGACACTGATATGCCGGAATTTCAAGGCGATGGAGAGAGGATTTCCATGCATGATAACCTATCGCCTTTGGCACTGCACAGCATTCGGATAACACATGTTTTGCAGAGCAATTTGGATGAAAAATCGAAGCTCTATAAAGATCATGCGCTCACATATCTTTTCCTAATGAACAATGTACGCTACATTGTCCAGAAAGTGAAAGACTCAGATTTGTTGCGGGCACTTTTAGGAGATGATTGGCTGCGAAAGCACACTAGCCTAGTTAGGAAGTACGCTACAGATTACCAGAGGTCGGCTTGGAATGTAGTTCTTGCATGTCTCAAAGATGAAGGTATTCGCGCAAGCGGCAGCTTCTCCAATGGTGTTTCAAAGGCTGTACTAAAAGAAAGATTTAAAAGTTTCAATGCCGCATTTGAGGATATTCTCAAGGCACAATCAAGCTGGTTGGTTCCAGATTCTCAGCTTCGGCTTGAGTTACGCATCTCTATTGCTGAAAAACTCCTTCCTGCATATCGTTCCTTTCTTGGCAGATATAGAATGTATTTGGAGAGCGAGAAACATTCTGAGAAGTATATCAAATACACACCTGAAGACCTTGAAGCTCGTCTTAATGATTTCTTTGAGGGAAGAACGAGTTCAAGTCACAGATTCAAATCCACGAATATTTGAGCTTGTTCTAAAAATATTCCTATATTCGTTACTTTATTTTTCTGTAGATTTGTTGCTTCCCATACTCATTAACTGTATTATTTCGACATTTTCAATATTGTCACGTTAAGATGCCACACTCAAAGGCTTAAATGAGCAGCTTGGGAATTTGCTACACAGATGCTTTTGGGGGCCCCAATGTAACGCATGATTGATGCACTTTCCAACAATCTGCTTCACACCATATCTTACTCTCCATATGACCGAAAATAATTGTCGGCATGGCAAAAATGAGGTTGAGTGTCAAGACTCTGTGCAGATTGCATAAAATTGAAGGCTGCACACCTTTTTGTTGTGGTCAATTACCATTCTAGAGTAAAACATAGATACATTTTTCTGAAAGCATTTCCAAGGACCTTGGGGTTGTCAGGGACGAGCATATCTGCAGTGTTGTCATTATTTCGGGTCACTCAGGAAAGGGGGCAGATTGGTGCCTTAGGATGAATTGTGATCTTTTCTTCAGTAGTGCCAGGGCAACTCAAGCAGCTCTGGCTGGACTATTTTTTGGTGATCAGTAATTACAAAGACAGATATTTTCTTCAGCTCATCTGCGGTGAAAATGTTGGACCAATTATTGAACAATCAGATTCTGGTACGAGCATCCTGGCTTTTGTAAAGCTCTTTCAAAGTTTTGTATCATCTTGGTTATCTACCTCATCGTTCAGAGAGGAAAAGCTAGCTTAATCTAAATGTTAAAGCAGACCAAAGAACAAAAGCATAGAACAATGTCTTAATCTTTGTAAATGGACACAGATTTCAGTTTCATCTTTGTCATGGCCCTGTTTGAATCATTACCCATCCATACATTTTAGCACCAAGATGGATTAGAATGATATTGTGTGAGCTATTATTGCTTTTGTATATAGAAAAATGTAGAAATTTTAGCTAATAGCTAGTTCCAAGGAAGCTTTTTAATTTCGTACATTGGTGAGGTGTTCTACCTCTATTTAATGTTCAATCAAATTCTTCACATGTTTGAGAATTGTTGTTTCAAGACGTATTGATTTGCCTTTTTCATGAAATTGATTTTTTGTTGTTGGTCATGGTTAAGGATCAATTTATCATTCATATGGCCAACACACCATTGTTTGAAATAAGTAGATGCAATGTTGAACTTTGGATTTACTAGGTTGAATATTTTCGTAATCATGTGGCACATAGTGTTGGAAACTCCCTTGGGAAGGTTCCTCGATGCATTTGCGACGCCTATCGAATCGAATCAGGATGGTGAGTCGAACGACTCGACTCATTCTACTTGATTCTGACTTTCCCCCCTCGTTAGAATCGATAGGGTTGATCCACAGACAAAGTCTAAAAACTGTTAGTTTCGAAAGTGGCAGACAATTCAGACAATTATATACGAGAGTCTTATCAAATAGAACGAAAAATCAGCATAGCATACATTCACACTGACATAATTCTGAACGCAATAAGACAATGAATTGATTCTGAAAGTAAAGAATACAAGTTAGGTGAAAAGGCGAGCACAAGACAACTATAGTGATAACCACATACTTGAATCTAGCTCTAGTTCTATAACAGCTTCGATGATGCGAAGATCAGTCGATAGCTTATTCCGACTCTTTGTTTGAATGTAATCAATGCAATATTTAACATCTACTGTGTCTGCTTATTCATTACAATGATCATCTGATTCCGAATGCTTGCTTAATCAATTGCTTCATATATGAAGCTGTACATTTTAATCGGACATATATACAAATGTATAGAGACATTGAGATGTGCCATCTCAGGTCAGTGGCGTCGTTACCAGGGATAGTTCTATTGTCTCTCTTTTTTGCTTGCATTTTTTTGCCTTTTGATGTTGGGAGCTAGAAGGCTTGGTTTTGGTTGAATTGGTGTGAATGGAACTAGTATCGGAAGCCTAGTGACAATAATTTTGATGAAGAATTTGCATTGTAAATATTTTAGATAATTATTTTGATTTGTGATTTAAAAAAATTTCAATGCAAATACTTTAGTATTTTGTTGTTTTATTTTGGTAGAGTATGACAATATGCAATTTTCTATTTATTTTGTAAAGCAAAAAGTGTGACAAAGAGAGAAAAGAAAGCAATGTTTATAATGATGTGAGTGTTCTTGCAAGTATTTTGTGTGATATAGATGGGTTGCCCTTTTAAAAAAAAGTTGTGTTTATTTTAACTTATGTCATGATATCCAAAACAATTGTAATTAGCAATTACATGATTTTGGATGATTTGATAGCTTCAGAAACCAATGTAGCAATATATTTAAATGATATTTTGAGCATATTAAGTTATATGGAGACAACCTTTTTAGTGATAATTTATATGGAGACAAACTTTTTAGCAATAAGGTATATGTAGATAGACTTTTTAGCGATAAATATCAGTTTTTATTGAAATAAGTCATAAAAAATTGAATATAATTGTAACAATGATGCCATAAAATTGAACTATAAGCTAATTTAACAAAATTCTATTTGTAAAAATTGTATGATTAATATTTATTCATAATCATATGTAAGACTTGCATAATAATTATCTATAACAACTTATTTGAAATTTACTTACTAAACATTGTTTAGTTTTAGATGTGCCAAAATCATAAAAAACTTAATATTAAATGTTTGTAAACTTAATATAAATTTAAAAACCATTTTGAGATACAAGCTTTTTTTAGAGTGCTTCTAAATATTGTGATATTTTTAACAATAAATAAATAGTTAGACAATTATAAGTATTTCAATGTATGTCGATAATTTGTAGTAAAATTATAAAATACAATCATAAATATTCTGTTGTCTCAATCGTTTTTTCTCGCATAATATTTTGAAATATATTAAAAATTTAATCTATTTTTTAGTTATATTTTGAATATTCAAACTAAAACGTTTCTTATTTTAAGAAATATGAATTAAAAACAAAATTAATTATCAAAAGAACTTTGTTATATTATAAATAAACATTTGATCTAAATTGTAATATTTGATATTAGATTAATGTATCAGATAATATATTAAATAATTTAACACAAAATTTTATAAAAGCATGAAATTATATGTAATTTATATTATATCATACTTTGATTTTAATGAGAATAGATTTGAAATATCTAAAAATAAAAATGTCATTCCATCTTGTGTAATTTGAAACTTATTTATTTAAAAATATAGACATGAATTCAATAATATAAATAAACAGTTGAATTTGTTATATTTTTTTAAAAACGAATACTTTTTTGATTGACTTGAATTACACTCTAAAATATTATATCTTTTATATGTTTTTGTTTTATAAAAATTTATGTAGAATGTTTCTAGTCTAATTGTTTTATTTTTACAGTTCACAATTTCTGATATTTCTTTTCTAAAGTATTTTTCAAAAGGAATAAAATAGATATATCTTTTAACATTTTTTTTGACAATTTTTTTTTTTTTGTGTTGTGATACTTTTTTTGTAAGTTTTTTGTTTGTCCGATATAGATTCTATTATAAATTAAAAATTCTATCTTGTATATAAGTATTCGGTTTTTATGTCTTTTGTCTTTGTTTTTGCTACTGAACTTGCTACAAAAAAACATGTTCATAATTAGTAAATGCTTTTAAAAAAGATTGTTTTAAATACTATATATATCTAGTAAACAATTATATTGATTATGATTACCTTTATTGTTCTTATTCTTGTTATTGATGTTGATGCTTGATCAATTTTTTCGTCAGTAGATATTAAAATCTGTTTTGTAAAATAAAATTGGTCTTTAATAATTGTATATTATATGAATTAATAACATATAAAAGTAATATTTGTTGCTTACCAATTTGTTTTTTCTCAATTGGTGGATTTCTTTTTTGAATTGATTTTTCTTCTTGCTTCGTTGTTGATTCAATGGTGATTGGTCCTTCTATAATCCACTCTCCAGATTGTGAAAGATCTCCTAATTGTTTTGCAAGAGCTTTACAAATTGAATCCGCTTCAAATCTTGTCAAATCTTTCCAATCTTGTATTGGAATATTATATCCATAATATAAGCTCCGTATTGTATAATATGATTTATTTATGTGTGATTTCAAATATTTTATTGATGCTCTATTTGTATTGATAGTCTTTGAAATTTGTATGTTGATTTTTTTCGAAAGATTTTTTACAAATCTTGTGACAATATAGTATTTAAGAAAACTTGATTTTATTGACTATTTGATTTTGATATATATTTATTTTATATAAACGATATATAAAATAAATATATATCAAAATCAAATAGTCAATAAAATCAGATTTTCTTAAATACTATATTGTCACCGTTTATATAAAATAGTATATAGGTAATTTTACTTTCAATTGGATTATCCTTGTATTCTTCCTCAAATTTTTTCTTTTTGATTTGTGGTCATTGATAAAATCATATAATTCTTCATTGATTTCAAATCCATTTACATAACTTCAAAGATCAACTCCACAAATATTTAGTAGAAACATTTATTTCGTTGTTGGAAATACTGTTTCCATTTTTCTAACATTGGTCAAAATTGTTTCCGTTTTTAATTTTTAAAAAAACTGTGATTGTAGAACAAATATTAGAATAAAACAATAAAGGTAATATATATGTAATTGTTTATTTTATATTATGTCAATATTATTAAAAATAAAAATAATCATATGAACTATTAGTTGGATTTATAAATTTTCATAATAAATTTACCTCAGTTGTGTAATTAGAGTCTTTAGAAATATCCATGTGAATAAATTTTCATAATAAATTTACCTCAATTGTTTGTTGTTTTCTATAAAAACATGTTTGATCATATGTTAGATGTTAAAATTAGAATATGTAAATCTCATTTGGATGTACTTACATAATTCAAGTATTAAGGATTGCACAACAATTAGATTGATCAAGATCTAAATACTTTATGTATCTTGATTTGATCTAGATTGGTAATTGTCTTTAAGCACCACAAGTAATTTATCATCTAATGATCCTCACGACTTCTCACACATATGAAAAATACATAATTTTTAGCAAGTTCAAATCAACTCATTAGACACACAAATTTTCACATACATGAAGTATTAAAATTGTCAAGAATAACTTTTTTTCTTGCTTTATCTCAAAAGCTATGTATAAAATTAGCTCTGAATTCATAACTATATTATTCGGATCTAAGGTTAGTTTCCAATTGTAAGTCAATGGATCTTGAATATATTGACTTAATCTATCATTTTGCACCTATCCCTTGGATATTCGACCCTCAACATATTTTTTGACCCAGTGTATATTTCTCGACCCTTTGTATAAAATTCGACCCTATGTAATTTTTCGATACTATCGGAATCCAACGACTTTACATTGATGTCCGCCAACTTTGTACATGCATTTATGGCATAAAGACGGTTGTAATAGCTATAGAAAATTCAGTTGTACATATTTTTAGTATATCAAACTTAGAATCTTCATCAGAAAACGTCTTCTGATATTCCGAGTCTGATAATCCATTAATTAGTATCAACGTTATCATGCTCAACAAGCTGAAGTTATAACTAAACGCAATTGTACTCATTGTTGATAATAATCAGAGTGCAATTTGTCCTACTACTGTTATTGTTCTATTGTACATTTGTATGAATCCTTCGTTTGAATTATTTTTGCTACTAACTGTGGTGCTTCCGATCTACACATCTAGCTCGCTCCCAACTTCCGCTCATACCTACTGATTTTTGACATGGTATCAGAGCGGGCATCCAAGTTCTCTGCTTCTCATTGTGGATTATTAGTCTTGTTTCTATCAAGACAACGTTCTAGCAAGCGCGCAGCCAATAGTATTCTGAAATCATTGTTACTACCAATGATCTCGCTCACCCAGAATGGATCCGTCTTCTCTAATCAAGAGACCCAATGGAGGGAACTATCATCTTTGGAAGTTCAAAATGAAGGTCATGCTATTAGCCAAGAAACTGTGGGACGTTGTTGATGACACAGAAGTCAAGCCAGAAGGTGATGCAGCCATTATCACCAAATGGAAACTAAGAGATGGCAGGGCATTTGCCATGATTACTCTCAATATCAAGGATACACAGATAATTCACATACGAAATGCTCAGACAACCAAGGAAGCATGGGACATCCTACCAATCTTATATGATATCAAAGATGTTACTTCCAAGTTATACTTGAGGAAGAAATTTTTCAATTTGAAGATGTCACCAACACTTTCAAAAATCTTATGGAGCAAATGGCTGCAATTGGCTCAGTCATTGAAGATTCCGATGCTGTTATGACTCTATTATCGAGTCTTCTTGAAGCCTATGAAAATTGGGTTATGATAATTTTGACCCAAGAGCAAATTACTCTATCAAAAGCAATGTCAATGCTTCTACAAGAGGAAACCAGAAAATCTGCATCCTCCTCAAGCTCAGGGTCGGATCCTCAAGCTCTATTTTGTTAAAAAATCAGAAGTTTAGATCCAAAAAGAAGAGCAATATGCAGTCAGGGTCGAATTTTGTCTTAGGGTCAAATTTTGGCTCAAGGTCGAATTCAGGCTCAAGGTCGAATTCCAACTATTCATCCTTCCAACCAAAGCATAAACTATTCTATAGATACTGCAAGAGAACTGGACATGAAGTGAAAGACTGCAGAACTTTTAAATTCAACAATGAGAAGAAGAAGCAGTTCCAACAACAAGCAAATTCTGCTTCAACCAGTTTTTCGACCCAACAACAAGAGGAAAATGAAGCAGCTTTTATGACCAAAGTCGGAGAACAACAAGATATCAATTCTTGGTATCTTGACTCTGAAGCAACACAACACATGACTCACCATCATGACTGGTTCACAGACCATAAATCTTTCACCCACTCTTGAGTTGTACAACTTGGAGACAACTCATCACATTCGATCTAGGGTGAAGGAACAGTCAGGGTCGAATTTCAGAAAGGTGAAGTCAAACTGCTCCCCAACATTCTCCATGTACCAAACCTGACCAAGAATATGCTCTTAATTAGCGGATTCACTGATTTAGGTCGGAAGGTCGAATTTGATGCAAATGGCTGCACAATACTTGACAAATCTAGAAAAATTCTAGCTTTCGAAAACAATCTTAACAAACTCAGCCATTGTTACTCCTCCAACAATCAAACTCTTCACACTTCTACTTTTGAATCGTCTAATATGCTTTGGCATTTCAGATTAGGCCATTTGAACTTCAATAGTATTCAACAAATGTCAACTCAAGGACCAGTACAAGATTTGTCTTCTGTTAGCAAGCCAACTTCTCCATGTGAAAGTTGTATAATCAGCAAGCATGCTAGAAGTCCTTTTATTTCTGAATCAGTTCATACTTCCAAAGGCTTGCTAGATCTTGTACATAGTGACATTTGTGGCTCGATGCAAACTGCTTCCACAGGGGGAGCTCTTTATTTCCTAACCTTCATCGACGACTTCTCTTGGAGAACTGCTACCTATTTTCTGAAGAACAAATAAAAAACGTTCAAGTTCTTTAAATAGTTCATGACATCAATAGAAAATTCGACCTAGAGAAAAATCAAAGCTCTACGTTCAGATGGAGAGGGAGAATTTATCTCCACAGAATTTAAATAATTTTGCAAGGCCAACGGAATACAACAACAATTCACAACAAGCTACCCACCTCAGTCCAATGGTGTAGCTGAAAGGAAGAATCAGATACTCATTGAAAGTGCCAAGGGCATGCTGGCCCATGCCTCTCTTCCAAAGAAGTTTTGGACAAAAGCTGTTACTACAGCAGCCTATTTGCAAAATCGATCCATCACCAAAGTCCTGAATGGCAAGACACCTTATGAGGTGTGGACAGGATCGAAACCATCACTCAAAAATATTAGAGTGTTTGGATGCATTGCTTATGCATAGATCCTTCAAGATGTCAAAAAGAAGCTGGACAACACAGGCAGAAAAGTGATTTTTATTGGCTACTCTCTAGATCACAAGGCATACAAGCTCTACAATCTGGACACATAAAAGACATTCACAAGTAGAGATCTCATTTTTCTTAAAGACAAATTTGTCGACTCCAAGGGAAAAGCTGTAGAAATTTCCAACCTAATAGTCAAATAGCCAAATTTTGACCCTAAAGTCAAAAATTCAGAAGTCGATACTAACTCTGAAAATGAGTCAACAGAGGGTCGAAATTTAGCCAAGGAGGTCAAATCGACCCAGTAGACAGCCTCCATCCAGATTTATGGATGATGCAGCCTGCTATTTTCTGCAAGAACCAAATACAGTTTCAAAGGCGATGTCTACACCTCATGCTGAACAATGGAAAGCAGCAATGGACACAAAATTCGATTCTCTGATGGAGAATCAAACGTGGACAGTCACTGAACTGCCAAAGGACAGAAATCCGATTGCATACAAATGGATATTCAAGACAAAGTATGATACTGAAGGAAGGCTAAATCGATACAAAGCCAGGCTGGTTGCCAAAGGCTATTCCTAGATTCCAGATTTGGACTATTTTGAGACCTTTAGTCTAGTAGTCAAGCATGTTTCGATCTGGCTATTACTCTCCTTTGCAGCTATAGTAGATCTCGAAGTCCATCAAATGGATGTCTAGACTCTTTTCTCAATGGGACCATTGAAGAGGAAATCTTTATGTCACAGCCAAAAGAATATGAATTGAGGGGTAAGCAATACCTTGTATGCAAAATTCACAAGGCACTCTATTGGCTGAAACAGTCACCCAGAGTCTGGTTCTAGAAAATCAATGCATTCCTTATTGAGAATGGTTTTATTCCAAACTCAAGAGATTCGAATGTCTACTTCAAATATGTAACGAATTTCTTCAGCATCATCACTCTCTATGTGGATGATACACTATTATTTAGAAACAATCTGAATTTGATGAAGGATACGAAATGCATACTGGCCAAGGAGTACAAAATGACTTATATGGGTCTAGCCCACTATTGTCTCGGAATCGAAATTTTTCAAATTCGACCCAGCAGACTGATTTTTATCAGCCAGCAAAGATATCTCACAAATGTGCTGGAAAATTATGGAATGGCCAACTACAAACCAAGTCTCTTTCTACTCAACCCTGGACTGAAGCTATCAAAGGAACAATCTCCTCAAACTGAGATAGAAAAGGAGGAAATGAGCAATATCCATTTCACTCCATCATCAGCTCACTAATGTATGCAATGATATGCACTCGACCTGACCTTGCATATTCAATCAGTTCACTCAACCAGTTCCTGTCAAATCCAGGCCTAGCCCATTGGAAAGCACTTACAAAGTCATGAAGTACATACAAGCAACCAAACATCTCAGCATATGCTATGAAGGCAGCCAATCTGCCAATATTCTAGAAGGATACATAGATGCAGATTGGGCAGGGGACGTTGATACCAGAAGATCGACTTTTGGATTTGTTTTTTTATACAATCAAGGCCCAATCTCTTGGAACAACCGAAACCAGACTCAGTAGCATTATCATTAACCGAATCATAAATACATTGTTGCCATGAATGCTACTAAGGAGACAATTTGGCTGAGGCACCTGCTAGCAGAAATCGACCTTGCATAGTCACATCCAACAACCATTTTCTGTGACAATCAAAGAACCATTGCTCTCTCTCTCTCTCTCTCTCTCTCTCTCTCTCTCTCTCTCTCTCTCTCTCTCTCTCTCTCTCTCTCTCTCTCTCTCTCTCTCTCTCTCTCTCTCTCTCTCTCTCTCTCTCTCTCTCTCTCTCTCTCTCTCTCTCTCTCTCTCTCTCTCTCTCTCTCTCTCTCTCTCTCTCTCTCTCAATCCGAGATTTCATTCATGAAGCAAGCATATCGAAATCAGGTATTATTATTTAAGAGAGAAAGTACAAAGCAAGGAGGTATCATTGGTCCACTGCAGGACAGAATCAATGGCCGCAGATTACTTCACAAAGGCCCTATCAAAGGAGCATCATCTCAGATTCAACGACATGTTAAATCTAAAGATCAAAACTTTTCAAGTCCACATTAAGGGGTAGTGTTGGATTTCAATGCTCAGTCTTAAATCCTCCTATTAATGAGCATCTTGAAAAGCCGTTCAAAATAGAGATTTTTCCGGTTGGATCGGATCGATTCGGAATTTTTCCGACCCTTCACTAAATTATCCGGACGTGTTTAGTCTAATTTTTCCGACCCCGAAAAATTTGACCCCTAGCATATTTTTGACCTGGTGTATATTTCTTGACCCTTCGTATAAACTCCGACCCTATGTAATTTTTCAATACTGTCGGTTAGAAATCCTACCCAACGACTTTACATTGATGTCCCCCAACTTTGTACATGCATTTATGGCATAAAGGCGGTTGTAATAACATAGGAAATTCAGATGTAGATATTTTTAGTATATCAAACTTGGAATCTTCATCAGAAAACTTCTTCTGATATTCCGAGTCTAATAATCCATTAATTTGTATCAATGTTATCATGCTCAACAAGAAGTTATAACTTTGCACACGCAATTGTACTCATTGTTGATAATAATCAGAGTGCAATTTGTCCTACTACTGTTATTGTTCTATAGCGCATTTGAATTAATCCTCCGTTCGAATTATTTTGTTGCTAACAATGGCGGTTCTAATCCACGCATCTAGCTCGCTCCCAGCTTCTGCTCATACCCACTGATTTCCGACAAAAATGTCACTTGAATCACAATGCCCAAGTTGACAGTTGTTGTTTCTTAGCAGCTTTGTTAGGACCTAGAGAGAAGACGAGTGCTGCAGTGTGAAAAAGGATAACATGCAAACACGCACACAAGCACAAATCAACAACAAAAAGAAGAAGAAAAAGTAAGCTATGTAAGAAAACTTACAAAGTGGCAATGACGCCAATGTTGTGCGTAATCACTAATTGTGCGGTGGCTATTCTAGATCTATCCATAGTTCGGGTTGTAGTAAGTGGTTGACTAGTCCATCCACTTTCTAAGATCTACATAAAATTTTAAAACAATAATGGGAAGGAGAGAGCATCAAGGCTTTCCCAACTGATGCTCGGAAAACTAATATTTACAACCTAATTTAACTAAGCTTAATCTAGGGTTTTGCTAAGGCTTGCCCAACTAGCCAAAACCCGTAAATCTAAACCTATCTAACACCCAAAGGGATATGATAATAATAATTGCGGCTACATAAGCAAAAATCATACATAAACATGCCACAATAAAATTCTTATGAAAAGGAGGCAAGAGGAGGCCTGAGCACCTTCCCTCAAGCTATTCATCTTCCAAAGGGAACCCTAAGAAATAGAGAGATCAAATCACAAGATTACAATTAGCATAATCTCAATGTGTCGTTTACAATGAAAATGCCTCTCTTCTTATAGCAAGAGGGCCTTCCATAAGTTTCCACTAACTTATGGGATTATCCTTCTAATCTTGCTATTCTAAGTCTCAAAACTTCTAACTTAGAAACTTGAGTTCTTAAACTTAGAACTTAAGTTAAACTTGGAATCTTTTATTTCTAAGCTTAAGTTTTCTAATTTAAGTTTCCTAGTTTTAGAAGTTTAGAACTTATTAAGCAAAGGAAAGCTTCTACTCATGGTCTTATAACACACATGGTAGAAGTTTATTAACAATTACTCACACGTGGACTTACAATACACATGTCATATGGTGTTTTATTTATTTTTAAAAATTTTCTTGCTAACAATGTTGACTTCGTTCATGATCCTAGGAGTTAAGCTTAAGGGGGGGTGTTGGAGTTAATCTTCACTCCTACTCATCTAAATTCATTTTCTGAGTACTAAATTCTCTCTCAACATTGACAGCAGTCTTACTCACATAAGTCGAACAGTCTGTACATATATTGACTTGAAGTAGAGCAGGATCGACTCGATTTCATCGAGGTCACCTTCACCGACTCGGTCGAAGTCTATCGACATTCCGAATTAGACTCCTTTGACATATTCTCAAGGGCGAACAAGCCGACTCGACTCATTCGACACCTTCGACGATTGTCAACTATCACTAGTCAAAATGGAGCTCATCGTCTGCCCTATACACTATAGACTACGTCACCGTTCACTATGCAGTAATTGCATCACGTCACGACTGTTACCCACACAGTTGTAATCTTCACGACTACTGCAACTGATGTGTATATAGATACAATAAATCAGTAACAAATAGATGATGATTCATATAAGATACATTGAGTCAATAATCAGTGGTAGCGTGAATCAGAGTTCCTCCATGAATTCCCTTGTATCAGACTTTTTGATTTTGTAGGATCGGAGATTTTAGAGAGAGTAAAAGTAATTCAAGAAGTAGAGATAGTATTCAATCTCTAACTAGCATAGTGTCTCTAATCAATCTAGCATCAAGGAGATGAAGTTAGTTGTCACGCGTAGGTTCGTTCCCATGAGTGTGATAGCATATTTCAGATTTTAGCATAAATGGAAGGTCCACATCTATTCTAACATCCATTAACCCTAAGCATTAACACTACAATCATTAACACTAAGATCCACAATGAAGATACCTTACTCTTTCTCTCTCTCCCTTTCTCTCTCATAAAAAGTATAAAAACATGCAATCCCAATAACAATTAGATCCAACAATTAGCAAACACAATAAAGGCATGAGAGATGGAGGAAAAGTGATGGACAAAAAATTGGATGGAGAAATAGAATGCAGAATCAAAATATCTTTCATATGCTTTCGCTATCATATAGAAAAACAAATGTTGAGCTTATGCTTCCATTATCAAATATGGAAAAAAAAAACAAGAGTAAATGGGTGCCACTCGATCAAGACTTGGAAGCCAGTGGACATTCTAAGTGAAAAAATATTGAAATAATATACAATGATGCACTTTTGACATGTCATCAGGTAAGAACTGTTGCTCCTACAAGATGATATACTTTCAAACTTCAAATTCATTTCAAATGATAAACTCGTAACTAACTGTAAACACTCTATTCCTTATGTATAATTTCTTTCAAAAATTGCTCGTATAATCTTTAAACTAAATGTAACATACTTTGTGTTAAATTTATGTAGGTACGTAAAAGACATGAGCTTGAGACCAAATGCAGAGATATTGGCGAAACTATCCAACTAATGGAAGAACACTGAGATTTACTATAAGAAAATACATGTCCATCATTGTTACTCAAGATGAAAACAAGAATCTTGTTTTTTATCAATCTAAAAAAATTGCAATCTAGTATTGTACTATGGACACAACTTGATTGTAAGAATCTATATTGATATCAATAAATAAATGGGTTGTTTACATGTAAGATTGTATCTCCTTTTCCTGATGGTATTATATACATGTTTACAATTGAAATCCTATTCAGTAAGTTTATCTTTATTTTCTATATCAGTATCAAAAGCTATCAAGGCAACAATCTCATGTCTTGTAATTTCGCCTTCCTTTGTATTAGGAAGGAATTCTATGCTTCTTTGATCGTATAAGATAAGATCTACATCTTGAGCAACCTGAAAGGCTATTAGAGCAGGAGCAGTATTCCTTATAGTGCCCTCAAGCTCAGGCACAAAACTTACGTCATTTTGTACAAACATTTTGATCAACTCTTGCCGCAATCTATACACATCGTCGGGGGGTTGGGCCTCAAGCGAGCTTCCTGTCATTTATGAACGAGCTTTTAACCATTTTTTTTTAGTATCTATTTTTTTCTTCTCTCATCTGTGTGCGAATTCTCTCTCTCTCTCTCTCTCTCTCTCTCTCTCTCTCTCTCTCTCTCTCTCTCTCTCTCTCTCTCTCTCTCTCTCTCTCTCTCTCTCTCTCTCTCTCTCTCTCTCTCTCTCTCTCTCTCTCTCTCTCTCTCTCTCTCTCTCTCTCTCTCTCTCTCTCTCTCTCTCTCTCTCTCTCTCTGATGGCGGATCTCTCGCGACCATGGATGGAGGATCTCCATCGCGCTCCACCTACAGCGATGGCCTAGCTCCATCGCATCCATCTGCTGGCACCCTTCGCTACCACTACTGGCCTCCATCGTGCTACTGTTGGCACCCTCCATTGCGGATGCTGCTAGCCCTCCATCGCTGCTCTACCTTGACTGTTTGCACCGGTCCCATAGCTTCTGTCCCATAGCTTCTGTCCATCGCTGAAGGTGCATCCTCCAATTTGTAAAATGCCTCATCGCAAAGGTCCCCTTAATCCTGATCCATCTTTGTTTTCAGCATTGCTTCAGCCTCACTTCCAATGCCCGTTGCAGTTCCTATCTCTCCATCAAATCCTAGTCCTGACAATGAATCTATAGTAGCTCTTCCCGTGACCCCGGACACTCCAGAAGAACCTGCCTCTCTCCGCACATTTACACGTGTCCGTCTATTTGAATACCTCAACAATCACAGAGAGCAACTTGCTTCCCATGACTCTCTGCTTCTTGCTATGCAATCACACCTTCAGAAGCTAGACTCTTCTATTGAAACACTCAAGAATGAATTGGCAATTCTCAAAAGTGAAACTTCTTCTCAAATCGCTACTTCAGCTAAAATTCAATAGCTCGAAAGTCATACGGCTGTCAAATCATGGGAAGATGTACTTAAAGATTCATCTACAGTTGTTTCTCCACCCTCGCCTTCATCTTCGTTTATCTTAGCCACATTCACTGAGGGTCGTCTGCGAGAGCACAAAGCTCTCAATGTTCGTGTTAGAGGTATTCTGAACTCCCAAAATGTTGTTGAAGAAGCTGAAAAGTTTTTTAAAGGACATCTTCAGCACCATATCAAAGGTATGGAAACTGCTTGGTGACCTAAGAAGGACCCAGATACTCTTGTCATCCGCTTCACGTCAGTGTCTCACCGGCGCGAAGTTTTAGGGAAACGATCTAAATTACGTGATACAAAAAGCTATTTGGATGAAGATCTTACTTTCATCCAAGTCCAAGAACGTAAACAGCAAGACATGAAGCTCTATCTACTGGCAAACAACTTATCTATCGCGATGGCATTATCAGATTTGTGGATCGTAAGCCTATAGTTAATGAGAATCTTAATTCTGAGATAGAGTCTGAGTTAGAGAAATGAAGAGATGTCCAGTTGAGCATGTAAATGGTACATGTACCATATAATCCTGGCCATATCACTCTCTCCTTAGTTAGTTTGTTTCTAGTTAGTTTTCCATCTTATCTGATGTACTGGTTTCATCTTATACGCCTTTCAGAATGGAAAAGACGTTAATAAAGCTTTTAACCATTTTTTTTAGTATATATTTTTTTCTTCTCTCATCTGTGTGCGAATTCTCTCTCTCTCTCTCTCTCTCTCTCTCTCTCTCTCTCTCTCTCTCTCTCTCTCTCTCTCTCTCTCTCTCTCTCTCTCTCTCTCTCTCTCTCTTATAAATGGTCAATTCATTTGATGATTGTAGAAAAAAATGGAAGACCAATGCAATTGACGATTATAGGAAAAAAAAACAAGAACCAAGCATCATACCCTGACTAGAAGATGTCTCTAGTGTGATATCGTACATTCCACCAACTCAATCAACTATCCATTGCGGGTAAATTGGCACCTGCTACCTTTCCACTGGCCCACCACGCTCTAATAAATCTGAATTGGAACAAAGCTTCATCTGTTGTTGCTACATTCTTCCACTTGCAACATATATTTTTGTGTTCATCTTGATATTGCTTGAATATATACTGAGTGGTGTGTATTTGAAGGCTTTGCTCCCAATGAAGGGACAAGATAGTTCTCGCCCGTGCAACACATTTTTCGGTCCTCCATTATATCATTATACGGATGGCTCTCCAATTTGCTTGTGCTTTGTCTGCCATGAAGCCATGGAAGTATGGCTCCTTGAAGCCTTCTTAAGTTATTGAAATGTTTAGCATTTTTCAAAATAGTACTTGTGCATCTGTGTCTTCTTTTTTCATCTCGCAAGTTGCGATTGTCATGAGTTCTTGAAGACTACTCAAAAATAAATAAATGTGAGTATATTATTTGTAAAACATTTCAGGGCATAAAATTGCATCCATAGATTGTGAAAGACTTGAAGATCATCACAACTGAATAGCATAATAATGTCTTACCTAGGCACATATACATGTGATGCCATAGTTGTCCACCCTTGTACACGTCTCATGTGGTCAAAGCACACACACGATCTTCTCAAGTCACCATCTCCCGTGCATGCCATCCGGATGACAAGATCAACACCTGATGCTGGTCCTGTTGTGGACATTTTAAATACAAAGCAACGTTCATTATATCATCTTTGCATTGCCTTGGAAATCTGCTACCATGGAAGAATTCGAACACACAATCTTTTCAGCTCCAATAAACTTGTTTTCACACCCTTTCCAACAACCTTTTTTTTGTTGTCAGTAACTATTCTCTTGAATTTGCAAAAATAAATCGGTAGATAAGATTAGAAAAATCATTATAATCACATTGTAATCAAGGATGATGATGCTGCATCTGGTTCCAATTGGATTGATTTCAAGGAATCCAACACTTTCTTTTTTCCTTTTTTTATCAACATAGTTGGGTACGTCCTTGTTATCCTTCTTGGGAACTAGTCTGATATTCGCTTCGTGGTTATGAATATCAATATCTACCATATCTATTGCCTCTTTCGGTAGATCGCTCCATCGGATCACCTAACTGTATCGTTGTTTCAGTTGATGCTTCTTATTAACAGGTGCCTTGGGTGGTTCTATTTTGGAAACCTTAGCCATTGGTGATTTTTGTGGAGGTTGAGCCGGTATTCTTCGCAAACCATATCGATCTGGGTCCATATGTTGCAGGACCTGTTCATCAGTCAGCTCAACTTCCTTATTGTAGGTAAAAGCATGTTGCCAAGGGACTAAATCGTCATCCACAAGATTACCAATAGATTCCACTAACAGCCATGCAACATTGATCATATTCACCCCAAAAGTAATTGGTGTGTCTATGGTATATCCCTTGGGTGAAGATGTGCTGGGTTTTGGATCCAAATCATGATGACATGCATGCCTAGCCATACAATCAATTGTTGCTAATGTGTCCGTCCATCTCAAAATATTTGTTTCAGAATCATAATGACCCCCCTTGGCTTGCCTTGGGTGATCAGTTGTGTAATCAGTGGCGGATGATCCGTCATTAGCTTTAGGTGTAATCGGTTTCACCGCCCATGTGGTTGGATCAGCCTGCTCCCTATTCTCAGCGGTGAGTTTTTTGGTTTCCCAATTGTGAATCACTTGCGCAACTCTCAACCAAGGTCTTCCAAGTAAAATTCGATAAGCAGAAGGGGATTCTAGAATTTCCATCACCACAAAGGTGATTACAAACTGCACTCTCGCTATCTAGTACCGGAATGTCTTCAACCACACCTTTTGGTTTACACAAGATTGATCCGCTAGCTTGATGGTGAATCTTGCTCGTTTAACCCTTGCAAACCCCATTTTTGATACAAAGTAGTGGAGATCAAGTTGAAGCTCGATCCTCCATCTACTACCGCAGCTTCATCCTCGTATCTCTTGTGCTTGATTGACAACGTGATGTCATGTTGCTCACTTTCCCACGCTGCCCCAACTTGGAGGACATTGTTGATTCCTTCGTAGCCCGCACAACATAAGGTCTCTTGATTATTTACAAGTGCTCATTGGGCCATGGGCTTACACACGCAGGATGCCGCGACCCTCGCAACTTATTTTTATTTTTCTGGCTAATTTATTTATTTACACTATAATACCCTCAACAGACCCTAAGAGACTTGCCGAGGCAGCTAAGAGGTCATTGTAGTGTCTTGCGGAGACCAACTATCTCCTACATTGGTCAGGCAGAAAGAAGATTTAAGAAAGTAGATGAAGCAGCAAGAAGAGATAAGAAACAAAAGAAAGAAATAAAGAGAAAGAGCCAGCCCGAAGAGATCCAAGTCCATTCCCCTCAAGTACCTGCTATTAGAATGAAAAAATATGTGCAGTTGATCAAGGAGAGGGAGGCTGAGATATTAAAAGAAAGATCGAGAAGCAAGACAAGATATTGACCGAGTCTCAACAAGTGATGGATCAAATGAAGAAGGAGATACAGAAGACTTTGGAGAGAGTGAACCAATTATGGAACACCTCTTGCAAGGTCCAAGAGGCAAGAGTGTCGATGAGGCTGGGACTTCGACTGGGAGAAGAACCGAGCAAACACCCAGAAGCAGAGGGAAGGATACAAAGAGTGCCAAGGATTTGAATAACTAGACAGTAATGAGCTTCGCCCAGATTGGTCATGTCGAATTCGGAAGATAGAATTGTCTTGGTTTCTTTTATTAGATCGATATTGTGGCTGAAAAGCAATGTGTCATCCACATACAAAGTGATGATACTAAAACAATGCTGCACTAACTTGAAGTAGACATTAGAATTTGAAGTGTTTGGTTTATAGCCATGATCGATAAAAAAAAGTGTTGATCCTTTGAAACCATGCTCGAGCAGATTGCTTCAAGCCATAAAGGGCTTTATGTTGTTTACATACGTGATTCTGTTTACCTTCGATATTATAACATTTGGGTTGCATCATTTAAATATCTTCTTTGATAACTCCATCAAGATATGTTGTTTTACATCCATTTGATATATTTCCAAATCTGATGCAACAACAAATGAAAATAGAAGCCTGATTGAAAAATATTTAACTACTGAACTAAAAGTCTCAATGTAGTTGACATTGCGTACCTGATAAAGTCCTCTGGCGACAAGTCAAGCCTTTCGGATTCGTTGCTGATAAGTTGTTCGTCTGGAATGGACAAGCTAGGACCTTCAATAAGAATAGTCGACTTGAGAACAAAAGTGTTGTTGGTTGATTCTGAAGAATCTTTTGAGATACTAGGCCAGAGCTATCCAAGAGCACATCTCGCCTTAGATCGAAGAGGTCTTTGAAGGAGTAATGGATGAAGAATGAGAGCCGAGTATGAGAGAGCTGAGAATTACTAGCAAGTGGTACAAGTTTTCATGGTGTGAGCCTCATAGTGAATTCCCAAAGATGGAATGACCATGTAGGAGCATTTGGAATTAATTCAAGTAGACCACTCTTAGAAAATTAGAGTGAGCCACCTTTTGATGGTGACCTTAGTGGAGAGGATAATTCCACTTGTAAATTGTTTTATTGTGGAATTGCCACTTGGGCTCCACCTAAGTAGCTCTCTTGCTTATTTAAGAAATCCCCTCTTCTTAGAATAAAGCTTTTTTTGTAATGCCTCTACTCCATGCTTCTAACATCAAGAGCCTCCACGAGTTTGGTGCATTCATTAAGCTCCTTGATCATGAATGTCTTCTTGAGTAATGCATTTATGATCTTGCCCTTCCATTCTTGATTATGGTTGTGGGATAGATTTAGATTTCTTGTTTCTTTCTTTATGCAATTTGGAATAGGATAATTGTGGATTAGTTCTTGCATTTCATTTCTTGTTCTTGTGGATTAATGTAGAATTCAAGCATTCAAGTAAACCATAGGCTAGGTTTGTGGTCAAGACTTTGCAAATTCACTAACATCCTAGTTCTTGATGTTCTTGGAATGTCTAAGAATCAAGAAAGTGTGTTTCTTGATTCTTGGACATTTGTAATGTTGTCCAATTAGTTTTCTACTTCTTACATTTGGTTAGATGTATGTTCTAGATTAGTTTTTTGATTTTGCAAGTAAATTAGCATTCTTAATTTCATTTTAGTTCCTAAGATCAAGAAAGACGAGCAACTATGCTGCAATGCAAATCTTGAGCTTGTTCATTATGGCTTGCCTTGTAACATAGTTAATTGATCCATTTGGCAAGTGCTACACCATAAACAACAAAGTGTTCGAGACCTTGAGGTAATCCTCTGACAGGCAGGATGAACATACTGCAACATGAGCACCAGTGGTAAGCAGTTCCAGATCTGTGTGTGAGACAGACTTCCATTGATGACAATAGTCAGATCTTGAAACTACCTGGCCTCTTGATCTTGTAAGAAGACATCATCAAGAGAATGGCAAGAGAAGACAAGTTTTTACATTCTTCTCAAGTTCAGGAGCTAGGCTGCATGGCAAAGCATTTGAGGATGAGGAGAATCTGTCAATATTTGGCCCATTGCCATTGTTGTTTCACTTGTCATATAGGAGCTGTCTCAGCTTTTATGTTTGCTTGATCGTCTTGCAAAACCCATACAGAAGAGTTTCCTATTCATCATGAGCATTCTTACGATCCATAGTTCGCTCTGATCTGATATGTTTTCTCTCGAAAATCCTCAAGAAATCAGATTCTGACATTTTTTTGAACAGTTTCAAGAAAATCGCAAAAATCAAGAAACTCAAGATTTGCTAAATCTGAGTTCCATTTTGCATGGTAGATGTTTCTACACCTTCATCTACATTAAATCTACTATATATCATGTGAGAAAATGAGTTTTGACACCCACCATTCGATTAATTCCATTAGCATCACTCTTAAACCGAATCAAATCCAAAGCTTGATACACTGAATCTCCAACTGAGTCCTTCCTCTAGCACTAACTGAATCTTCAATCAGGTGCACCAAAGTTATCTCCAAAGCATTTCTACACTATCTCCATCGATATGAAGATCCAACTGAAGCAAGCTGTGACATTGTCATTAACCGCATCCTCAGCTGATCCATCAACCGAGCCCTACCCATCAATCGAGTGTTCACTTTTGTTTAAATCGAATCTCAACAACTTCAACCGAGCACCACCCGTGGAATAAAATTCAATATCTCAACCAAATCATGTGGATTCACGCTTTTGGGCTAGGTTATTCACATGACAGAGAGAATGATTCGGATGATAATTGAACAAGCTACTACAACTTGGTCCTATCAATCGAGTGTCCAATCGAATCTCAAAAAAATTCTTTTGAGGAGTTTTCAAGATTTCTTTCTGAGACTAAGAGTACCTAACATTCCATTGAAATCTTCTACCAATATGAAGGCAATCAAGACAAAACTTCTAAGCAGCTTCAACAAACCGCAAAACCTGCTGCTCAACTGAGAAGTTCTCATCAAAACTTCCACATTACCATGAGATTATTCAGATTCGATAGTGGAACATAGACGCTATTACGAGATATGAAATGAGTTATTGCAGGAAATTTGTGCAAACTCAAATCTATATGTCTTTCCACATTTTGATATGATTTCCAAAATGAATATGAGAATAAGGAATCTAGATGGAGGTTCATTTTATGAATCTCATGATCAGAGGGGTACTAAAGGGAATAATATCTTCTCCTGCCATGTATTTCAAGCTATATCTTACAAGATCTGCTATCAAAGATGGTAGATTTAGTGTTTTATTTGTGGTAGATTTATATTACTTATAAGTTTTAACTAAAGTAGTGTAGTTGATGAAAATAGATTTGATACTCTGGAAGTTGAGCTTCTTCTTGAGATGTTGCTGTATTTGGGCATAACTGATACATCCAAAAACTCGTAGGTTCAATAATGATGGTTTGGAGCCTATCCACACTTCATATGGTGTTTTTTCTAAGAGACCTTTATATCTGTTCTAAATATAAGTGGCAGTGGAAACAGCTTCAACCCAGAAGGATTTTGGAAGTGTCACATGAGCAAGCATAAACTTGGCCGATTTGACTAAGGTTCTGTTCTTTCTCTCAGCAAGTCCATTTGACTGAGGCGAATAGGAGGTAATGTATTGTTGTTCAATGTCATTGTTAAGGCAATACTCCTTGAATTCGGTAGAGATGTATTTTCCCCTGTTGTTGGACCTCAGTGCTTTAAGTTCTTTTACCAGTTTCATTTTCTGCACGCTCTTTGAATTGTCAAAAGATTTTGAAAGCCTCTAATTTCTACTTAATGAAATAAACAACTATTCTTCTCAAATATTCGTCAATGAAGGTAATTAAATACTTTGCATCAAGCAACGGCGGAGTTTGCATTGGACCACATATATTTGAATGAACAATGTCTAAAACATCTTTTGTTGCATGCCTATGACTCAATCTAAAAGGAAACCTAGTCTGGTTTCCAAGGATGCAGCTATGACAGATAGGGAGGTCGACTTTGTTGGTTGGATAGTCGAGATCAAGTGCTAGGGATTGTTTAGACATGTTTGACACAAATGTATGATTCAAGTGTCCTAATCTTTGATGCCTTCATCATGCTTTATTAACAAGGACAGAGGTTTTCAAGACTTGACTAATGCTAGAAAAATAATGTGCCAATCTATATAAGTATCCATGCCTATTGCCGAGTGCAAGGAGCCTATTTGTCTTATCGATCAGACTCAAACTCTACCCTATGACCTAAATCAGTGATTCTACTTACTGATAGTAGACTCATAGAGAGTTTAGTTACATACAAAACATTTGATAGTAGTTTGAATTGATCATGCTAGAACATCAATCTTATAGTGCCTTCACCTTGGATTCTGTGTGTGCTATCGTCGCCAAGATGAACGTATTTCTTTGTATTGTAAAGCATATAGGATTGAAAGTATTCACGATGATTGGTCATATGTTGAGTAGCTCCATAATCTAGAAATCAAGAATTATCCAATAGTGCCTTTTGGTTTTTGACCATAAACGCTCCTTCGTCCATGTCGAGTTCAAGAGATGTTGTGACTGCATTCGCCTGCTAATCTAGTTGCTTGCTGGCATTCTTTGCTTTTAATACCCTGCAATCCTGGATCTCATGATTAGTGCGTTTGCAATACTTACGGAACATCTTCTTCTTCGACTCTGGATTCGATAATTGCTCTTGACTTTGCATCGACTTCTGATTTGACGCGGATTGCTTAGAGCTTTTTTGCTTCTGTTGTTCTGAGCCTTTATTGACATATAGAGCATGAGATGATGGAGTCGACGAAATGTCTTGACTTCTTCGATTGTCTTCTTGCAGCAACATAGTGATAACTCTAGTAAGAGTTAAATCTGAGTGTGTCAATATGATCAGTTCTCGTATATAGAGGGCAAGCTTGAAAGCAATGTCATGATTGTGTCTTGATCGTCGATGATCGATCCGAGAGCGGCCATCTGTTGCAAGAGATTCTTAAACTGGTTAACATGATTCTGAAGTGAATCAACATTCGATATCTTGAGAGTGAAAATTTTTCTTCTTAAATGTAACTTGGAAGCTACATCTCTCACATCACATAGTGAGCTCCGGATGTCTCATGCTTCTTTCAAAGTTTGATCTTCAGATATGTGGCCAATCTGAGTGTCTAATATATTGAGGATAATAAGTGCGAAAGCTTTACCACCCTTCGACTACCACTTTCAGTCGGCTGTGTCATTTTCAAGCTTCACTTCGATTCTTGTGACAACATCCACAACTCGTTGGCGATTAGCAAGGTCTTCATCTTAAATTTTCATAAATAGTAATTGGATCCATTCAGCTTGTTTGCGATGAGACCGGCTTTACTTTGAGAATCCATATGAAATGTTAGTCTGTTGATAAATCGATGACTTTAAGAATGATGTCGTGCAACACTACAATTGGAAATCAAATTATCTGATACTAAAAAAATTTGTTTATACGACAAATTGATGATAAGGGCAAGTGCGCTCTGATATGATACCATGAAAAATATCTAATGATA
>CM055103.1:55687884-55747077 GCA_029204225.1 Diphasiastrum complanatum
TGTCAAGAATCTATGAACCCTTATGATTGCATGTAAAGAATCTAAGATCCATTGGGATCGCATGACAAGAATCTAAGATCCAACATGATTGCATGTCAGAAAGATTGAGACTGATGAAGAGATGTCTATGCTTTTGTTAAGCTAGATATGGAATTAAGATCATTGAATATGAACTAAGACTATGTTAAATTGATGTCCTACATCTGAGACCCTATTGGAATCCATTGTATATGTAATTGGCATTGGCCAATTGGATTTGCATAATGATAAGAAAAGAATCCTTCGGAGGGGGGGGGGTCCCCATCTTGACCCCTCAGTGCTTCCGCTATTGTGTGAATGAATCTATGTGATTTCGAGCTTTGATTTAAAATCTTACTTGATTTTCATTAAGGTGATTCGAGACTAGCTTCATGTGAATGATAAGCCAATTAGTTCTTTTGGCCTTTAAGATCTTAGGACAGGCCTTCACCCTCGAGTTCACATTTTGTTCCCATCATAGGTTGGTTAGTTGGTGTTACAGCTTTTACTCCTTGTCCCGGCTATTTACAGTTTTCATAGATAAATGTACATTTTATAATTATTGTAACTACTGAAGTGGCTGACCACCAGCACACGTGGTGACCTTTGTAAAGTGAATTGTAAATAAATTGTAATTAGTTGGCATTAGACCTTAGAGAGTCGTGCTTAGCCTTGGCATGGCTAAAAAGTAGGAGATTTGACTAGTCAACGAGACACGTGTCATGTGCTCACTAGGACATTTGGTCCAGTGTATGAGTGACACATGTCAGGATTGACCGATCAAACGTGGCATGGGTCATATGCTCACTAGGACACTTGGTCCAATGTATGACACATATCAACCTACTCGCCTCTGTGTCAGGGTACTGCCAAGTGAAGCGTTGATTGTGCATGGAGTTTGCCATGTGTGGACAATAGCATGTCCGGGTCACGGGGTGCTAGAGGATTGTGCATAAGTGAGCCTAGAGAAAGTTCTGGATCACATTCTATGCAGCAAAGGTTGGGTGGAGACAAGGGCGAACAGCTCTTATGGTTTTGGTGGATTCAATCTCTGTACTTGCTTACAAAGATGAATAAAGTTTAAAATTTGCTAGTGATTGTGCAATATTGGGAGTACTTATTGCTTGAGAGTTCAGAGAGAGTTTGATATTGGGGAGTCCTACAGACACACAAACAATCTGAGGGAACTAGACTATATACCAAGTTGTAGGGCACAACCCTCTTGGGAACCAGCACCATCACTTCTAGAAGGTTCCTTTGGGCCTCTAGCTAGTATATAGAGTAGTTACTATCCATTTGGTAGCTTCTTAATCGTGGAGACTTCTCTTGTTATCCTTGCTATTCTTTTAAGGATTTAGCCGTTGATAAAATTGATGGTCATGTAGTATTCTTTGTAGGAAATCATTACTTGCTCTCATGTCTTGTCATGTGTGCTTTGTTTGATGCAATGTGTGTAATTGTGTTCATGGTTCCTTTCCCCTAATGAAGTATCTAGAAAGTAGAAGTTGATTTCACGCTTGTACAGGGAATTATTACAATTATTTTGAGGTTGTCTTGGCCAAAGGCCATTCATACCTCATTGTAACACAATGGTTGTGGGTGCAACTCCAAAATTTGAAAATAATTCTATCCTCATGATCTCTACAAATGTAGCTACTACTACAAACCTCAATCACAAATATTGATAGCATGAAACAACAAAATCATTCACATAGCATTCTCCAACCAGAAAACTCCATAAATATCAATGGTCGCCGATAGCTCAAGCATATCTCCAGCTAAGATCTGCAAAAACGTACAACTCCCCTACAAGAAGCTCAAGACTCAAAAACCAGAATACTAAATGGTGGCTATTTATAGTGGACAAAACCTACCTCCTTTCATGTTGATTTGAAGGGAAGGTGAAATTCAAAAATTAGGGACAAAATAGAAAACCATGTAAGGTAGTGTTTATGGGCCTATCACATGTAATATAAAATGCGTGTCCACTAATAATGGCCTAAAGTAGAGAAGTATGCACTATAGTGTGTGTCCATAATGCTCCCCTTTTAAACATTGCCCTCAATGTGGGCTATAAATTTCACTACTAGAACTACTTTGGTACCGCTGTATTGTTGTTTTCTTACAACTAAGTTAATGCATGATCTATGCAAAGAAAAATTATTAATCTCATTTCTAGTATATGTAAAGACCATATCAATAAGTAATCAATGTCAGATGTCAAGCAACTAAGGTATCATCATCATGAGTAATGAACAATCAGTAGTAGGAGCCAGCAGGAGCATCAAGACCATCAATATCAGGTTAGTCAGCATTAGGTAATCAGCAACATCGATATCAGGGATATCAGCATTAGGAAGATCAGCAATGAGCAGCAAGCATCAAGTGGAACAAGAACAATATTAGTAGGTATAATAGCAATGACAACATCAAGAATATTAGGACTACAAACAATGCAGCATCAGATTGATAGAAGTGGTGTAATGTACCAACACATGAAGTGTGTCAGCCTGTTCCTGCAAAAACATCAAAGACTCCCATGTGGCCCCATCAATTGGACGATCGTCCCATTGGACTAAAGGTGAACAAAGCGACAACGAGGATGACGACGTAAAATGATCCAAACTTGGACAGGTAAAAACGGAAAAAGGTCAAGATCAGTAGGGCACGAAGTATCAGAAGGTTCACCAAGAAAAGGATGAGCAAAGTAAACTGACATGAAAAATGTCACAGGCACGAGTAGTATCAGATGACTGTAAACGATATGTAACAGGACTAAGGCACAAGCTTACGTAAATGAGTGGCAAGTATTAAAAACATACGAATAGCATGAACATGTATAGGTATAGGCCATTAAATAAGAGCACGCACTTTGAAAGGATCAAGTGAAGTTGTGCCATTAATTGATTAAGCCCAAAAACTTAAGGAAGAAACGGCAAATGTGCACTTAAATCGCTTAGAATAAAGTTGACGAGTAACAAGAAGCTAAAACACCGCATGTAAATGGGCAGCATGAGAAGTCAAATCAGAGCTGTAAATCAGAATATCATCAAATAAACAAGTACGCAGCTACAAATCAAAGGCCGAAAAATATTATTGATAACATTTGAAAGCACTGTAGGCGAAGGCACGCGTCGATTTGATATCGTGAGAGAGAGAAAGAAAACAAATTGACGAAGGAGTTTAGAATAAAAGATCACGGAATCGAAGTATGGAGAGTAGTGCCCATATTTATATCATATTTCTATTGATCAGAGCCATACATTCGTCAAATAATGAGGACTGCGGCCTATATTTATCCACCAATCAGAGTGAGACAAATTTGTACCTCCGCCGGAATACATCAAATAGTCTAACACTAGATTCTCTGAATCATCATTAGCCCTGACCCTACAATTTGTACCTGCGCCGGAATACATTAAATAGTCTATCACTAGCCTCTCCGAATCATCATCAGCCCTGACCCTAAAATTTCTCCCGATATCATTAAACAAATATAAAATGTACATAATTGAAAAACGTGTACGAGGGCAATTATTACAGACTTTCATCCTATTTAAGCACCGTAAAGACAAAAAAAAATTTCTTTTGAAATAATTGTTCATTCAGAACATTTTCATAAGGTGGAGGCGTCGACTATGGTATAGACAAATCTGTAATATAGCAGCAGGTAAAAATGGAAATAACGAGCAGTAGGAAACTCAGCATCACAAGGAGCGTCATCCTCAATAGCAACACGTAATAAACTGACATGGAATACATCACAGGTGCGAGTGGAAGCAGGCAGCTGTAAGAGATATGTAACTGGACTAAGAACCTCCAAAATGCGATAAACCCCCTAATAACGTGGTGCAAGCTTCTCAGTAGAAGCATGGCCCTGCTCAAAATGATGACGTGCAAACCGTAGGCGTAGATAAACCATATCTCCAAGCTGAAACTCAACATGGCGGCAGTGACGATCAACTGAGGTCTGATAACGCAGCTGAACATGCTGTAAATGAGAACTGGCCCGGGTAATAAGCTCTCGAGCACCTGATAGAAAAGATGCAAGTGTGACAGGTGTATCCTCAGGAGGGAGAGGAATGCCAGGTAAAAGAGGTGCATAGCCATGAGATAATAAAAATGGTGAGACACCTGTGCTGGTACTAACAGAGCTATTATAGCTATACTCTGCTAAACATAAATGTTGATCCCAATCCTTCCCATAACGAGTAACAAAAATGGCGTAAATAATCCTCAAGGATCCTGTTAAGGAACTCAGACTGCCCATCAGAAGTAGAATGATCAAGCAGCAACCAGGAATGCCAAGGTATCCGTAATGTCCAAGATAGTAGAGGATCAGCCCAAAAGATAGGGACATCATACCAAGGGTATCCAAAAAGCCCAAGAAGGTAGAACTGATCAGCAACAGAAAGCCAATAAGGAAACTGGAAAAGAGATGGACACTCATCGCGAATAGCCACATCATACACGTAACCATCAACCATATGTGCAAACTCAGTGATATAGGTGCCCCAAGAAAGGATAGCAACATCGGAAGACCAGCACCAAGGAGTAGGAACATAAGCAGGATGACAGGCACGTTGTAATAGCATGAAGAAGCAAGTGATATGCCAGGAAACATGGATCATAAAGAGATCGAACAGGTCCAAATGGAAACCAAGCTATATGTTATGACCAGGAATGCCACATATCCACAGCATTGGCATGGACTGCAGCAAACCTATATGTAGAAACACAAGGAGACTGAAGGATGCCCGTATACTCATCTAGAAAGATCCTAGCATATAAATACCCTAGATAAGTAATAGTGACCATTTGGCAAATATCCTCGGATGGAAAATGTGTAACGGTAAGGGCCAAAGGCGCATGAATCATGTAAGGAACCGTAGAAATATCATGAGGCGGTTCACAAACCTCAAGCAGAGATCCATGGAGTAAAGTGAAAGAAGATACAACCTGATCACCAATATCAAGGAACCATCAAACGTGGACCCGTGAAGAACCCCATAGAAATCAGCAGGAACATCGGCCATAAGAGATGGAGATATAGAGACCAATGGAGAAGATACTGCACCAACCATCGAACCAGTATAACTATCTGAGGTATGCGCAAAAGCAATAGTAGAAATACCACCAAGGTATACGGCCTGAGGAAGAGGACCCGTGGATGGTGAAAGTGAAGCAGCAACTGATGTACTCTGAATGGAAAGAAGAGCTGCATCCTGAGCCTTTGGCAAGCTACGCACAAACTGCTTCCCGATAACCAACTGACAGTCACCCTGGGAATCAATACCAGCAAGCAAATGATGCTGACCAGCATGAGTAAAGGAAAGTGTCTGCTGAGAGAGATCCACAGGAACAGTACCAGGTGAAGAGAACGAGTCGTATGCCATATGGAGATCTACTGGAGTAGCCAAAGCATCTGAAACCGTAGACCCATGAATAATATCGAAATAAGGAGCATAGGCGACAACATCTATAGCAAGGCGCTCAGGAACACGAGTAGCATCAAAGTACTCAACAACAATATCAAAGCATGGAACAGCATCATCAATAGTATCACAGCATGCTATATCAATATCAAGGACCATATCAGCCGCAACCTGTATATGTGAATCAGCATCTGTAGGAATCTGTATATGTGACTCTGACTCACTATGGGATACAATGACGAGCTCAGGTAGATCAATAACTATCTCAAGTAAATCAGGCAACTTGCTCAAACTGTGTGATATAGGATCCTGAAGGTCAGCGAACTCTGCAGACATGTAACGTCGGACAAAAGCAGGTCGAGGGGTCGAAGGACGAGGAGACGAAGGGACAATGCAAGGAGCTGGAACTGAAGGGGCAGGTGTAGGGGTGGACATAGCGAGAAAAGATGAAGCAGAAGGATGAGGTCGGGAGAAGCGGGAAGTGCTGTAAAGTATTGGCAAGAGACATCGCCTCAACAAGTGTGGGAGGATGGAAGGAAGAAACATCGTAACGTAAGGCACTGATCTGTATAAAAAGCAAGGTCGCTGGTCTGAGTGAGACTACGGAATGTATCACATTGGCGGTCGAGCCACTGAGGATCAATCATAGCATGACGGAGGTCACGGCGAAAGGTATGCCATATATGGAGCCCTTCCCGATCAGGATCAGCTCGATAAACTCGCCACCACGTGGCGGCGCGTCCATCTAAGTGTAAAGCAGCCAACTAGATCTTCTGAGGATCATTCTTAGGGTAGATCTAAAAATATGTGTCAAGCTTAGCAAACCAATTCTCTAATAAGTTCCCATCAGAGGAACCGGAATAGGTAGCAAGTTGTACCCTATCACGAAGGTCTCGAGAAAAGTGTGGCTCAGGAACTGGGGGACGTGGAAAGAAACCAGGAGGTGGGTTAGGTGGAATGAACGGTCCACCACCAGGCTGACTAATAGAAGAAGATGGAAATCCAAATGGAGGGGAGTCCCAAATGAAGGAAAGACAGGAGCTTTTCCAGAACCATGAGGCTGTAAAGTATCAATATGTGACTGCATAGTAGCAAAGCCGGTCATAACTGTATCGAAGCGGAGAATGAGGCCAGAAAGGGTATCATCCATGCGCCGAAACTGATCGGATAAGTTTTCCTTAACAGTTTCACTCGAGGTAGGTGAATGTGCCATAATGATAGTGGAAGGAATAGACGAAAACTTGAGGGAGCGGACTCTTGTCGTCACCCCAAATTAGTCTATTAAAACCAATATTATCACAACTAAGAAAGGGCAGCAATCAACAAATGGAAAAAGTGAAAATGAAGGCTGTAAAAATGCGCTGGAGGGAAATGTCAAATTGGAATATCAAACGGAGTCGGAATTCCGTGAAATGTGGTTGAGGATGAGCGCTGGAGAGCCTTTTGATAAACTGTGAAAGATGGCTGGAAACAGATAAAATAATAGGCGAAAGTGACAAGTCGGAAAGGCTGGGGCAGCGATGAACAGGCTGCAGGATTTTGGCAATTTCAGATAGCAAACAATTACGGAATTGGGTGATTTTTGGATAAGAGACTAGAGAGAGAGAGAGAGAGAGAGAGAGAGAGAGAGAGAGAGAGAGAGAGAGAGAGAGAGCTGAAGATCCAAGCTGAAAATGGGTGCTGGGCAGCAGCTAGTAAGATCCACAAATGTCTTGCAACATGATGGAAAAACCGCTGAAAATGGTGATGAAGTAAGGCGCTGGACAGCCTCCAAACAATCAGCAAAATGGACAGCAAATCGGTGGAGAAATCCGTTGAGGATGGCAAGGTAGTAGGGTGCTGGGCAGTAGCTACCAAAATCCGCACATAACCTAAAAAAAAAATGGAGAAAACCGCTGAAAATGGTGATGAAGTAGGGCGCTGGACAGCCTCGAATCAAGCCACGAAATGGGCAGCAAATCGGTGGAGAAAATCGACGAAAGTGACAAGGTAGTAGGGCGCTGGCCAGCCTCTACCAAATCTAGAAAAACAATGGAAATCTGATGAAAAAATCGACGAAAGTGATGGGTTAGTAAGGTGCTGGACAGCCTCTACTAAATCTGAAAAAACGATGGAAATCTGAAGAAAAAATCAACAAAAGTGATGGGTTAGTAGGGCGCTGGACAGCCTCTACTAAATCTGAAAAAGTAGTGCACAGGAAAGTGCTCTGATACCAAGTTACGAATAGAGCCACAGCTGGTCTAGAGCTAAGCTATGAAAGCATCACATAAGCAAGACTTAAGCTATGAAAGCAGCACATAAGCAAGACTTAACCCTAGAAAGCAGGAAAGAGAGAGATTAAGGAGACTAAAGAGAGAGATCAATATCATCAGCTGAATAACAAATGACACAATTTCCCTACTTATAGCCAAGAGGAAGCCCTAAAAGGAAGCTTCCGGTGGCTAGGGCCCAACTGGGAGGGGAAAATAGTGCGCCCTCCAAGAAGGCCCCCACTCTCCAGTAATATGTCCAAATGGCCTAATAATGAGTACTAAGGCCAAAGGCCAACCATATAGTCTAAGTGTCACTAATGAATAAAAAAGGGCCCAAGGCCTGCTTATGCATAAAGTAAAGTAAATGTAAATGAACGCGACGAATGTAATGAGCCGAGTCCATAACTGAACTCATAAAGACCTATAACAGTATGAAAAGCAGTCTTGGACTCATTGCCAAGGTGGATGCGAATCTGAGGGTAATCAGAACGTAAATCAATCTTAGAAAATATCTTAGCCTAGCCTAGTCGATCAAATAAGTCATCCATGTGAGTAATAGGAAACTGATTATGAATGCTAAGGCGATTGAGAGCTCGGTAATCAATACATAAATTCTTAGTGCCATCTTTTTTATTAACTAATAAGATAGGAGCTCCAAAAAGACGCTATCTCAAAAGTCACAAGCAATGGTGGCAGGATGAGCAAAGAGAGGGCCAGAAGTGTGGTTAGTAGACCTTAACCAGATGGTGTATATATAAAGGATTACTTTAGCAATGCTATAACAACAGTACAAGTTGTCATACATGTATTTGATAGTGACTTGCAAAATCAAATTGGAGTTAAACTAAAAAACTCCTTAGCTCTTCACCAAAAGTGTGGGTTCCCAAATTGATAATCACTTTATTTTGACAAAGTTGTAACTTGTGACACCAAAAAACGTGTAATCGTTATAAAGAGTACATCACAAAATACATCTTAAGTATGGCAGTATGGGAGTAGCAATCACCGTCCAGTACAAGCTAGAGTGCGATTAAGTACATGCAAACAAAACATCATGTTGCTCATAGAGAGAGAGGTGGTAGGGCGGCGGTATCAACAGTATGTATGGTAGGTTGATCGTTGTATACACAGTTGATAATGTGCTCATAATGATCTCTGATTATACAATCATTGTAAATGCTATTCACAGCCAGCATATATAGCATTTATGCAAGCAATCCACATGCGATCGATAGCAAATATATGCGCCTAAAATGCGTGTTCAAATCGGCTATCAACAGCGCGATTTGAGGCTGGAACACCAGCACAATTAGGCTGGAAAATCAGCGCTCAGGTTACAAGAAAACCATCTCAAAAAAATGCAAAGATTGGTTGAGAGATCAGCAATTACCAGCGACGACTTAGCAACACATAATCTACAGCGATTTGGTGATGGCAAATCGCTGTCCAAATAGCTTTCTACAACCATATATTCATGTGGGAAAAAAAGCACGTCAAGCATGAAAGAACCGTGCAAGAGCTTGCCTTTTCAGCAAGAAGTTGTCTTCCTCTGAAGGATGAATGGGTGCCAAGTTGAAGAGGTCGCTTATAGAGTGTATACAAAGGGTAGTCTTGTCGGTTTTTATAGTTTATCATGGATGCAAGTGGCTTGTGAACAATTGTAGCTTGTTATGTAGACAAATACCTACAAGGACAAGGATATTTCTCTCTATACCAACATAAGACAATACCATTTGTTGCCTTATAAGTTACAATGGCACTTTAAATAGTGGCAAAACAAGAAGTGATTACAATCTAATAACGTCACAGTTGTCATTTAACCCATGATTATGATTGTTGTATGAGGTGAATTTATACACTTCTTCATGGTTCCATTAGAATTTCTTTTTAGCTGGCAGTTACACTTAATGGAAGTCCATTTGAGAAAAATACCAAGTCTTCACATTTGCCCAAGCCCCTAAAATTATCCAATTCCAACTAGAACATATGTTTTGAATGCAATAAAATTGTTTTGGTTGTTTGAAAGTATAAATTTCGATAACCAAAAAAATATATATATCGCATTCACTCCAACATCTAGAGCTATCCAATTCGTTTGAAGTGGATTTTCCATTACCTAACAACAATAGATTGACATGAAAAATTCATTGAACCACACCGAGTTTGGGCCCTCTAGTAAGGCCTCTAGTAAAGAGGGTACCAAGGTATGAAAATTCTATTACCAATACCAACCACTGAGCATCCAAAGTACTGGGTCAGCATCCAACTTCAACCCTAAACCTTACACTCAGTGTTAGCCAATCACTAGTAAAATCAACTAATTATCTTGTTAAAGGCTTGCCCCACAGAACAAAAAGAAAGCCACCTTTCCCCTTTCTTGGCTTTAGCACCCTAAATTGAGACCCTTTAGTTTGGACTACCACTGAGCAAAATGTCAAGGGTTGTCTCCCACAACCTCAACCCATCAGCCAGATTGTTAGCCAATTTTGCTTATACACAGAAGCAATTACTAGCAAATTTTGAAAAAAACCAAATTGTCATGATAAATTCAATTCATGCAATGAACATTTCCTATGCAATGGGTCATTAGATACAACCTATTTGCATGCTAAATGCATTGCTAACAGCTGCTGGCAGAACTCATGACCTGCTATAACAAAACTTCCATAGAAATTCATGACCAAATGGCTCAAGTTCAAAACATAAAAGATTAGAGTTCAAAGTGGGAAGTGTAAAGCCATACAGGGACGCTTCCATCTAGGATATATTTTGAGTAGCATGATGCCTCCAGTATTAACGACATTCATTGTGTGCTTACAAGCCGAAAATGATGAGGGATGCAAGAGGCTCTAGTTTCACATAAATTGACCTCAAAAGTAGCATAGGATGCCATGTGGCTAAAGAGCCCTATCAGGGATTGTGAGGTCTCTCTCTCTCTCTCTCTCTCTCTCTCTCTCTCTCTCTCTCTCTCTCTCTCTCTGTAGAGAGAGACCTTTATGTGAGCAGTCCAACGATAGATATTGGTATCATCACAATGTAGTTGAATGTCAGAATCTCCAGATTTATCCCTTTGAACTTCCTTGTACTCCTTGAACAACCTTGCCCTAGAAGCCTGCACAGACACTCCACACATGCCAAGGTAAATATTCTCCCTGATATACATTTCTGTAAAAAATACATGATGCTAGCTTGTAGATTTTGTGGGAAGGAGGAGATTCATATGGCTACAAGCTATGGAGTTACATGATATTTTCATTTTTTCCTATACAGATGACTAAAACATACAAGATGGAAATGCAACTCATAGTATGTTTTCTAGATACAAAGCTAATCATGTTTTAAATATAAATGAATACTAGTCCATTGAATATGTCCATATCAATGTTTCGTTGAATCACGATTCACACCTTGAACCAGCTCAAATTCGAAGCAGTTCAAACCGTCTACTAAAAAATAAACTAAAAGTCCAAATAGGCAAATTTTTCACCTGTCAGAGATAGATTAGTAAATGTACATGTCAAGTATGTGGTAATAGTGGGAGCATATGAAACGTCTCCGAAACAGTAACAAATATAACATATCTAAATACTATGAACTGAAATATATGCGATGAAATATGTGGGAGCTTAGATACATCTAAATGTCATGAATGAGGTAGAGCACTATCATCCAATCGTATCCTGTTGATCTATAGAAAGATGTGATACGAGCTGCAGCATGGGGGAACTCTTGTGGTCGCCGACGTCGTCTAGGAGGATGAGATCTCCTCATGATAGGTCGAGTAGCTCACGCTACAACATGAGTATGAGTGGGGCGCTGTCTCTGATCCCTATGAGCGAGCATGTCGTCATCATCACCAGACTCTAGGTCCCGTTGTCTTCTCCTAAAGAAGAAGAGGTAATCTGAGGCTGAGAAATAACATGACTCTGCTAAGTTGTCTGACATAAGCCCTGTCGCAGTAGGAGCATCTCTCGTATCATAAGTGCAACGCAAGGGAAGTCCTCATAGGCTATGACTCATGAGTGATCAGAGTGTGATGGGCATGTCGCGAAACAGACAATGGTATCTCCCTCTAGTCTCATAGTATACAGGGCACCTAAAGATAAAGTGCTCCTCAAACTCCACCTCATCTAGGGAGCATAATTGGCAAATCCGCTCCTCTCTCGGAATACCATGGAACCTCCCAGTCTCAATAGCCAGCTGATGTGATGATATGCGGAGCTGTCCCCATGCAAATCTGAGGCTGTTTGATAATCCCGAGTCCAAATAGCATGACAAAACTGGGAACCCTGCTATGTCTAGCTCAATAAAATGAGTCTTAACCCCAAGCTATCGCCTCCAAGTATGATCAAGATATGCCCGATATGGGAAGTGTTTGATATACTGATGGGTACTTGAGGGAAGCTATATAATGGAGATACCAAATGACTCAAGGAGGAGGTGGGATGCCTGAGAGAACCACGATGGCTGTGTGATGAGGGAAGACTGGTACACCATGTCTCTGCTGCATACAGGGCTGTGGGTGTAATAGATCCTAACACCACAGTAGGGCAAACACTAACTGATCCACCCAACCTTGCCTACCCCCTGATATAGAGTAAGCCCCTCCTAGCCCAGTGTGAGGGCTGGTAGCATGCAACTGTCAAGTGTCGGCCACGTGTCACTGACGTGGCCGACTGCACGTCGAGACCCAACTGGGGGCCCTATCCTGCTGACAGGGTCCCTAAACTGTGTTAGGCCCGCCATGGCTATGGACCGTGTTGGGGCACACTACTCACACTGTCTTGCCCTGTGGTATCTGACCTATCTGTGTTCTCTAGGGTTCGGCACTGGTTACGAGCTCGTAACACTCCCTCCCCCTTAAGAACCGTCTTGGAGCTCTAAGACAAAGTCTGGAAAAATCTTGCGAAGGACGCTGCCTCTTTCCCAAGTGGCATTCTCAACAGGCTGATCATTCCACTTAACCAGATATTCTCGGTATAGAGTATGACGAGTCTGCGTCTCTCTACTATCAAGAATCTCCTCTGGTTCATGTGGAGGTTGTTGAGGATCCAATGGGAGAACTAGAACACTGTCCCCTACCAAATTTTCTGATCTGGCTAAGGCTTTTCGTAACTGACTTACATGAAAGACTGGAAAAACCTTACTGCTGTGTGGGAGTTCTAGTTCATAGGTGACCTCGCCTAGTCTCCTACTGATGGTCAAGGGACCACAATACCTTGGAGACAACTTAGCACACACTCCTGATTTGAGGGTTTTAGAGTCGACTGGGACTCTCAAGTAGACTTTCTCACCAGCGGAGAACTGCACATCCCGTCTGTGCGGATCTGCATAATGCCTGGCCCGATCCTGGGACTACCTAATGCTACGCTTAGCATGTTCTATCATCTGGTTTAGGTCCTCTAAAAAGTTTCTGGCTGCTTCAACTTTTTCTTGTTTCAACCCTACAGCTGTGGGTGAGCGTGGCTGAAAACCGTACATCAACATAAATGGGCTGTATCCCGTAGCTGAATGTTTGGTACTGTTGTAAGCAAACTCTAATATTGAGAGATACTCCTCCCAATTAGTCTGCTTCTTGCTGACGTATGCACGAAGCATATCCTCCAACACCTGATTTACCCTCTCTGTTTGACCGTCCGTCTGTGGATGGTCGGTGGTACTCATATTAAGTTTAGTATGGAGATGATGGAATACTACCCTCCAAAAATTTCCAGTAAACTTACTGTCCCGGTCGCTGACTATGCCGGAAGGTAGACCGTACAATTTAAATAGCCCGTCTACAAACAACCTCGCTAACTCTGGAGCTCTAACGGTTGTTTTGGTCAGAATGAAATGAGCCATTTTGGTCAGACGGTCAACTGTGACCCATATAGCGTCATTACCCTTTTGGGTTTTAGGCAGGCCTACTATAAAATCCATGGAGATACTCTCCCATTTACCAGCTGGTATTTCTAAGGGCTGCAACAACCCTCCTGCCTTTAAACGCTCTGCTTTGTTTACTTGACATTTCTGGCAACTGGTTACATACTGGTGGACGTCCTTTTTCATACTGGGCCAGAAAAATTGCCTACGAAGAAGCTCATAGGTCTTCTGTATGCCTGGGTGTCCCGCACTAGGATTGTCATGACATTCATATAGGACCTGCTGCCTATAATCCTCTGAATTGGGGACACATATTCTATCTCTATAGAGCAAGTACTCATCCCGAATGAAATATTGTTTCCATTTGAATCCTTGAGTCAACTGACCCTCAACCACTGGGGTTTGCTTGGATAATACAGGCTCAGAATCCTCAACGTCATCTGACGACGTATACTCGGACTCATCATCATCCTCAATGGAAGCTGCCGTATTCTTGGATGAACAGGCACCAGCCCCGGGAACTGGTTCTGGAGTCTGTAACTGTCTGCTCTGGACTGAGTTCCAGATAGTAGAGAAGAATGCATCATGCTGGCACTTCCCTCTCAAGGACTCGAGTAACTCATTACGAATCTGAGTAAAACTCAGCTCGTATATCATAGGCATTCTGCTAAGGGCATCTGCTACTGTATTGAATTTCCCCCGTCTATATCTGATAGACATATCAAACTCTTGCATCAACTCTGCCCAACGAGCTTTCCGACCTCTAAGCTCAGGTTGATTGCAAAGGTATCTGAGACTTTCATGGTCTGTCAGGACCTCAAAGTTGGCACCATACAAATAATGCCTCCAAGTCTTAAGGGCATGGACTATAGAAAAGAGTTCCTTTTCATAGGCACTGTACCTAGTCTGAGCTGGCTCAAGTTTTTTACTCTCGAATGCAACTGGTCGTCCACTCCGAGTTAGCAGAGCACCAACTGCAAAGTCGCTAGCATCTGTTTCGACCACAAATGGCTGATTGGGGTCGACGACTTTTAGAACTGGTGTTGTAGCTAAGGCTGTTTTGAGAGCATCAAAGCTCTCCTGCTGTGCGGACTCCCAAATGAACTCCTTTCCCTTCCCCTTAAGAAGATTTGTCATGGGAACTACTATCTGAGCATATTCCTTGACAAATCGTCTAAAATATTTTGAGGTCTCAGCCAACTGAGTATGGCTTCACCTTATTCGGGTCCATCTTAATCCCATCTGACGAGATAATGTGACCCAAATATGCTACTTCTTCAACGAAGAATTCACACTTGGATTGTTTAGCATAAAGCTTATGCTTTCTGAGCAGTCGAAACACCTTTCTGAGGTGTTTTTAGATGCTCCTTCCTTGTTTTGCTGTAGACAAGAATGTCATCTAAAAATACGACTACAAACTTACCCAAGTATGGTCTGAGGACACTGTTCATCAAGGTCAAAAAGGTAGCTGGAGCATTTGTGAGCCGAAATGGCATCACCTTAAACTCATAATGACCGTGACGAGTCCTAAAAGCTGTTTTCGAGACATCTTCCGACTTTATACGGACTTGATGATATCCCGATCTGAGGTCTATTTTACTGAAAAACTTAGTGCGGGGCGACATCTTCGAACTGTACGGGTTGCATTGATACAGAGATGCTGCTCGAATTCGGGTGTAAAGCACGGGTGGTTAGCTGTCGGTGCGGGATAGCTGCCGATCGTTTAGCTATAAGGGCTATCGACCAGATTTGGTAGGGCGTCACTGAGGCAATGTGCTGCTTAATGGTGAAAGCACGGATAGTTGGAGGGATGTTCTCTGTGGGCTGATCTGTGATCGATCTGTATGGGCGCGGCCAGGCAAAGGTCCTTTGGCAGGACTATCTCAAAGGGGGACCTTGTCTTTGTTACCTGTTAGTAAACCTGCCTAAGTGTCTTGCTTGTATGTACTCGTGGTGAGTCTTAGTACTCGTGCTTTGCCTAGTTTGCATGATTGCTTGTGATACAAGGAGCTGATGGCTCGAGAAGGAACCTTTCTTTTGAAGGCTGATACCATCAAACAAAGAGGACTACAGAATCTGTGGCGGATTCGCAGTTCAAGTACTAGCACGTGAACGGCAACGAAACGACTCGATGTTTGCAAAGGATGGATGGCTAGCCTGTTACTTGGGTTAGTTTCATTTGCGACGACGCCCACCAGACGCAAGCAAAAAGTCAAAAGTTGGAAAGAGCAATTTCAAGGGAGATCTTCTATGGAGCAGTTGGTCTTCATTTGGGATGGCTACCTTCGGAACTGAAACTCACTGAGCATGGGTGATATCCAATGTTAGTTGGGTTTTTCCTCAAAGGGGAAAGACTGGGATCCTCTTCAGAGATTGGCAACAAGTTGGATCAAGCCATAATCCTAGCAGATGGGAAGCTTTTTGTCTGAGAACTCTACTCTAAGTCCGGTCAGCTGTTTTTATAAGTGGAGGGGAACTATCTGTTGTAAAGCTGACTCGGGTGCACCCAGCATGCCCTGTAAGACTCTAAGGGGTGACACTCTCTAAGGTCCCAGAGCAAGTTAGAACGTCAAGGACTAAGCCTCCGACCTGTGGTGAGCCAGTCAAGTAGTCACAAGTCATGAGCTAGCTCTGGAGCTCGAGTCATGGCCTAGTCAGGAAGCAAGTTGATTCTGCCGTCGGGACGGCTCCCGGGACCCATGTCCCGGAGCCAAACTGATTCTGCCAGGCTTAATCAGCAAAATACAAACTAAGTCCTAAAAAGCGTGCTTTACCAGAAAGCACTATATTTCAGGACAGAGGGGGTGCGCCGAATCACAGCAGAACTATAGGGGGAGTCCGGCAGACAGAAACTTGGGCAGCTCAACCAGCGCCAGGAATCCAGTCGCCAGGTCTCAGCTCCCTCTACCAGCACGAGCCAGGCACAATGCCCAGCACGTGTTGGTGGCCCCGAGACCGGTCAGTCTATGTATGAATGTAGCCTCTTCCAGATTTAATAAAGTTGATCCTTGGGGATGATTACCATTTCGGTTTCGCCTCCGAGACTGGTCCAAGTGGAAGGACCCTTACTACAACCTTTTTGCGTCGCCGGCGCCTAAGTGTCCACGTCACCGACGTGTGGCTTGCCGCTATGCCAATTGGTTAGTTTGGCGACCACTATGCCTTGGGATTCATGTGTGGCTTGTCTTTGCCTTTGGTTACCTTTTGGGGACGGATTCTGAATTGGCTTTCGGGTTGGTTGGGATTCCAGTTTTCTTAAGTCTGAATGGTTAAGCTCGTTACGTTTATGAGTTGGCTTTTATGTACGTGCATGATGGATGAATGTTAGACTTAAGCGCGTGTTAGGGAAACCGCTCAAGTCCCAGCGCCCTTTGAGGCGCCGGCAAAACACTATCACACACACCTCTCTCTTGGGGCAAATTTTGAATGAAAGTTGATCAAAATGGGGGCAAATTCAGGGTGACCTAGCCATACTCACACGAGGAGACTGGCGAACTTTGGACCTAATAAGTTGACAAGTTTTTGTTGTCAAAAGGAAAGCTTGTTATAGACTTTCTCTGGACCAGCAATGATGAGAAGATATAATCAGTACGCTGACTTGTGTTACGTGTAAAGCAGCTGATCAACGAAGGAACTGTGAAAGTTGAGTCTTGCACGAGAGACTTGGTACTTCAAGCGGACGCTAAGGGACAGTTAGTATTGAAAATCGGACTAGTGCAAACTTTAAGTGCATGTGTCTGATTCAAAGAGAGCTACTTGAAGCCAAGCTAGATATACACTTCTTGTTTTGACTGTGAGGCAACTGACCAATAATGGAATTGTGAAAGTCAAGTTTTGCGCGACGACGGACATGGCGCTTCAAACAAACGCGAAGAGATAGTTCGTATGCGGATCAAACTAGTGTGACCCCTTGGCTCTCCACGAGGTCAATGGTTACATTTGGGGCTCATTCAAAGACAGCTACTTCAAGCTAATGAGAGGTGCGTTGCGGTGTACTCAATCTTTGCCTACCTTAAAGAGCCACAAAGGAAAAGTATCAAGACCAGGCTGGGACAAGGAGAGAAATCAAGGTGCAAAAAGCAACAAGGCACGGAATGGACCATAAAGTGGGCAATCAACGATAAATCCTTTGGCTCAGGGAGCCCTGATACCTGTGCGGAATTGATCAAATCTGGAGCTCAGGGAGCTCAACGCAAAGTGCATCAAGGACAAATCAGGAGCTCAAAGGAGTTCCAAAGTCAAGAAGTCAGAAGCGCGAACATTTCACAAGAAAAGCCTCTGTCACCAGTTAATAAGGTTCTTGGGTTTTACGTAAGATAAAATAAAATCTACGCTTTTTCCAGACAAAGTGATATTTTCAAGTTATGTAATTTTTTCAATAAGAAAGAGCTGAGCCTCCGACTTGTGGTGTGCCAGTTACCATGTTAATAAAAAGTGGCCAGTAGATTGAGTATTGTGCCAAGTAGCTTAAATGTATAGTTATTTTTAATTGGGAGACACCTTTACTTTAATCTGACATCTGATGAGGACATCAGATTTTATAAAGGTGGGGTGGATGTTGTAAAGCTACCTTTACAAGCTTTACTTCCGGCGCCAGCAGCGCCATTGCTGCTCCCGGCGCCGCTGTGACCAGAATCTAGTCGGCGCCAAGTTCCTATGGCTGAAAATCTTTGATCGGTTCTAGCGACGTCCAAAGAGCTCAGATCGATGTGCAATCACCTCACACGATCTAGGCATGATTAAAAGAAGCCTGGGGATCAATAAATTCTAGAGAGAGAAAATGTGCTTTACCAGCCTGGGTAGAGTACTTGGTATGAGGGGAGGTGGCGAATCGCACCAATACTATAGGGGAGTGCGGTTTGCGACTCAGGGCGAGCTCCAACCAAGTCTCAGCCTCCCTTGCTGGAATGTTGTCCTGGCGCCCGCCTTGGCATGCCAGCGCCCCGGAGACTAGGGTCGGTCACACACTTGAAATGTAACCTCGATTTATCAATAAAGTGGAATTTTCCTCAAACCGACTCTGATCACCTTCTGGGTTTCAGTGTTCGGTAAAAGCACCAGTTGTAAGGCCGCTTCTGTACTATCGTGTGGAAATGAATGGAGTAGGGAGGCTAGAGACTTCTGGTAGGCTGGCGTGTAAAGAGAACTGAATGTATACCTGGGTGCACGTGTAAGCAAGGGATGTGAGGATGGCTGGGGAGGTGGGAGGCGGCCGATAGCAAAGGAGAGAAAAGAGTGATCAGAGAGAGTAGTGGGAGATACATGAAAATCAGAGATGAGAGGTATGGAGGATGGTTATCCCATGAGATAATCCACAACACTATGTCCACCACTATGGGGATGACAAGTATAACTGTCGGAGTTTGGCCAACAAGTTAGGCCATTGTAAATGGCTAACTCATGGGCCTCTCCAAACTGCAATAAATGCTCACCGTAGGGGGTAATAGGTCCCAAGCTGTCCTCTGAACCCCTGGTAACTCCCATCTCATCACTGTCAAGGGCATGAACGCGGAGCTGGTCGGTGGTGTCATAAAACTCTGACTGCCGTGAGGATGTTCGGGCATTAAAATCCCCAGTGAGGAAAATATGCCCCCGCTCTGCGAATCTGATGATGAAAGGTGATAAATCAAGGTAGGGTGAACCTGTGCACTCAGCAAAGGACGAAGACTCTGGAGGAAAATAGAATGTCGTTTCAAAGAGGTCCCTGTCCAAACCAATATCCTGTCCAACAATACGAATCCATATATAGCGTGCATGCTTGTCGTGTCTGATGCACTCGATGCTCGAGTGACGAGACTCCCTGTATAAGCATGCAACCTCTCCGGATCCACGACCACTAGCTGATCTAGTCCCAGGTCTGTATACGGAATCCCATCTGTATCCTGGAAAAATCGGTAGTCCTCTCTCCTGACTCTCGTGAGTCTCCGTAAAAGCAATAGATCTCTGCCGGTGATGAGGTCGATCAGGTCGCCAGCTATGGAAGATGAGTGTATACCATCACAGTTCCATACTCCAATCCGGAGATGGTGTGGATGGGGCCCCGGGGCACTCCCGAACCCGGGGACCCCAAATCCCTAGCACTGGGAGCTGCTAGGAGCGCTGTCAAGAAAGCGCACTCGTCCATCTCGATAAATGACTCGTCTGCCCCAGACTCATGGGCTTCCCCCTCACGGGCTTCCTGGAAGGCCTTACGCCTCTCCTCCACCTGGATATATGTGAGGTCGTCATCCATATAGATAGTGGTACCACGTAGCTTAGCTCTGCACCGCAAAGCATCTCGGTGGCTCTCAAGGGAAGTGAAATGGATAATGAGTGTGGCTGCATCTCTAGTGGTCCTCCATGTGGTATCCAATCCTTCTGTCCTGTGCCCGAGAGTGGTGTCGAGAAAGCGTTTGGCTTCAGCCAAGGCATCCTGCGTATCCGGGATCCCGCGAACTCTAATGTTGTGGGCTTTTTGGTCTCGAGATTTCTCTTCCGAGATGGTGGCTGAGATAACCGAGGAGATGGGAGCACTTGGTTTGGTGCCCTTTTTCAAAACAGATGCCCAAGAAAGGGCCTCTTCTTGTTGCTTCTCAATCTTAGTTTCTAGTTCCCGTATCATATTGGTGGTGGATTCTGAAGCTGCGGCCTGCTTGATCCCGATGGATTGTTCGAGTGATGCAACCTTGGACCGCAGTATGTTCTTCTCATTGATCAAAGAGGTAACCGTTCCTTTCAGCTGTGAGATTTCATGCCGCAAAGTCTGGAATTTTGCCTTGATTTGATCGATCTGCCACGAGGAAAAAAGTTCAGTTGATTTGAAAGGCGTATATGGGATATTTGTTGTAGGTTGTGGTGCCTGGAAGGAAGAGGAGTGAGCAATGGTGCGGGCCATCAGCGAGCGTGGGGAGTGGGCAATTAGCGGGGGTGTGTGATGAGCCATCAGCGGGGGTGAGTGATGAGCCATCAGCAAGGGAGAGTAGGGGTGGGCCAGTCAGCGAGGTAGTTAGCGAGGGTGAGCAGCCATCAGCGAGGGAGAGTAGGGGTGGGGCAGTCAGCGGGGTGGCTAGCGAGGGTGAGCAGCCATCAGCGGGGGTGGAGTAAGCAGTGACGTAATCATCAGCAAGGGCAGCGAGGGGTAGAGCCATAGCGACTATAGCGAGGGGGGCTGGAGAATCAGCGAGGGGGGCTGGAGAGTCAGCGAGGGGAGGTGGAGAGTCAACAAGGGGAGGTGGAGGTGGAGAGTCAGCAAGGGGGGGGGTTGAGGTGGAAGTGGCAGCGAGGGTAGGAGAGCGGGAGGGTCTGCGAGCTGTAGTGGAGCGAGGAGCCATGGTGGAGAGAGAGAGAGAGAGAGAGAGAGAGAGAGAGAGAGAGAGAGAGAGAGAGAGAGAGAGAGAGAGAGAGATGGGCAGAGTAAAATAGAAAGGAGGTGAGAGGAAGAGAAAGATAGACACTCCTCTTTGTGAGGAGGATGCAAGTTCCAACAATGTGAGTGTGTAGATCCAATCTCCTCAATGGTGTGGTTTTTTGAGGCAATGGTGAAGATCCAAGCTTCCAAGCTCCCTATTCACAAAATCAAACAAGGACAAGAATGGAAATAAAGGAGAGAGAAAGGATAGGTATTAGGAGGGAGACAAAGGAGAGAGATGGATCGTGGAAGGGGAGAGATAGGAGGGAGGGTCGGTACTTAGGGTTTAGAAAAAAGTATTCACTAAGAAGAAGGCAAATGGCCAAGGAGAGCGAAGAGGGTAAAGACGAGATTCAAAAGAGGGGAAAATCTAGATGCAATGCCAAGGGCAAGAAATCCCTTAGGATCTTTTAACAATGTTGTGCATTATGGCATCTCAAACACAAAGAGTAGATTTTCAAGTATTGCAACTTTCGTCATCAGCTAAATGTGGCCCCACTTATATAAAGACAAACCTATTATGATTGCATGGCTACGAAATCATTGGTTGCATGGGCACACCATCATTGTAGCTTATACATGCCACAGAGGAGGAGGTTGGCCCTACTGTAAGATAGTGGATGATATATGTAGCCATAGTATTCAAAATCTAGATAGTAATGTCATCATGCATAGTTCATTAGACATCTAGATTTTAGATTCCAAGTTCAAAATCTTACTCCTGACTCCTAAGATGTATATGGCCCTCCTAGAGGCTTCCTAAAGGCTAGCACGACACTATACATTTGAATTACAACAAAATACAATATTGTTGGAGTTTGGCATTACATAGTACATTTTTGAGTTTGAGTTTGGGTGACAAGGAGACCTGACCGTATAGTACATTTTTGAGTTTGAGTTTGGGTGACAAGGAGACCTGACCGTAATGACTGCTAGCACTACACATCAAAGTTGATATATTACAACCCTACTTCCTTGCAGAAATATAAGGGACACCGAGTCAACGAGATTTCTTGAAGAAGCAAAAACAAAAACATCAATATAGACAATCACAGCTACAAAAGAGAAGCCTTACCATGAAACTTGAATGAAACACTTGTTATATTTAAGCCCTTGTTGATTTTCAAGCCAACTCCTTTATATTGTTTGCTTTGGAGTCGAGAGTGTTGCACTCATAGAAGACCACACCTGCAAATATTGTCTCCCTAAAATCACAACTTTTTCTAGAGGAACAAAAAATTACTTCTAAGGAGATTAGACAAGTAAGATTAGATATGTGTTTGCAACTCAGCTACTAAGTTAACAATAATTGAACTTCAAGACTACCTTATATGCTAACATCATTTATTCTGGAAATCCAACCCATGACAAAGCATGAATGTCACTATTGCTTGTTTATCTCGTATGTGCAAATTTCAAGTAAAGGAAGGGTGCTCTTAACCAACATGCCATTAGTGCATTAACGTTATGAAGCTAATATCAAGATAACCAACAACAATATGTACATGTAGGGTCAAAAGCTACATCAATAAGGAATCTTAATATAGCACTATAAAATTCATGTTGTAAATAAGCCACAAATAGTCATGGATCATATAACTTGCACTAGAAGTTACACTTTCTGAAATACGTAATCCCAATCCAATCAATTGTAATTTGAAGGTGGGAATTTGAACTCCTTAAGAGCCCTTCTCTAGATGTAGTACCAAGTAGACTCCATAATATTTTCAATGATTTTAATGCAAAGGTTTTTGTCTCAATGCATTTATTTCTCCTTCAAGACACCCCAAAAATGCTTGATAGTGGATAATGGGTTGCCATCTTGCATAGTTATGTCTATAGACGGGTTCTCTTGTGTACTACAAAAAAATACTCAACAAGCACAAATAGGAAAAAAAGCATGACCCAACAACTATGGTCAACATTGGGATTAGAAACAACATGCACCCAAGCTAAAGTTCTCAACCCATAGTAAAATACTCAAATATAAGAATCACTCCTGTAACATGACGTTGCCATGACATACCACAAACACATATTTGAAACTATATACAACATGCATCATTACTAGGCTATCCCATGCTTCTTTCAATAACAACGCTCGCTTGTTTGTCTACCCTATAAATCGCTCAAACTCGGAATTTTGAACACTCTGCTCAAAAAAGAAATAAGCTTGATGAGTAATGAGCTAGAAAAAAAGCTACCAAAAAGTTGTTATTTGCTTTAGAGATGTGCATACATATACGAAGATATATAAATCCAAATATATGTGATTTATGAAGAATATTTGGATATTTCTGACTAAACAAGATCCAAACTAATAAAAACACTCCAATATCATTTAAGGATGTACACAACATGCATTAAGGTACAAATCCATCATTCTCTATTAAGACTTGTAGATACAAGTACAACTCGAATTCTATTACTGATAATCATCAAGTACAATCACAAGTACAATGAGGCAGCATCAAAGTACAAAATTTATGGCTAATCAAACTCGCAATAGGCCCTAATAGTTACAAACTTTACTATTTTCTCACATACCCTCATCGACTCGCACCTACCCTATATACCTACCCTACCTACTCACCTACCTCACGTACCTACCTATTAGTCAACATCTACTAGTCAAAGATAGGCATATGTACTAGCTTGATGTAGGTCCTAGCAGCTCTAGATGTAGTTCAATGTAGGCACTTGAACTAGCAAAATCAATACCCTGTTTGGATTAAGTTTGACACATTAGCTTCTTTGAGATGCTAAATTCCTAGGTATCAAATTAAAGCCCTACATTGTAAGCCCAAAGGAAAATCATAAAGTTTATTTTCATGGTTGTCGATCAACTGGGTGAAGAACATTGTTATTAAAGGAAAGCCCATCCATGTCTCACAATAACAATCCATGGACCAGAACTGATAAGTCAAAGAAAAGAGCTATGATTGCTTGGGTACCTCATCTTTGATGTTCATTATTTAAATGCTCAAAGACAAATATAAGCAATTGCTTAGGGGTGGATACTTGCTCAGGCATCATAAAAGATTTAAAAGTACAATTTAGAGTCCTCTTGATTGATCTTTTGGTATTTTGTGTTCACACTTAAGAATCCAACTGTGAAAAAGTGATGAATGGTGGATCTCAAGTATGGCTTATGTTTAGATGACAATTTTCAACCAGCAATAGAGAGTGATGATGGTACTGAAATAAATAGTTAATTCAAAAAATCACAAGTGCACATCTCACTCCTACAAAAATGACGTTCTCCTCGGGCACCATGTCCAGTCAAGTTTATAAGATTCATTTGTTTGCAAATGGAAGCTCGATTGAAGCAGTGCTCTTTAACATGGGAAATTTATGAGGCTATGTAAAGAGTCTTTGGCCTATACATTGAATTTCTAATACAAGGTCTAAGTCTATGTTTGACCTTTGGCCCCTACATTGAATTTCTAATTTAACATGACCTAAAAGATGTAAGTTCAAAGTTGTTGCTTTGAAAGAGATTCTTTTCTTTAGAATCCTTTCAAGATGGATGAATCAAAGCCTATGACAATTAGTGTGAATAATTTCAAGTCACTATTGGAGCAAATGTCTTCAATAGGCTCTCTTGTGGATGATTTTTATGCCGTCATGAGTTTGCTATCGAGTCTATCAAAGAGCTTCAAAAAATGGAGTATGGTAGTGTCAACACAACCAAAGTTGACATTACACAGAGTCGTATGCATGTTACTACAAGAAGAAATTAGGAGGACTTCCTCTAATCTCAATAGAGCTATTGCACTGTTTTAAGGAAGAATAAACAAAAGAATAGCAAGGTCAAGCAAAACTTAACTCCTAGTCCACAAGTAAAGCTAGATTGGAAGAATTAGAGCAATTTGGTGATAAGGCTTTTCCTTCAAAATCCAATATTGTTTGCTATTATTGTGAAAAGAAAGGGCATTGTAGAAAACTACAAGCCAAGAAGAAGAGTCGGCTGATACCTAGAGTGTTGCATGTGCCAAATTTGACAAAGGACTTGTCGTTGATAAGTTGAATTGCTGATTTGGGTCATAAGATGACTAAAATCAATGTGTTATCTCTGACAAAGACGGCCAGATATTGGAGTTAGAAATGAGACATGGATATTTGTACAAGCTACTTCATTGCAGATCTTCCAATCAAGCAAATGCTCTTGAAGTCAATAGTCAAACCGACAAGAATGTCATTTGGCATCAATTTACCACAGAGAAATCCAACAATCATGTTTTGTGACAATTTGAATTATATAGCTTTGACTTTGAACCTTAGATTCCATTCAAGCAAGCACATGAAGATATTGGCAAAGGATAAGCACACAAGATTTAACACTCAATCAAACCTAAAGATGCAAATATTTCTAGATCCTCATTAAGAAATAGTATTGACAGATGTTTAATAGAGATCTAGAATTTAATTTTATAGGCCAAAATCTTGTACATAGATCTCTAAAAATAGTTAAGCATCACAACATTATGTTTTTCTATTGATGTGGCTTCAAGGTAACAATTGCTGGAAAACGCTAAACGGCTTGACGTATTATGGAAGGTGTCAGGCAGAGGACATTCTGCCTGGTAAGGATTTCCAAAATTTCCTTAAACGAGGCCTGGACCTAAAAAAATTTTGGAAAGCCGAACAAGGCAGAATGTCCTCTGCCCGGCACATTCCATTGCGTAGTGGGTACCTTGACTTTTTTCACATATACATTATGAAGCATAATAAGCAGTTGACTTTGACTGACCACTCTAGGACGTGCCACATGGCAGCTGTACAGACGTGCAAGGTAGAAAGCGCAGCACCTCCGTTTGAAAAAAAAGTACATATATATTCTACTTTTTAATCTGTTCAAAAAATGGGCATAATAGTCACAAGGTATCCATTACGTATATGAATTAGTCTTTCACAGAAGAATTGAACAAAGTTTACTTCAAAGTTCAAACTGATCTAGATTTCTAGTAAAGAAAACTCCCAAAAATGGAATCTGAAAAAAAAATCAAGATCTTCATACCGATGAGGGTTTAAGTGGACCATCAACCACACAGCCCCAGACTCTCAGTGAAAAAAATCACAAGTCAGAGCATCGTAGATAGATTCGTAAAAAAAATAGGATATATGTAGATTCTACTGGTAAAGAAGCAACTGTCAGAAAAATCAAAATTGCATACCCAGCGAAGTTACGAGTTCGATCAATGGTGCGCTCCTGTTAGTCGGCGAGAAAAAGCAAACTTCTTTCACCTAATATGGTAATCTGACAGCGTCATAAGCTAGTTCACCATCACATCAATCTATCAAACACTAGCTTAAATACATTAGACAGTTTCAATCTAGCTTCAATAAACCAAACGGCTCTACCATCATGGAGACACTAATGCAGATCTAGGCAGAGATAACAAAATTATTACTATGACGATACCAATGCCGATCTGGGCAGAAACAACAAATTTCCTGTACCGGGTCCTGGATGTTTACTAAGAGCAATCAAACAATTTCAAGACCACTTCCAATAGCACTCCAGGCTCTGCAAACTCACCAAACTCAATCAAGCTGCAGTTTCCTAAGAATTAGAGCCAAGGAAAACCATTCCACTTACCAGGTATCCAATCAGATGATCAGATCAACACCATGCAAAAACCTCACATGAGCCGCCCCGGCTACGTCGCACCCACACGGCGCTACTACTGCAGTAGAAGTACCAAAGCATAAGACGTGCGAGAGGATCGTAAAGAAGCGATGAATTAAGCGCAATGCAGAGTACAAGAGCTGAAGACGAAATGTACGGTAAATAGGAAATGTACGGTAGCTACCAGCAAGGAATATCTCAATATTTTTTTAATTTTTCAAGCTCTAATCATTTTTTCATATAAAATATTCTCTCTCTCTATCTCTCTCTCTCTTTCTTTCTCTCTCTCTCTCTCCATGCCTCTTATAGAAGGCATGCCTCTTGGCACGGGCCTATACCCCGGCCCCTTGGACGTCGAAGAATTAGCGTCCACTTGGGCCTTTCCCACATGGATACGCACCCCCATGCCACCTAAGAAGATATCTCCACCCATCTCGCTCTATGCATGTCTGCCACGTGACAGCAATGTTGCCCACATAGGCCCACACAAGGCAGCATCACTGCTTGAGATCCCAGCACTATATGCCAAGTAGCCAGCTTCGTTGCCGCCACTCCCATTGTCTACTCCGTTGCTGCCTTCGCTACTGCCACCCCCGTTGCCTACTCCACTGCTTCCTTCACTGCATGTTCCTCACTCTGATCCACCACCTCTTATTGCCTCTCCCCCCTGTTGGACTTCTTCCCATTCCTATCTCCTCCACCTTTGCTACCAACTCTTCCTCCCTTTCTCACCTACAGAACCTATTCCCTACAACGCTTCTAAATCAACTGAACTGTTCTCCTCCTGGTAGGTTGATCAGTTCAACGCAGAATTTGTTGTCTTGTGGACTTCAAGAAAGCCTTTAATTCTATCCCTCACTCCCTGCTTATTAAGAGACTTTGTGACTTTGGCTTCTCTATAGACATCATCGTATTGGTAATAGCTCCTTATGAGAGAGTCTTGATTTATTTCTAACATGGTAGTGTTATTTCTGAGTACATTTGGAGCACTATTGAAGTGAGGCAGAGCTGTTTTCTATCATCAGATCTTTTTAGATTAGATATTGATAAGTTGGGGAGAGTCATCTCACAGTGTGATGGATTTTGTTGTAGATTAGGCGACATCCTGATTGCCATTCTTCTCATGTTGATGATGTGGTAATAGTCTCCCCAACTAGAGAGGCTCTCTAGAGGCAGCTGAATTGCTTACGAGTCTTTTGTACTCGATGGGGCTTGGGGGTGAACATTGTGAAGACCTAAGTTATGGTCTTCGCTACTTCTAGAGCTTTCATGTAGCAACATGAGCTCATTCTCGACGGACAGTCTCTAAAGATGGTTTTTTCATACACTTAAGGACACTTTTCACTACAATATGCAACAGGCGGCTAAAACTCAACTTGGAAAGGGACATATCTCCCTTGTTTAGCTAGAGCATTTTTGCTTCTGGAAGTCGATTCGGGATACTTGGAGTACGTGTAGACTTTTGGATACTATGAGATATGATGTACCGATCTTTCCTTCTCACACTAGGCCAGCATCTCGAGATTACATACTACGATGTTAGCTCATGTGATGCAAGCGAAGCCCTCTGTTCCATACGAGATCCTCCTTGCCGAGTTTGTTGTTTCACCTATACATATTGATGTAGCTTTTCAACTTATCACATATATTCAGAGAGTTTAGGCACTTCCAGAGACATAGAGGAAATACACAGAAATAGCAGTTGCGTTCTCATAGCATCTTTATTATCAAGGTTACAGGTTGTCATGGTTTTTTCAGACATCACACCAACTCCTTTAGTCAATTGGTATCTTTATTATAGACCTTCCCATGGGTACTCACCAATATATCAAACATGTTTTATATAGGGCATATCTTGATCGTACATGGAGAAGCCAGCTAGTGGTTAAGCCCTACTATCATACTTATTTCATGGAGATAGGCGTAGCAGGATTTCCTATCTTGCCACAATATTTGGATCAGGATTATCACATTGCCTCATATTCACATTGGGCCAGCTCCATATCTCATCGTGTCAGTTGGCTATTGAGACTGGTTCCATGGTATTTTGAGAGACACGGATATGTCAAGTATGCTCTTTGGGAGAGATTGAGTATGAGGGACATTTTATCTTTAAATGTCCGACATACTATGAGATTAGATGGAGATGCCACTGATTGTTTCACCTGACATGTCAACACACTTCATTGGCTCATATCTTACGAGGATTCCCATTTTGTTGCACTTATGATACAAGAGATGTTCGTGTTACAACGAGATATATGCTAGACAACTCAACATACTCATAGCTCTCAATCTCATATTACCTCTTTCTTCTCTAGGAGAAGACCCGCTAGGGCCCATATTTTAATGATCAGGTACATGATAATATACATATTCACAGAGATAAGAGACAATGCACCATTCATAGTCATAGGCATGCCACAACTTGAGCTATCTTGCATCCTATTATGAGAGGACATAATTCTCATCCTCGTAGACGACGTCAACATCCCCCAGAGTTATCTCACATCGCAGCTCGCATCACATTTTTCTTCCTCAGTAGCACATCATGATGATAGTGATATTGATGTTGATATACCTGACTTTGTAAATCTAGCAACATTGTACTCATACATATCTCACTTATTCGAGTTCATCGTATTTAGTTATGTTATTTTCTTTGTTACGATGTTGGAGATTTTTTCGTACACCCCCACTAATATCACGCACTTGACATGTATATTAATAGTCTTATATGCCTTTTGGCATGGAAAAGACATTAATAAAGTTTTATTTCTTTCTCTCAATTGACATTCTCTGCAATAATTAATATACTTGATACCAAATCAACAAACGATTTGAACCTCTTTTGCACAAACTAGAGATAAAAATGTTACAAATATTTTTTCACATAAACCCTACAACTGAATTCAGGGAATATGAAAAACTATGGTGTTCGAGTTTCAAAGTAGACCACCAAAAGTTAACATTTCAGAACATGAGCAATGTAGTCTTGAATTTAAATCGGGAGCTTCGAAACTCTAACATCCCAAGTCTCCAACTCTGCACTTGAAGCTAAATATACCTTATATCTATGATCACTAGCTTCAGTTTCCAGGTCGAGTTTTTGCATACAACAAGAATTAATGAAATTATGAGCTGAACCACTATCTACAAAAATATTGACTTCATGTCTCTTAACTGAGCCTTTTAAATGAAATAATTCATCAGGCAAGAATGAAGCAGTACTGAATGAACATTCACACTCACAATCAATTATGTTAATTTTCAATTTTAGATTCTCTTTATCTGGCATCTCGATGACTTGAGCTGTGGGTTTCTTTCGCTCCGGACAGAACTTCATAACATGTCTAGGCTTGTTGCAGACAAAACACACATTTGCCTCCTTAGCCTTCTTTTGGGACATCTGCTTCTTTTGCTTATATTACGATGCCATTTGTCAAGTTCGTCAAAAAACTTGACTTGTAGGAGGAGGCCGCAATTCCACCGAGGGATTTTATCAAAATTTCAACTCTAGCCCCACATGCATTTTTATTAGAGGTTACTTCTAAGGTTTATTAGAGAGGCATAGAAGCTTCTAACCGGTCCAGCAAGCAATCATAGGCCCAAATCAAGCAAAACTAGCTTCTATGGAGGGGGCCATCAAGCAAAAGTTCAGGAGATAGGTGCCTAAGCCTCCCACCACCAAATTGGGTGCATGAGAGCTCAAATCAAAGGAAATACTAAGGTTTGATAATGGGGGAGAGTACATCTCAACCAAATTGAAGAAGTATTGTTAATGCATTGAGCAACAATTTATTACCTCCTATTTGTCTCAGTCTAATGGACTTGTTAAGAGAGAGAATTGAACCTTAGTCGAAGTGGCTAGTTCATGCGACACTTTCAAAATTCTTCACTACAACTTATATCCAAAATATATGTTAGACTAAAGTCCTTCAAAAAAAACACCTTATGAAGTTTGGACAGGCTCCAAACCATCACTATCAAATTATGTATGTTTGCAAGAAAACGATCAACCTCATTTATCTCCTAAAAGATTGTCAAAAGAGTGCAGACCACCTATAAGGTATATCGAAGAATCAACAACTTATCTTATTCGAGAGCTGACTACTATCAAAGAAGCACTCAATCAATCTGATTTCGCTCTATGAAGAGAGACCATGGATAGAGAGTATTTATCTCTCAACAAAACTTAGATTTACATGTTCATTTCAATAAAGCAAATGGAACCTCTTATGGATTGAGATCCGATGTCCTTGCTATTCTTCTTATCTTCATCTCTCATATTTTATTTGGATCTTTATGTTGTTGGATTTGATGATTGTCAAGATTGATCTTTATTATACTTTTTGAGAGAGAGAGAGAGAGAGAGAGAGAGAGAGAGAGAGAGAGAGAGAGAGAGAGAGAGAGAGAGAGAGAGAGAGAGAGAGAGAGAGAGAGAGAGAGAGAGAGAGAGAGAGAGAGAGAGAGAGAGAGAGAGAGAGAGAGAGAAGTTTTACCTTCACATGAGTAGTGTTAATGGATGTAGTGTTAGTCTTAGTGTTAGATGTGGAATCATAAGCATGTGCTTGATTATGAACTATGATATCACTCTCATGAGAACGAATCTCCACATGACAACATGTTAATCCTCTTCGTCTGATGTTTGATAAGCCTAAGCTTATATTAGAGGAAAGATATAGAAATACAGAGAGATAGAATAGAAAAGGGAAAACATAGTTTCTACTTTGAATATTGCTAGCAATGCTTACTACTTATCAACAGAAGTGCATCAGATAGAATTATCAGTTATTCAGAGATAGTTTAGAGTACGCGGCTTTATCCGCTATTGTTTTGTACTCACATCATTTGATTTGTACATGCTACTTTCAGCAAATATATTCTAAGTTTCAATATCAAGAAAATCCTAGATGGAAAGCACTAGACGAAAAGGTCCATGGTCTTGGATTTCCACAAGCACTAGCTTTATATGCCCCTCTAGATCAACAAGCTCCTCTTAGAAATATGACAGAACCAGAACCTTTAGGTGGTCATGAACATTGGAATTATAATATAGATCAAGACATTGGTCCTTTAGAGCGATATGCCATCTATGTTGCTGCGTAAGAACAACAGTTTAGACAGTGGACTCGTGCACCTCTTGGATGTTTTGGATGTGGAGAAAATCACATGATTGCAGAATGTCCAAATAAAGAAAAATTTAATCCCTTCTATCGAGAATGTGGATATGGACATTGTTACAAAGACTGTCCAACTAGACCAAAACCACCACTTGTGTTTGCTCCTTTGAATCTAATTAAGATCAAGCAAAGACTAGTAGTTCATCTTGATGAATCATGTGTACCAGTTATGGTTGTCACGAGAGCTCAGAAACAGAAAGGAGTTACTCTTGAACCAACACCTGCAAAATTTGTGTCAACTACTGATTTACCTACCGCATCAAGGTTGTATCCAAATGTTAACTCTAACAAGAAGAAATACCATAATATGAGGCAGTGGATTAAAGATTTACAAGAAGAAGAGGCCTTGGAAACTACCAGAGCTGCAGCAGAGATTCATTCCACACGGGTACCGCCATCGGATGTTCAAGATCCCTTGCAAAGATCACATCAACGCACGGATGTTAACACTCAATTACATCATCGTGAAGAACCCTTTAATATGACTGAACTAGAGGCACCACAAACGGAACTTATTGTGAATATTCTTTCAAGTAAGATGAATATTACTTTAGGAGAATTCCTAAAGAAGTACTAGCCGAGAGATTGACCAAGATAGAACCAAAAGTCCAGTAGGAACTACTATTTTTTGCCAAATTTGAAGATCAAACAAAGTACTCAATGTAGGGGCATCATGGGAGAGTGAGCAGAGAAATATCACCTTGTTGTACAACATAAATATTTCAATCAAGAGGCAGTCGTGATAGATGGAGGTTCATGAGTCAATCTCATCTCAACAAAGTTATGTGTCAAATGGTGTCTTACAAAGATGAAGCCTACTAATTTTTCTATTAAGTTGTCATTACTTTCGTAGTGATGGACTTACCGGAGGCACCATCAGTTTACCGCATTTTACTAGGACGCCCATGGTTACGAATTGCACAAGTAATTCATAATTGGGGTACAGGAAAAATCACATCCCAAAATTGTGAACGTGCAGTCAAAGGTGATCTATTGAAATGAACAATTAAGCCAACAGTTCAAAAAGAAGATGATGATTCGTCAACCACAGATCATTCTTATGATTGAGTACATAAAGCCTCCGGAGTATATTATGACAAACAGATAATGTTAATTGGAATCAAGCTCTTGCAACCGTGGATTGTATAACATGCTATATGTGCAAAAGGGATGACAAGTCAGAACTAAGCGATATTCATGTAGTTGATCATACACTTGATACACCTATAACATTTCCAGTCAACATGATGAATGTGGCATGGATATCGACTGATCTGATTTCAAATCCTATTGAAGATGAACTCATTCATGTCATTCATGCCTTGCCATATAATGAAAATGTGGAACTCACTAATGATCAAATTCTAAACCATATGGATCCTGCACGATACGGAGTTCGCAATATTATGGATGAGCCACCAGTAGAATCGTCGAAAGTAGTTATGCTAGAATAAGGGAATACTACCGAACCAATGACGAAGAAGAAAGCTAAGCAGCATTATAATACAGTCCTTAAGTGGAAGACTCCACCAAATGAAGTTATTTCGACGATTGATTCAAAAATTAGTGTCCATGAGGACATACCACCTTTATTGGATAAAGAGAAATGAAAGAATAAAAATGATTCTTCGAGTCAGAGTTCTAGAAAGTCAACACCTTCTCGCAAGACTTCAGCTAAGAAATCTAAGCATAAAACAAAGGTTAGTCCTTGAACAGGAGAAAGAAGATTGAATTCATCAAGACGTGTCGGATCATTTCAAATGTTACACTCTTAATGATGTTGTGATCATGTTAGCTAAAGTTCAATGTGAATCTGAAGACCAAGTGCAGAAACACAAGAGGTCTGTGATGGACATGCAAGGATGCAACCTATGAATCTAGCTGAACAGGAGAAGATGAGAAGATTGTTCAAGTTGGAGCACAACTTACCTCAGAACAGTTTCAAGCATTGAGAAACTTATTAATCAAATATCAAGATTGTTTCGCTTGGACATATAAAGATTTGAAGGGATCTCCTACTTCTGTAGTCGAGCATACCATCCCTCTTATACTGGATGCAGTGCCAAAGGTGACAAGATTTTATCGTTGTAATCCGAATGTCACAAATCTTATAAAGAAGGAGTTGTAGAGATTATTGGAAGTAGATTTCATTTATGAAATTGAGCATATTGAGTGGGTTTTACCAATTGTTGTCGTTCCCAATAAAACTAGAAAGATGAGAATTTGTGTGAACCTAAAGGCATTGAATAAAATAACGATCACTTTCCATTGCCTTTTACGGAAAGCATATTGGATCGCCTTGCTGGAGCGGAAGCATATAGTTTTTTGGATGGATTTAGTGGATATAATCAAGTTAAATTCGCACATGCAGATCGACATAAAACAACTTTTGCAATAAAATGGGGAACTTGTGCTTATAAAGTTATGTCGTTTGGACTTTGTAACGCACCGAGTTCTTTTCAACGAGTTATGCAGTTTGCTTTTTAAAAGTATTTGCAAAAATTTATTGAAATTTATTTGGATGATCTCGGAGTCCATAGTTTTGATACAGACCATTTGGAACATTTGGAAAAAGTGTTTGAACGATGTTGTAAGTACCAGATTTTCTTAAATTCAGAAAAATGCCAAACATGGTTTACTCATGCAGTTGTTCTTGGCCATGTGAGGCATGGAATTGCTACATATTATTCCAAAATCAAGGTTATTGTGGAATTACCTCCACCAAGAACAATCCGAGGAGTCTATGTATTAATAGGTCATGCAAATCTATTGAATATTTATCCTATTCTTTGCGGATCTAGCACGACCTACATATGATTGTACCCATTTGGACAATTGAGGCCTTGGAAGCATTTGAAAAATTGAAGAAAGCCTTAGCTTCTGCACCAATCTTAAGAGCTCCAAATTGGACAATTGAGTTTCATGTGCATACTGATGTGTCAAAATATGCGATTGGATCTATATTGACACAACCGGGGGAGTATAAAAAAAATTCTGATTAGATTTGCTAGCCGACAATTGAGTGATGAGGAAATGAACTATATTCATAGAACGAGAAGTGTTGGCTATGGTGTTTTCAGTGAAAAAGTTTCAACATTATTTAATGGTGACACATTTTGCTTTCTATACCGATCATTAGCCTTTGTTGTACTTGGTACACAAGACATGCAATACGGGCTGCATTGACTGAATTTGATTTTAGAGTAGTGGTTCGGAAAAGTAAACAACATTATCTTGTAGATCACGTTTATAGAATACAAACGGTACTAGTCAATACTGACGTGGATGATGAACTAGCAGATGTTGTGTCATTCTATGTTAAAGCAGTACCTAAATGGGCAACAGATATTGTTGAATATCTAATGTTAGGTCAACCGAATGTTGGTTGTCAACTTAATGATGAATTATTGAATTGCTTTAAATTGAAAAAAAATTCAACATTAGCATAAGTTAGTAACTCTACACTACTATTTATTTATTCAAATTCTCCAAATACGTCTAGAAGTTTTCATGTCAAAAAATGAGTATCTATGAATTACACATAATTTAGATTAACAAAAGATTGTGGGTATTGAATTTCAATACTAATGTATGTGGATGTACTCATATTTGGATTTAAAACAATCCATGAGGTAGGAAAATTTTATAGGAAGCACACTTATCACTTAGTCAAGTGTTTCCCTCGACATCTACAATTTGGGATAAGCTCATTGCCCCCTCTCCGAGTTTTCCTTTCCTTGCTTTATGGATTCTTGGTGATTTTGAGGACAACAAAGTAGCTATTGAGTTAAAACGCTCTAGATGGCACCTAGAACTATACACACAATTTTGGATTTTTTTTCTGATTCCAATCAAGCAGAGGTCATTTTTTTTCATTGGGACATGTCTTTTTTCTTTTTCTTGTATGGTTCCTTGGAAGGTCTAATAATTTAAGGTATGGTATACCTTGTGAGTCCCTTACGTTGTAAGTCATAGGCTCGTCAAGAGTGAATCAAGAGCCTCCTCAAAAGGAATCATGTAGTCAAGTTTTGTGAAAGAGTGACCTCTTGTAGACGACCTTTATTGCAACTAGCTGTGGGGATCCCTCCACAATAAAAAAAAAATTTGCAAATTTTTTTGTGATCTGGGACAAAGTTTCTGGTCCCGGATCGCTGGCGATCCGAATTGCACGATCCGGATCGTTTTTCCAGCGGATCGTGATCCGACAACTCGGATTCCAGGGAGAGAGGAGTGAATTGCAATTTATAAATAACAGTCATCCAATCAGTACTCAATTAACTCCAAAGACAAATACCAGTTGAGCCATCCCATATCACAAGGATTCAAACAAGCAAATCAAGTTGTCTAAGAAATTATGTAAATCACACTCAATGTTTAAATCATTCAATAGTTAACATCTACACCAACATTAAAGGCATTTCAAAAGAACTAAAAGCCCAAGGTATAACACTCTACTTTTAGGAAGGCATATCACAATGAATGAAAGATATGCGCATACAAAGTTCAGAAATTATCAAACCACATACCTTCTCGTTCGGTGGGACACCTCCTCGCCCAACCTGCTCAAAAATCAAGGATCGTGGCCATAAAATTTCTTCACCTCGTCACAGCACCTTTGATTATAATCTCCTTTTATACCTCGCAAACTGGAACAACCAGTGGTGGAATGCCTCATGATGCGCACAGATGGTAGCTTTTCAACGATGGGACAACTGCATGAGTAATGAATGGCTCAAGGATGGGACTCCTGGCTCAGCTATGGCAGCAGAATATTCCATAGATACACATTATGATTTCAGAACATCATCTTATTCACCACAGTCAGCGCTCTCTTGATGTGCTTGCTTGAATAGCATAGTCAATAGAGGCAAATACTCGTGCTCAGAAACAAGCATGACAAGTTCTGAGAATCTGTGAAGCAAATTAGCTATAAGTTTACTCCTTTTTTGGATTCTTTATCTCTGAAATTCGGGTGTTTCTACATGTTCTAGGCGGTTGGCTCTTTAGATGTTATCTTCTTAGTTCAAGCCAAATTAGGCAGAAAGATTGGGGTTCGTTGTAGTATATTTTGCAGCCTGTCAGTGGGATGCTTGGGTAACATTCACTCCAGTTGCAAGCACACAATCAAACATGCAACTAAAACCATTCATCTACGGATCTGCATGCAACACTAATGAATCCCAATCGGTTCTTGCTACTAAAATGTTAGAAAACAAACACGATGCTCAGTTTAATCTACAGATCAACAGAACTGAAAGCAAGAAACAAGAAACTAATTATTAAATAGCATATTGAAAGTCCAAGGATCAAGAAACACTCATTTCTTGATTCTTGGACAGCCCAAGAATAATAGCAACAGAAATATTGAAGCAGATACAAATGAAATGATTAGCCAATGTTATATCTGCAAATCCATATATCTACAAAAACAATTTGCTTCAGTATCTGATTGAAGTGACTAGTAGATATTGGGGATTAACTATCTGAAATCAAGCAATAGAACTGCTCATTTGAAATCCTTTCACATGATACCCATATTGGCAGGTTTGAAAAAAAAAACAACAAAAAAAATTTGCGTTCCAGGAAACCCTAATGGGAAACCCTGGATCACATTCCGGAACGCGATCTGGAACACATTTCGGATCGCGTTCCGGATCGTGGCCTGCATCTTTGCCTGGAATACAGGAGAAGGATTATACCTACAGTGGTTGGAATACACCATTGTAGGCTAAAAATAAACCCCTCGTCAATTTCATATAGACTCATTGTGGCCAGGATACCCCGTTGGAATATACGGTTCTTGGCCACCCACTATCAATCATCTGGGAACCGAGATGATTTGGGGTTATGCACTACAGTAGAATCAAGCATATGATCAGTTAATTGAAGATTAAACTTGTGTGTGGAAAAACCTTTATGATCTGTAAGAATGAGCAATTATTTTGAGTTGAGAACGTATATTACCTTTGAGACAATATATAGATCTAGCCCCACATGAAACATCCTATCACACTGCTAGAAGTATGATTAGGATAGATCTTCTAGGGACCTGATCATTGTTGATAACCAAAGTGGAACATATTTCTTTCGAACAAGGAAAAACAAGATATTAGATCCCAGATTGTCCTAGTGATCTTGTATAATGCCAACTCATCGGTACGAATGAGTGTGAGATGTCGAGTTGAGACAAGTTTTACTCATACCAGGTGATTTGACATTGAGCATATGAGCTATGTGAAGTCTAAGGAAAATCCAAGGCTATCGGATTCTAAACAAGAGATATACCCTCTTGAGGTCGTAGACCTGAAGAAGGCCTGGAAAACCTTCATCGACTAGGGAGTACGGTTTGGTTGGTGAAACATGTTGGGGATCACTGGTTAGTATTATATTTAGGACATGTCTAACCATCCTTGTAGCAGCAGGACACTACAGAATAGTGGTGCTGCATTCAGGTTGTGTTGTTTTCTCTCCTATGTTGATCCCATGGTGAGAAAATACCCCAACATACAACGAAGGAAATACTTTGGATCAAGAGGTTGCTTTTGGAGCTAAAGACTATCAAGGAAGACGATATACCATTGATCATGTGTGACAGTATTTCAGCACAAGCTCTTGCCAACAACCCAATATTTCATGCAAGGAGCAATCACATCGAAGTTGCACATAACTTTGTGAGAGAGAAACTCATTGGAGGGGAAATCTATTTGGTGCACATCGACACATCATCTTGTATTGCAGGTTTGCTCACCAAACCTTTGAGCAAAAATTCCTTCATCAAGCATAGAGCCAATCTTGGATTAATTTCAAGATCCATGCTCATGTCAACATAGATTAATTTTTGGGAGGAGTGTTGAAAATGAAAAATCATCTATCTTGACTTTTTGATTTTCATAAGGTTTTTTTTACATGTATGTAATGTTTCATATTGAAAAATTTTGGTCTAGAAAAAACTCGAGCTACATGGGTTATATGAAGTCTAGTTGGTCAAGTACAACATGCATATAGATTTAAGGCATAGAAATGCCAAATATGAGCTTGTAGAAACTCGAGTCATATCACATGCAAAGATTATACGTGTTCCAAAGTGACATGCAAGGCATGCAAAAAGTGTAATGGACACATGCAGTTTATAAATTGCCACATGGTAGAAGTAAGTAGATATATGCATGTAAAGTGACGTGTGTCACTAGTTTGTTAGTTTTCACTTTTTGATGTGGAAGAAATTAGATAAATGCTAGCTCTACCACGAGCTATTCCATCCACTATCGATGTATGTGACTTCTCTCACAATCTTTGATGATGAACCAAGCATTGAAGCCATTTCTTGTCAATTTGGATCTATTGTCTTGCATGCTTGAATTTTGCACTCTCTCTCTAACCCGAGAAGGAGGCTATGCTAATGCATTAATTTCTTTGTACTTTTCTCATTGATTGTGAAAGTAACCATTTTTACTAGTATGCTAGATTGTGTTTTAGTCATAAATTCTTGAACTAGATCTTGATATACAATCTAGAATTAGTTTACGTGCTAAAAACAAAGCTTAATAAGATCATTCACACTTGGAATTGGTTTTCTCACACATGTGAACCTGCTGGATTTCAACACCAAGTGATATAGTTAGTGATAGAGATCCTAAATTTACAGATCATTTTTTGGTCAACTGTATTCGATAAGCTTGAAACCTCTTTTAGTTTTAGATTTTCTGATCATCCTGAATCAGATGGCCAGATTGAGAGAACTAATCAGACTATGGAGGATATGTTGAGAACATATGTGTCTCACAAGAAATCTCAGTGGAAAAATTACATTCCTTTGATTGAGTTTGCTTATAACAATAGGAAACATTCTGCTACTGGTTATAGTCTGTTTATGCTGATGTACGGTTTTCAACCTAGATCTCCGGTAAATGTGGAGACAAAGCCTGTTAAGATCCAAAAAGTTGTGAATTTCTTGCATGATATGCATGAAATGTTGCAAGTGGCCCGTGATTGTATTCGGAGTGCTCAGGATAGAGCTAAGCACTATGCCGATCTTAAGAGGTCTCCCAGAGATTTTGAAGTTGATTACTGGGTATATCTTAGAATACCTAAGGATTCTAAGACTATGCGTACAGGGAAGCATTATAAATTGTTTACGAGATATTGTGGACCATTTCGGATTATAAAGAAAATTGGTTATTTAGCTTACGAACTAGATCTTCAGAACAAGTCTGTAGCTCACCCTGTGTTTCATATAAGCCATCTAAAATTAACTTTGCATGAAGGTGACGTAGTTGGTCCAGAGGAAGATCTTACCCATTTGGAGGAGCAAATCAGTTTTGTCATAATAGTTTTTAAACCGTCAATTCCGTCTAGAGGAATATTTTTGTAGCATTTGGAGAAATTATTGCTTTCGTCATATATATATGTTTGGGTAATTTAAGATAGCATACGAAGAGCACCTGTCAGGAATTTAGCAATTCTAGAAAAATAGCAATCATTCGTGATCCATCAGAATGTCTCTTTATGTGCCTTATAGGTGCATAGTAAGTAAGGTAATTCCCTTGAATATATAAAGTCATCAGGTAGTAACTCACTCATAAAAGTGCTAACATATTTCAAAGAATTTGAGACGAGATTATTTGTAAGATCAGGGAAAGGGGTAAAATCTGGGCTATCAAGTCTTTCTATCACAAGTTTACATACAAGATATATGCACATAAAACAAGGGTTATGTTGAGCTTTGTGATTCCATTGATGTAGCTTGGTAAGTTATTTTTGTTCATTGTTGGCATTTTATTTTTTAGGTAGTGGGACGGTGTTCCCTTGAATCCATTTTTTGTTCAATATATCTACACTTGAATACATAGGTAAAAGTTTCATGAGTTTCAACCATCCATCATGTAATTCAGTAGCAATACTCTGGATATTAGTATATTGCAGAACAATATGATTAAGTCCTTTTTTCGAGCGTTTAAGGAGCTTACTATTGATTAAGCTGCAATATGTAGTCAAAACATGACCAAACTTATTTGAAATACAGCCTTTAAAATGTTTCAGAGTAGTACAAGAACAAACTTATCGATTTTCAATTTGAAAATTGCAGAAGACTTCATATGGAAAATATGAATCCATTTTAACATTTGGCATGTATGACCAACCAAAACCAATGTCGTCAAAAGAGTCATGTATAAAGCTGAATAACTGTAATAAAATACAAGCATAAAACTACTTCACATGAATGGTCTCAAACATCCTATTGTGGTAAAGTAAATGTAGAAAGAGTTTTCCCTTGGTATCATGCGTAATGAGCTACATGCGATCCATCGCGTTCATGATTACTTCTCTCCTTTCCAATACCTCTTCGTCCTGCAAGCATATCAATCCCTACAGAAATTCAGCTTCTTGACTGGCAACTCGTTCTTTGTACCACTTTTTTGCCCTTCTTTCCCTTTGTATCCAGTGCATTTCCTTCTTTTATCTTGGCCAATGGGTTGTTGATGTTGAAGGTGCCTGTACATTTATTAGAGTTTTGGAAGAATTTGTCTTGCAGTGTAGAGAAGCTAGGCCTTTTAAGCAAGTGTTCAATCTCTCTAATATTTTTGGCATCGCCTAGATTTGCAAGGAGTTTGGCGGAAGGATTTGCGATGAGCTCAATGGATGCGTCTATCATGTATTGGCGTGAATAGAGAGAAGTAAGGTGTGCTTTGACAATTTCCCTAGCAAACTTGTGTAGCTAAAGAAAAAAGACATTGAGTTGGTTTTGTGGAGAAGCATCAGGGAAGAAAATGCTCAAGCTATTCATCATGTACCAGATGCCATGGTCAAACCAGATAATGGAGGACTGATTTTTACATTTGTCACCACATCTACATTTGAAAAGAGGTCTTTTCCAGTTTCAAATTTTGGCTTGGTGGAGATTTATTCTATTGAAACCAGTGTCAAAATGTCCATGAATTCATGCCAGATTTGCTCAAAAGGGCAACATGAAGGCTCAAATTTGTTCATGCGAATGACATTATCAAAGGCTATAGGAGTCTCAAAAATAGTGTTTTTGTTGAGCAGCAAGTTTGCAGGTCTGAACCTCTTTTTCAGTAAGATATGCAAGAATGATCCAAAGCTCGATAGGTAGGGGAGCAAGAAAATTGACAGTAGGTAAGCTCCAAAGTTTGTAAGAAGTGCGGGCGTTTGAGTTCAATAGTTCGTGCAGGTACAAAAAGGACTTCGCAATTTTTGGATTGGCAAAATTCAAATGTGGATTGATCACCAATGTCACAGATGTCTTGAGAGAAAGTTTCAAGCTGCGAGGCGCTATCTTCATCCAATTCATCTAAAAAGACGGAGGATGTGGAGATGGAGGTGATTCAGGTAAAGCAGGATGGGTTCAGCCTAAAGAGGGTCATTTTCTTTTTCAAGGCAAGAAAAAACTTTTCTAATATGAGAATTATAAAATTTCTCTTTCCTCTCATATTTTTCAAGAAGCCCAGCCAAGTTTGCCGCAAAATTTTCAATGGTACCCAAGGGATCAATCTTGCTTTTGCCAAACTCCAAGTAAATCTTAACCCAATGTAATGTATCCAAAAGGTCAGTAATAATACATAGCACCTTATGTTCAGGTCGAACAACGTCACATGTAGCACGATTTGTTCCATTAATAAAACTATGCAACATGACAACTTTTTTCATGAAAATAATCAAAGTTTGAATGAATAGATTAGGGGGGAGGAAGGGGCTCCCCATAACCCAGGTTTACAGTGCCCTGACCATCCTGAGGACTAAACATAAAAGAAACCTATGTTAGCTTATGAATCCAAGAGAGGTAAAGGTTTTGATACTATCCCGGCCAAAGGATAGTCGGATTTACACCTCAAGGATGCATAGAGAGAGACTAACATATCAAAGCTCCTCTTGACAAGCCAAGACCAAAACCTTTTAAAACCCTTTATTCATAACCAACAAGGAAAGACATAGCTGAACAACATACAGTACTAGTAAAGCATTGTAAAGCAAAACATATTTCAAGACATCCAGCTGGTACCTACCACCGTCCCACCACACATGAAACCGCGCAAGTTAGCACAGTGAGGAAGACAGGTGTCAATGATAAATGTCAGTTGTTATCCAAGTTCAAAATATGTTTGACTTAACTAATCGGCTTGCAATGTACATAAAATTTTGTAGTCCGATCTCTTTTTACTATAAGTTGCTTATAGCGATAGGCCAAACCATATTGATACCCTATCAGGGTGAGTGCCATGCTGATCAGTTTGATGGTTTTGGTCCTTATCTTTTAATTATAAATACAACATTATGCATTAGAAAATAAGGTGTATAAGATATGTAGCGAATTGCAAACAAATAAGTAGCTTGGACCAGTACATGAAGTTTGGAGCAAGTCCATGCCATACCAACATTCGTGCCTATAAACAGATAATGTACAGTTCACGTAACTTCTTGAGCAAATCCATGGTATACAAGAGTCCACAAGCTATCTTACCGTTTTATGATTTAAAACCATGATTGTGGCTTAGAAAGCAGCAAAAGCACAATACCTGTACGAAAGAAAAAAATGAAAGAGTTTGTAACCATTCATTCGTAGTAGGATCATGACAAATCCATGTTGTTTCGATCCCTAGAAATGTGAAAGCCCTTTGCACAATTCCATGTATTTTAAAGAACTTAAATAGGTTAACAACCTCTTGATATGCTAGGAATATGATTACAACAAAAGAGGGTTACCATTGACTTTGTATGCTATGGCACTGTATGATGGAGAAGGAGATGTATCTATAAAAAGACTGTTAAGAATCATTCTGCTTCTTATAAAGGTAACATTAATAGTAATCTCTTACACTGTCACCATACTCTTAATGATTTTATCAAAAAAGACTGAAGTATACGCGAGGCCCAACATGAATAGTAGACGCTAACGATTCTTATGAGGTGATCATGTTTGCATTTGATTGTACTGGAGAAACGTTTACTTCCGTATCCATTTCTATGTTTAGTATTGCAAAGTCATACACACAAGAGAAGTGTTATTATTACAGTTTGTTACCCAAACTATTATAGTTGTATAGCAAAACATAGCTCTTCCATGGCTTAAAGCGGAAAGATTAAGGGTGATATGCGTACCTTATTCTCGTTGTCTATCGGAACTCAACAGTATGATTATAAACTTCGTGCTACTTTGTTGCTAAACTGTGAGAGACAAAGATAATAGCAAATATTATCAACAATCATACGTTTGTAGAGAGCTCTTCATGTTGAGAGATTAAAAATAGTATGTTAGACAGTATCCACTACAAAGCTTTTGGCATTCCATCGCTAGAAAGTAGCGATGTTGTTCATTAGGTAGTTTTGCATAAATAGCACATATAGTAACCAGATCAGAAAGTGAAAGCATCGCTGATATAGTAGCGATGCACTACCTTACATATACACAAGTGTGATTATCAATAGCAAATGCCACAAAAAGTATGTCATAATCCATTAGTTCTGGCAACAATGGATTGCTCAATGGTATTTTCGCAGCGCTGGATTGCTCAATGATATTTGAGCAGTGATGATATCTGAGCACGATAGTGTCTGGTCTGTGATAGAGCTAATTTATGCAGCGATGGATAGCTAGCATGCATTGAGCTATATCATGCGCTCAATCATTCAACACTTAATAATAGCGCCATTCTATCATATTAGCAATTCTGGCGAGTGGTCTGCACAGACAATAGTAGCGATGGATAGCAATGATGCTAGCAGCGATGGTTTGCATGCTTTCTTCACGCATAAATCCAACAAACATGGTATAATAGCAGTGATGCAGAATAGCGCAATTAGTGCTATCATTCCTTTGATAGTAGCATATCAACAACAAGAATAGATAGGTTGAAAAGTGACTTACCGTTGATATTGTAGGTATGTCTCCAATCGTTGGAATGTAGGCATTGGTATTCATGTTCTGCTAGAAAGAGAAGGAGAGAAGAGAGATAGAGCGTGGGGAGCAGAGAAGAATCGTGTCACCTTCATATAGGTGAGACCCATCTAAACTAGTGTAGAAGAAGCAACTGATCATGGCCATAGGATGGAATGCAGGCGATCTTGGCAGTAATAAATGCACTTGGAGGTTTTAAAATTTTCCCACCACAAACCATAAAGGGTCATATGGCTTGTAAGGCTATGAATACAAGTGAAGTAAAATAACATTGGGTACCATTTATGAGAGAGAGAGAGAGAGAGAGAGAGAGAGAGAGAGAGAGAGAGAGAGAGAGAGAGAGAGAGAGAGAGAGAGAGAGAGAGAGAGAGAGAGAGAGAGAGAGAGAGAGAGAGAGAGAGAGAGAGATTAACATAACATAGCTCCTCTTGAGAAGTCAAGACCAAATATTTAAAAACCCTTTATTCATAAACCAACAAGGAAAAACGTAAATGAAAAGTATACAATACTCATAAAGCACCATAAAGCAAAACCTATTTCAAGACATCCAGCTAGTACCTACCACCATCCCACCACACAAAACCGCGCAAATTAGCACAATGAGAAAGACAGGTGTCAACGTTGAATGTCAGTTGTTATCCATGTACAAATTAAGTTTACCAACTTGATAGCTTGCAGTATTAATGAAATTATATAGTCCAGTCTTCCCTACATAATGTGACTTATAGCGATAGGCCAAACTATATCCTCACTGTATCAGGGCCTTCCGCCATTCGGATCAGTCTTTTCGTATTGGTCTATATCCTTATGTGACTTTATTCATTATGTACTGAAAACTAGCTGTGCTAAATAGATTGCAACTCACAAACAAGGGATAACATGGATTAGTACACAAGTATAGGGAGAATTCCATGCAATATTGATACTTGTACCTATCATATAGAGTGCAGGTGATGTACTATTTTCGTAACCCTTGAGCATATCCATGCTTTTCAAGAGCACGCTAGCTATTTCTTTGTTTTATATGTTTTAAAGTCTAATCGTGTCCATATCGATAAACTTGCACACAAGTGTATATATCTCTCTCGCTCTAACAAGCTATAGCACTAGTTCGGCAAAATAATTTGTATTCTAAACAAGGATGGATAGACTTTATGGGACAATAATGCAATATTGACTTTTTTTCAAAGAAAACAAATCACTCGAAGAAAAATTATGGTCCTCACAAGAAAACACATCTACAATCATCCATGTATGACTTCTCCCAACAAATCTCAGGTTGTGTATAAATCACCTACGTTTCTAGTCTTGTCAAGGAAATGATACTTTTGTTCTATGGATGTAACAAGCTTTCTATGACTAATGTGAATAAATAAAGACTTTGTATGCTTAAACACCATACTTGTTGTTTTTTATTGTCTACCGTTTACCAACCTATTTAACAATCCGATAATGATGACTTATGAATTGTCCATTGAAAAGGGTTTTGCACATTTGACGAGATAGGAGCTATCCCAGTGCAATTGCTGCTAATATAAAATCTTCAAAATCGGAGATCTATGCATGACGGAAGAATTTTTTTAAAAAGGCAATTTTTTTTCATAATTGCCATTTTTCATTTTTAAGGGCAGTTTTGAGCCATTTTGAGACAAAAATCTTCAAATTGGCATAACTTTTTATCCATAGCTTGGATTGGAAGGTGGTCTGAATGTCATTTGTCATTTTTGTAGTGAATTTTCCATTTTTATAGTTATTTTTGTGATCCAAACTCATCTAAGTGCAGTAATGACAACTCTAAGCGAGAGCGTCCTCAATGAGTCAAGCAAATTAAAAGGAGCCGACAACTCTACGCAGTTTGGAAATTCCAACTGAAGAACATTTTGATGGAAAAGGAGCTATGGGAGATCATGATAGGTGAAGAGACAAGGCCATTAACTGAAGAAGATCAACGGGCATTTGACAGAAAAAAAATGGAAAGCACAAAATATCATCAACTTATCTGTTTGAGATGCAATTATTCCGTATATTTCGGATTCGACAGGACTGAAAAAAGCTTGGGATACATCAAAGGCATTATTTGAAACCACAAACACATCTTGAGTGCTATTTCTGAAGATGAAGCTGCACACATTACGAATGGATGATGGTGCAACCATTGCCGATCACCTATTGAAGATAAAGAACATCCGTGATCAATTAGTCATCGTTGGAGAGCAAGTTTAGGACCATGAGATCATGCAATTGACATTGAACAGCTTGAATGTTACATTGTTGAGCCCTAGAGAACACAGGAGGTCAGATACCAAAGTTAGGGTCATGTCCAGTGTACACGACCAACAGGGCAAGACAATGTGAGTAGTATGCCCCAGCATGGTCCATAGCCATGGCGGGCCTAACACAGCCTCGGGACCTTGTCAACAGGATAGGGCCCCACGTTGGGTCCCGACATGCAGTCAGCCACATGGCCGACACTTGGTAGTATGCATGCTACCAGGCCTCACACTGGGCTAGGAGGGGCTTGCTCCATATAAGGGAGTAGGCAAGGCTGGGAGGATCAGTTAGTTTTTGCCCTACTGTGATGTTAGGATCTCTTACACTAGTATCAGAGCCATCTCCTTTTTTGGGAGTTTAGTAGCAGCAGTAGAGAAAGCTATTAGAGTGTGGGAAAAGATCTGCTTACATTCAGAAAAAGGGAGATAGATCCATCACTATAGAGCCAGCTCTTTGCGTAGATTATAGAGCCCTCAATAAAGTCACAATTAAGAATAAGTACCCTATGCTTCAGACAGACAAGTTGTTTGATCAACTCGACGGGGCTAAGTTTTTCAGTAAAATAGATCTCAGATCGGGATATCATCAAGTCCGTATAAAGTCAAAAGATGTCCCGAAAACAGCTTTTAGGTCTCGTCATGGTCATTACGAGTTTAAGGTGATGCCATTTGGGCTCAAAATGCTCCAGCTACCTTTATGACCTTGATGAACAGTGTCCTCAAACCATACTTGGATAAATTTGTGTCGTACTTTTAGATGACATCCTCGTCTATAGCAAAACGAGGAAGGAGCATCTTAAACACCTCAGAAAGGTGTTTCGACTGCTTAGAAAGCATAAGCTTTATGCTAAAGAATCCAAATGTGAATTGTTTGGTGAAGAAGTAGCTTATTTGGGCCACATTATCTCGACATATGGGATTAAGATGGACCTCAGTAAGGTTAAAGCCATACTTAGTTGGATGAGACCACAGAATATTCTAGAGCTTCAGATTTTCTTGGTTTGGCAGGATATTATAGACGATTTGTCAAGAAATATGCTCAGATAGCAGTTCCCATGACAAATCTTCTTAAGGGAAAGGGAAATAAGTTCATTTGGGAGTCCGCATACCAGGATAGCTTTGATGCTCTCAAAACAGCCTTAGCTACAACACCAGTTTTAAAGGTCGTCAACTCCAATCAACCATTTGTGGTCGAAACAGATGCTAGCGACTTTGTATTTGGTGTTGTACTAACTCAGAGTGGATGATAGTTACATTCAAGAGTAAAAAACTCAAGCCAGTTCAGACTAGGTACAATGCCTATGAAAAGGAACTCTTTTCTATAGTTAATGCTCTTAAGACTTGGAGACATTATTTGTATGGTGCTAACTTTGAGGTTCTGACAGACCATGAAAGTCTCAGATACCTTTGCAACAACCGGAGATTAGAGGTCGGAAAGCTCACTGGGCGGAGTTGATGCAAGAGTTTGATATGTCTATCAGATATAGACGAAAGAAATTCAATACTGTAGCAGATGCCCTTAGTAGAATGCCTATGATAAACGAGCTGAGTTTTACTCAGATGCGTAATGAGTTACTTGAGTCCTTGAGAGGAAAGTGCTAGCATGATGCATTCTTCTCTACTATTTGGAAGTCAGTCTAGAGCAGACAGTTACAGACTCTAGAACTAGTTCCCGGGGCTGTGTTAGTTTATCCAAAATACGGCAGCTTCCGTTGAGGATGATGATGAGTCCGAGTTTACGTCAGATGATGTTGAGGATTCTGAGCTTGTATTACCCAAGCAAACCCCAATGGTTGAGGTTCAGTTGACTCAAGGATTCAAATGAAAATAGTATTCCCCTCAGGATGAGTACTTGCTCTATAGAGATAGAGTATGTGTCCCCAATTCAGAGGTATATAGGCAACAGGTCCTACATGAGTGTCATGACAATCCTTGTGTGGAGCACCCAGGCATTCAGAAGACCTATGAGCTTCTTCGTAGGCAATTTTTCTAGCCCAGCATGAAAAAGGATGTCTAAGTAAGCTATATATGAACTCCTTGTACGATGAAGGTTGAGATAGAACCTGGTTAATTTTACAGCTATTCAAAAGACTGTGGATGGACCATCTGGTAAAGATTGGCATGGTGGTCGTGGAGCTGGGCAGAACATCATTCCTAGTTCAACTGGAGCTGCACCCAGCTGGTAAATGGGAGAGTATCTCCATGGATTTTATAGTAGGCCTGCCTAAAACCCAAAAGGGTAATGACGTTATATGGTTCACAATTGACCGTCAAACCAAAATGGCTCATTTTATTCCAACCAAAACAACCGTTAGAGCTTCCAAGTTAGCACGGTTGTTTGTAGACGAGCTATTTAAATTGTACGGTCTACCTTCCAACATAGTCAGTGACCAAAACAGTAAGTTTAATGGAAATTTTTGGAGGGCAATATTCCATCACTTAATATGAGTACCACCGACCATCCACAGACGGACGGTCAAACAATGAGGGTAAATCAGGTGCTGGAGGATATGCTTCGCGCATACGTCAACAAGAATCAGACAAATTGAGAGGAATATCTCTCGATGTTAGAGTTTGCTTATAATAGTACCACACATTCAGCTATGGGATACGGCCCATTTATGTTTGTTAAAAATTCACAATTCTAGCTTGACTAGTTTTGGTCATATGACTTGTAAATAGTTAGATGGTCATGATGTGGCTTGTCACACGTGCCAAATAGCATAGGATTCCATTCATAATGATGTTCTCAAGTAGACCTAAGTGTTAGAACCTTTGGAATGAGTCCGAATTATGCTTAGATACAAGGGAGAAAAAATAGGAGCTATTTTTGGTAATTTTTGCATTGTTGAGGGATCTCCAAGATTCCAACCCTAACTTGGTAGGGATGAAAGATCCACCAAAATTAGCATTAGGGATAGGTTTAGGGCTACTCATACCTGCCCAAAACCGTGATGGATCATGTATATATAGGTGATGATATCTCACCAAAATCAATCAAGCAATTTCATGTTTTTTCTCTCATAATGGTGCAATTGCTCTCTATGTTCATAATTGTTTGAGTACTTGTGATTACTAATGATTATAGGATTGAATGTAGGTCTGGTGTACAGTACTCAGACTGTGGGAGGCCGTACTTTCACACGTGTGAAGCCTTCTTTAAGGATTTGGGCCATTTAGTGAGGTTCAAGCATAGATTTTTGATGGATTTTGATGGTTCAACTTGTGCTAATCTTATGAAATCATAATCTATTGTTTCCCTCATCATTTCAAGTGTTTTAGGATCCTTATTTGCTGTAATTTTTACAATGTTGACGTATGGTTTTCAACCATGCTCACCCACAACTGTAGGGTTTAAACTAATTTCTCTTTAATGTACAATTGTTGAATGGATAGAAGTGCATAGGAAATGAGAGAACCAATATTTACATTATTGTAAGTATGGTATGGTCTGGTTATTGGATTAGTGGAGCGAAGTATATTATTTGCTTTAACTTCCTCCAAATAATGAGAATAGTTAGTTTCCCAATCTGTGTAGATTTTTCACAGATCAGAAAATAACATTCGATTGGAAAATTTGGAAGGAATTGAATTAGGCCTAGGAACAACTTCTTTAACATCAAAATTGTTAATTGAGTCTAGCTTATTTTGATACTCATCCAGAGCAGGAAAAATATTGTTTTCAAATGTTTTTAGATACTCTAGGATATATATATATATATATATATATATATATACACACACACACACACACACACACACACACACACACACACACACACACACACACACACACACACACACACACACACACACACACACACACACACACAAAGATCATGTAACAACATGAATATAGTTAGTTTGCACATTGAACTTATTCTGAACAATGGCAAGAACAAGGATATCCTTTTGGTGTACTGTTAGCTTGGCCCAAAAAGTGTTTAGATTAGAGAAAGTCCAAGGGCTTTCCCATTGTTCGTTAGTATAACCAAAAAGTTTTGGTAAAAGAAGGTAATCTATTCTCCGTTGGAGTTTTGGTCTATAGAAAGGTGGAAGAAAAGAGGTCAGTTCCTGCTGAAATGTCTGAAATTTTGTCCTTAGCAGTGAATACACTACCTTGTTTTTCTTCTCAACAGCTCCACTTTGTGATGCTTCAGCCTGCTGCGGAATGATGACTAAATTTGTTGGTAGGCCTGTAGCAGCTTTGTCAATGGATGATTTCGGCTTCACAACATCCTCGGGGTCAGTTTGGATCTCTTAATCTTTCTGGATTTGCTTAAAAACAATATTCATCTGGATGGCCTTCTCTGACATATCTTTTACTGGCTCATCCATCTGTGTAGACTGGTCCTGGCACTAAACAGGTTCTTCGTCTTTAAAATTTTGGATTTGGCTTGATTGAAACTAGTGGAAACAAAGGAACATGACAAAAACACCTGAACGACCATCTATCACAACTGCTTCCTCAGGAAATTGTCTATGTTATATCGGTAGAGTGATATTCTTTTGTTCACTTTTTCAAGCGGCTCCAACATGGAGTACTTCATTGGATTCTTCAAATCCAGCCTTGGAATCCGCAAACCCTCCAACACCATCCGTTCCATATTTGATCTTATAAATCCATTTGAAAGTGATAGGCGTCCTACCATCAAGGATCTCAACCAAATTCCACGTCCTATTTTTCGAGATGTCTTCCATTTCTGTTTCCATAGCTACACACCACTTACTTCAATTTGTTCACCTTGACCCATCTTGTCAAATGTAACATCCCTAGAAATCACAAGCTTCTGTGCATTCGTGTCATACATTTTGTATGCCCTGGCCTTCTCATCATATCCAGGAAAAATATACTTAATAGCTTTTGCATCCATTTTCTGTCGTTTCTCATCAGGAATATGAGCGTAAGCATCACAACCAAATACTCTCAAATGAGAAATATTAGGTTTCTTTCGAGTAAAAGCTTCATGAGGTGTCTTACCTTCCACAAAATTTTGTAGGACATCGATTTAGGATGTGCGTAGCTGTGCTGCAAGCTTCTGCCCAAGCCCTTGCTTTTGAGCATCGCCCTTGTCATCTCAACAATGGATGTGCTCTTTTGTTCTGCAACTCCATTTTATTATGGTAAATAATGTGCTCTAGTCTGTCTCTTGATCCCTTGATCTTTGCAAAAATCAATAAATTCTGTCGAAAAGTACTCGTGAGAAATTCAACTAGTTTAATCATATTTGCTACATTTGTTTATTTGGCAAATTGAGGCCAAATTTATATTAGACTTAGAGTTTGACTTTTCAAAGTTAATTAGTCTAAATCTCATTTGAATAAACACTTTTGGAAAGTTTGGAAAAGTTAGAAGTCAAGTTTGAGTAGATTCAAATTTAAATGTTGGGAACATTGAATCTAGTCCCAAAAATAGTAGGATTTACTTATTAGAGAGAAAGCCAAGTGTCCAAATAGGGTTTGGACCTATTATAAAAGGATGTAATTCATGGAGAAGCAGATCTTCTCTCTTCTGTAGATGTTGATTTTTCTACATTGGCAAAATTGTTGGAGTAGCCTGTTTTGTAACCAAAGATCTTTAGACGATTTGGATTTGAATTGGTCCAAAATCTTTCACATGGTATCAGAGCTTGTGTTTCAGGTTATGAAGGAGGAAATCATATCCATCAATGATTTGGTGAAGATATCAAAGCTAGAGCATGCTAAAGAGAATTCTACACCAAAATCGAGTTTCTTGAATTTGTAGATTGGACCTTTTGTAGATCAAAATCCTATATAGGTTTATAAACTTGATCAATTCCAATTTTTGAATTGACATGTTGGATTTAGCCAATTTTTGGATTATTAGATCAGCCTAAGTGGTGGCTAATAGATTGCATATCACATTTGCACGTAGATATTGAAATATTCAATTTTTTGTAATTTTGTCAAAGCCCTAATTTTGATTGGATCTCTAGATAGTGAGATTTCTGGACTTCATTTGAGTGTGTTTCAATCTTAGGAAGTGGCAAGAGTCATTCAAATTGAGGATAGATCATAGTTTGATCAAGATTTCATGATTCTATGTGTTGATTTGCTTGATATAGGTGCTAGAAGAGAATTGAGTAGTTTCAAATCTTTGTGATTTCTCTTTGATAACATTTTTTGTTGTTCAAAGGAGTCCTTTGTGCATTGAAATAGGTTGAAAGATAAGATGAGGTCATTGCTACATGGCAACATCAAGTGGAGTCATGTTGGAAGCCAATGATAGGCTTACCTCAAGTTTCTATTCATTGTGGAAGGTGAGGATAGAATCACTTCTTGAGATGAATGATGTTTTGAGTGTTGTTGTAGGTTTGGAGGAGAGACAAGCAACACAACAAGATTAAATGAGGTATGATAAGAGGGCCAAAAGGGCTCTACACATGATCAAGATGGATGTTACCAATGAGCTTCTCAAAGAGTACTTCATCTAAGGATGCATGAGATTCATTGAAAAAGCTTTCTGAATCCAAGTCTACTTCTAGAGTGTTGACTCTAAAAAAGCAAATCTTTTCTTGTTTGCAAAAGAGTGAGGAAATTCCCAATACTTTTATTTTGAGGAAGAAAGCAATGAATGATGAGTTGGCTTGCATTGATGAGAGCATTAAGGAAGGAGAGCTTGTTCAAGTTATTCTTAATGGATTGTTAGATACTCATGTGAACATTGTTCAAAGTATTGCTATTCAAAAGACAAGAGATCTTGATCAATGAAGAATATAGGCTTCAAGCAAGAGGTGGATCTACATCAACACTTCAAGAGGAGGCTATGTTCACAAAGGGCAAATTCAAAAACAAAAGCAAAAGCAAGTGGTCTAAAGGGCAAAATCAAGGGGAGGCTTCTTCAAATGGAAAAAAGAATGATAGATCAAAGCTCTAATGCTTCTATTGTGGCATCAAAGGACACTTTGCAAGTGAGTGCTACAAGAAGAAGAGAAATCAAGGAGACAAGCAAGGTAATTTTACTCTTGATGAGTATGGGTTGGATGTTCAAGATGCAAATGATGATGCTTTTGTGATGTCTTCATGTATGCTTGTTAATTATGGAGATCTAGATCCATGGTGGATTGATAGTGGAGCAAGTCCACACATGACTTTTCAAAAAGAGTACTTCACTTCTTTGTTGTCATATGGAGATGATAAGAGGTGATCTACACGGCCAATGATGTGAGTGTGCAATCAAAGGGATTTGAACAATTCCTATTTCTCTCTCTACAAATAGGAACGTTCATTTGGAGGATGTCTTGTTTGATCCATCTATTAACAAGAATTTGCTTAGTGTGAGTCAAATGCTATCAAATGCTAAGTAAAGAACTCAAGTTTGAGTTTGATGAAGATGCTTGTATCATCAAAAGGAAGGATGTCTTGATTGGAAAAGGTAAAAGACAAGGGAAGTTGTTCAAACTAGATGCTTGTGTTATTGCTAACCAAGTTGGATGTGTTGCAAGAGAGCAAATACCTATTCAAGAGGTTTGGCATAAAAGGATGGGTTACAAAACAAGCTACTCTACCAATCTTGCCAATGTAGAAAAATCAGCATCTACACACAAAATAGAATGCAAACTCTAATAGAACTTGATCAAACATGTATCAAAACATAAAGTACTATTGATGTCCGTATAAAACCAGCAAGCTACTGTATTTCACATGTGTGAGCCTAAAAGTAACAAATATAGATCATTCTACACATAGAATTGCAAGCAATCACAAGTATAGTGCACCAATGGATAGTAGAACCCAAGAGAACCATGTATAAGCATGAAATGAGATAGAGAAGAGAGAAGATTTGCTTTTCCATGAGTTACATCCTTTTATAATAGGTCCAAACCCTATTTGGCCACTTGGCTTTCTCTCCAATATGTAAACCCTACTGTTTTTGGGACTAGATTCAATGTACCCAATATTTAAATTTGAATCTACTCAAACTCGATTTCTAACTTTCCCACACTCTCCAAAAGTGTTTATTCAAACGAAATTTAGACTAATTAACTTTGATAAGTCAAACCCTCAATTTTCCAAATAAACAAACGTAGCAAATATGATTAAACTAGTTGAATTTCTCACACTCCCTCTTCAACTAGTTTTAGCATAGACTTTGATAACACTCCAAGTGATGTCCTATGCTTCATGAACAAGTCCTTTCCCAATGCTTTGGTGAAGACATCAGCTACACATTCCCTTGAGGACAATGTTGAAGCTCCACCTCCTTTGCAATGACCTGCACCTCAATATGCTTGCTCCTAGCATGAAAGATAGGATTGGTTGCCAACCTTTGGACTGATGGATTGTCACAAAAGATAATTGGGCTCTCTGAAAAATCCAGCAAGTGAAGATCCTTGGTCATCCTCTTGATCCATACAATCTCCTTTGTGCAATGTGTAACAACTTTGTACTCGGCCTCACTAGATAACAATGAGATAGTGGCCTATCTCTTCGACATCCATGATGTACCTCCATCACCTATGAGCACTAATGGATTTCCTATCCATTACATCTCTAGCATAGTTGGAATCTAAAAATCCATAAAGATTAGATGATGATCCCTCATAAACTATGCCAAAATCTCAAGTTCCAATGATGTACCTCAAAACTCGTTTTCCTAGCTTCCAATGCTCCTCACTAGGATCTTGCATGAACTCCATGTACACTTCCTTCTCAAGGTCACTATTCAAGAATGCATTTGTAATATCCATTTGCCATAGATCCCATCCATAAAGTGTAGCAAGTGATGATGATTCGAATGCTTACCATCTTTGCCATGGGTGCAAAGGTCTCATCATCGTCAATCTCTTGTTCTTGAGCATATCTTGCATTGTACTTGTTTATAGATCCATCTTGGTTTGTCTTCACCTTGAAGATCCATTTGCATCCAATAGCTTTCTTGTCCTCAGGTAACTCCACCAATCTCCATGTTCCATTCTTTATAAGAGCTTGATACTCAAGATCCATTGCTTGGATCCACTCCTCTTCTTTCCTTGCTTCATCTACACTTGTAGGTTCATCAAAAGAGGTTAGGAAAGCAAAATATTCTCTAGAAACTACTTGCTTATCCTTTTCATCATATGTGAGCCTTGAAGGTACTTGTCTTTCCCTTGATGTTCTGCTTGGCTCTTGACTTGATGAAGGTCCATCATCATCACCATCTACAGTAGGATCCTTTACATCAATATGTCCTTCCATCCAAAATAGCACTCGACAACCTATTGCACAAGAAATTGGCACACAACAAAGCTTGATCCCAAAATGGTTTATCAAGATTAGCACTTAACCTCATGGCTTTAGCACTTTCCTATTCTTCCTTTCAGCCACTCCATTTTGTTGTGGAGTCCTTGGTGTCGTATACTCCCTCTTGATCCCATGCTCATCACAAAAGGCCTTGAACTTGGTAGATATGTACTCACTACCATTGTCACTTCTTAAGCACTTGATCCTTGTGGAAAATTGGTTCTCTAAAATAAATCTCTAAAAGACTAAGCTAGAATGCTCAAGAGAGTTCAAGCTTGAAAGCTTGATAGAGAGCTAACAACAATACTTTTTGATTATGAATGATATACTTGACAAGAGCGCATGAAGCGTCATATAATAACACTCAATCCCTTCACAATTCATACTGTTGAGGCGTTGTTTCAGAACTTGATCATTGAAAAAGACATGTATGAATAGCTGATCTATAATAAGTAATTAGGTCATCAAATGCAATTACTAGTTGGCTGGTGTCCGTTGGCATTCTTGCAATTCCTTCTAATTGATTGTTGATAAGTGAAAATTGGCCGTAAACAGTCTGTCTGCATAAATGAACTAAACCATTGTTGCGAATCGAAGCGAAACAAATCGAATCAGAAATGAAACGAAGCGAAATGCGATGAAGGCCTGATAGAGCTGACTTGGCAGGCGTAGTTACTGCTACTGACTGGGGTCTAATTCTCTTCCAAACCCCAGATCGCTTTTGGATGATCTGTTGTAAAAATTAAACTTGTAAACAGTAGATAATGTTGAGTAAAACAACAACAAAAATGAAGAAACCAAGAGTTTCTATCTTTCAAAGCCTTAGTACTTTTCATTAGTTTTTCCTTTGCTGTTTTTCATAGCTATGCATTTTGAACTAGTTTCACACAGTCTGCATTTTTGAACTTTTGTCACACAGTTCGTATTTTTGGATCATGAAGAAAATTCATCCGTAGGACTAAAACACTTAGAAAATAATTTTGAGAACTTTTCCCGACACTGTCGCATTTTTCTCATTTTGAGAAAAAGGAAACATTGTCTATGAAATGTCTTGGAAAGGTTTAGAACCTTAGAAAAAGTGACACTTACCCTTTAAAAACGATGTTTGCCTTAGAACTGGTTTTTTACCCTAAAGTCGACTTTTTCACCCTTCGGCTTTTTCGCCCTTCGAAAAAAAAAAAAGCGACACCTGCCCTTAGAAAAGAGACATTGTCCTACTATAGCATTTTTTGCCTCCTTAGAAAAAGGGACACTACCCTTAGAAAAGATTTAATGCCATACTGTCACGATTTTTGTCTTTAAATAAAAATCAACAATGTCATAAAATGCCTTAAAATTATTTTCAGACCTACCTTCGCATTTTTCTCCTTTTTCTCCTTTTTTGAAAAAAGCGAAGTGCCCTTGAAAAGCAAAGGTGTCCTAAAAAATAAAAGGTGATACTGCCTCTAAAACTTAAAAGGGTCTTTAAGCAAAAAGCGAAGGCCTGCAGTGTGAAGGCACAGCGCAACGGGTAGAAGGCGGATGACTCATAGAGGACAACGACAGAATACTGGAATCAGTTTTGGTTAAGGCTAATGCATTTCTTTTGATTACTGGCCATTCATCTGACAAAGAATCTAGTGTTTCATTCCACATTCAATTAGGGCAACTAATAAGTGTTGGAATTAAGCATCGTTCCAACTCACCAGAATTCGAATCGCCATAATTGTGTCATCAGAACATGAATCATTCAAGTTCGTCTTGATGAGCACCAGTACATTATGTAAATACTCTCTCTCTCTCTCTCTCTCTCTCTCTCCTCTCTCTCTCTCTCTCTCTCTCTCTCTCTCTCTCTCTCTCTCTCTCTCTCTATGACAACTTTGTAGTCTTACTCGCTGAAGTAGAACGTCTGGGCAATAATCCACTAGAGCAATGATCATCCATCTAGTTAGTGCTTCTTGGAATTCACTTGCCAAACCAAATGGGTAAGTCATTATAGTCATAACAAATGAAAACAGAAATTGTCAACCTTGGACACATTCAATAGTTCCTCATTGTCGAATCCACCTCTGAAGCGATTGTAGTAGGTATTTCTATCCACCCTTCAACCCTAGATCCAAGCACAGAACAAAACACATTGCTATTAGATATCATCTGACGAGATCTAGTTGAGAAAGATAGGCTAAAGACCGAGTTTATTCCAACGAAGCAGATGGTGGCCAATATCTTCACGAAGTCTCTTGACAAGGCAATTTTTGAAAAAACAATGCGCAAGCTTAGGAATCAGAAAAATACTAGCTTTGAGAGGGAGCTGAAAAACCAAGAGTTTCTATCTTTCAAAGGCTTAGCATTTTTCCTTAGTTTTTTCTTTGCTATTTTTCCGTGATTGTGCATTTTGAATTAGGTTTACACAGTCTGCATTTTTAAACTGTTTCGTCACACAGTTCGCATTTTTGGGTCAAATGCAAAGGTGTCCTCAAAAACAAAAAGGCGACATTGTCCCTAAAACTTAAAAGGGTCTTTAAGCAATAAGCGAAGGCCTGCAGCGTGAAGGCACAACGTAACGGGTAGAAGGTGGATGACTCACAGAGGACAATGACATAAAACTGGAATCAGTTTTGGTTAAGGCTAATGTATTTCTTTTGATTAGATCTTCTAACTTAATCAGTCCCCTATATTGATCACATAAAGGAATCAACAAACGATGCAAAATATGAATGTAGAAGACACACACAGTCACGGACAACATACAAGCAGACAGTCTGAGATAGCTCCAGAGCGAGTTTACAAATTAGGAGTAGCTAGTCATACTATTCGTGAGAAGAGAGCATCTCTCTCGCGCCAACGTGCTGATCTGGAAAACAGACATGGCTCAAGAATTGTTTTGCAAATTCAGTTCCAATATAGAAGCAATTTTCTCAATGGTCTGTTCAATGATGTGTAATGATCTATAATAGTTGAATGCATGCTAGCATTATCTGCTGTTTACAAGTTTAAATTTCACAACAAATCTATAGTAGAA